>CM028361.1:31118279-31597370 GCA_016624345.1 Platycodon grandiflorus | reverse complement strand
ACTCTTTATGTATCTATACCAATAATTTTGAGTACTTGATTCTGCTTGAACTTGCGTATCTCCTAGGCGACATGAACTAGAATGACCTATCAAGTGCATTGTATGATTTCTGAGAGTAGTCTGTGGCGGTTCACAAATGTGTGCTGGCCAGATTGAATATGAGATGGGATGGCACATCTCTAAAGGTAGTCGTGGAGACTTTCTTGCGGATTTGGTCATAATATAGAAATATCAGATCAATTTTGTGAAATTTTTATTCATGTTTCGGTTCCCGGCTTCATGCCCAAACGACACAGCTGTTACAAGCTGCAAGTACAAAGTGCTTGCAATTATAAATAGTATAGTGGGCTGCGGACCTTGTTATTTTTCACTTATACCTTATCCTTTTCTGAGTCCATCCCCAAACCAAAACCCATTTCCCTCGCCAGAGCTCATTTAGAAAGCTAAGGTGTCAGTAATAATTGTAGTCAGCTTTAAACTAATGTCTTGTTACAAATGGGATGGCTGCGTAAGAAACTGTGTCTGGGCTTGTCTGCGGAAAGTCTATTGAGTTGCATTCTCACCTGTTTTTTTGTTCGGTTGCTTGGCACCAACATACATGCTGTTTAGAATGTTTTCTGAATCTTGGGTGTCTCTTGGTTTCCTCAGAAGATGGGAGCCTTGCTTGTGCAGAGGATTGAAGTACTCTTGGTCTCTTGGTCTCTTGGTTTATTGAGTATTTTGTCCAAAAGGGGCACTAGGTATTCATGGGATCAAGGCCTTCTGAATCCAACATAGGGATAGGATGATTTTTTCTGGCTTCAGTGTAATCTTTCGTTTGTTGACTGAAATATCTTGGTCTCTTTTAGATTGTTCTTAGTGACCAATAGTGTTATGTTGGGATTGGTTTAAGCAATACTGTTCGATCTTCAGCATGATCAGCTTGCAGTGCTTCTTTGATATCATTTATTTTAGTGCGCACTTTTTTTTTTTGGCAATTCAAGAGTTTAGTCTTTGTGCATGATAGTTAATTCAACAAAGTTGAGCTTAGGCAGCAAGGCAGTGATCCGATTCTCACAAGTTTGGATTGACTACATCAATGAAATGGATCAAGAAACGATAGCAGGTTACATTATTATAATTTTATCATGATTATTATTTTCTAATTACTATTAGTTAATGAGATCAAAGATGTTCAAAATGTTTGGATATGTTAAGGTCCTTCGCAAAACTTTGCACAGAACTTGAACAATGTTCTTTTCCGTCCGCCATGAGTTGCAATCAAAAGCAGGCTTGCATTTAAAGCAAGTTTCTTCTATATATTCCTTGCAAAATCATATATTAAAGTCTTAATATATAATTTGGTCCCTGAACTTAACACTTATTCCTATTTTGGTTCGAGATATTTGACATTTCCTATAATGGTCCTTAAACTCAGACTTTTTGCCTTACAGTTGAGGAGTTAGTCCCTCTATTGACAGTCGTCAACTTTGGCGTTAAATTTTCAGTAAAAAGACGTTAGGACCCTTTCTTGGTGATGACTGGGATTCCACAGTGGACTAAAATGCTGGGAGGGAAAAATTTTGGCGGGAAGGGGAAATAAAGGTTGACTCTTACAGGCTTTTTGATAATTGTTTCTCTCTTCTTGATTCTCACTTCTCTCTCTCTGTCTCTCTTCTTTGTTCTCTCTCTTCTCTGTTCTCTTTCTTCTCAATTCATCTCTCAATGGCGTCATCTTCAACAATTGGCTTGGATAAACAGAGCACCAAATCTGGATGGGTGAAGTTTTGTAGAATAAGTCAAACAACAAAAATAACCTGATCTCAAGCCAATTCTAAAAATTAAAGCAAATTTTTTCACAACCTAGAAATTCATTTGCGAAAAATTGAACTAACCCAGATGAAATTGATGGCCGCAATGAAGCTTAGCCCAAGACTGATCCCCATTGTCGGTGACAGCCTACAGGCAAATCGAGCACGATACCAGAGACGATGCTTTGCCTCCATTCCCATCATCCATAAGATCCGCATCTTCCAAACCCATAATTTACACACAAAACCCTCAAGAAAATTAAATAACTTGAAATGTCTCCCAATAGACAAACAATAATTTAACAAAAAATCTCCCAAATTCGTTGACAACCCTTTGAAATTCAAAGCTTTTGGGGCCTGAAATTGATGGCAAAATTGAAACCTGATGGGTACCCAATAAAGGGTCTGGATAGAGATTAGTAATTATTTAAATAGTGTTGAAATGGATGAGAAAGAAAGAAGGGAGAAATGAAGGGAAAGCTAAGAGATCGTTTCATGATGGGTTTGTTGTGTGGAAAGAAACTGAAAGAGGGGAGAGAGAAATACTGCCTGTGTTAAGAGCTTTACTGTGAATAGTGGGAGAGAGAGAGTCAACTGTGAATAATGGGAGAATAGAGACAGAGGAGAGAAAGACAAGAGAAGAGAGAACAGAGAAGAGAGAGAGAGGAGAGAAAGAAGAGAGAGAAGAGAGAGAAGAGAGAGAGGATTTTGTTTTCCTTTTCCTTTTTATATTTCACTTTAGCTCATGGTTTTCCCTCTCAGCATTTTAGTTCACCGTGGAAGCCCAGTCATCATCATCATCATCATCAAGCAAGGGTATTGACGCCTTTTTACTAAAATTTAACACCAAAGTTGACGACCGTCAGTTGTGGGACTACCTGTAAGGCCAAAAGTCGAGTTTAAAGACCATTATAGGAACGTCAGATATCTTGAACCAAAATAGGAATTAGTGTTAAGTTCAGGGACCAAATTATGTATGAGACCTATATTAAAACTGTATAAATTACTCCAAGTACCATTAACATACGGTACCATTCAATTTCATGCCCATTTTTTGTTGTTGAAAAATGTACGTACCTTTGCTAACAAAATGTGTACATGTCCGCTCAGAATAGAATGTACACACCTTGTTCAGAAACTGACCATTTAACTGTTTGTAGAAAATTGTCAGGTGCCGGACTCTTAACATATGTTACCTGGATTGCATATGAGGATCAGATCCGGGTGTCCGATTTACCAAATTTTTAAGATTTTACACTGTTCAACTGCCACCCCAATACCATGTCATCTCTTGTAGTCCTGGGTAACTTTGGGAAAAATGAAGGATCCAGGCAGTGTAGCCATTAACTACTTGTTCTTTTCTTCTTTGCAAAACGCTGGGTTTTGCAACAGAAAAAGATCCTTCCAAGTATTAGTGTTTTAGGTTGACCAGCTTAAAGGAAACAAAATCTAAGAAATCTCATAAGACATTTGGTTTTTCCTCATAAGAAGTCTTAAAAGGATAGTTGAACGTACCACTAGGTTTAGTATATTTGTTCTCTGCAATGATAACTTGTTGGAAAGCCAGTTATGTGATACCATGGTTCTTTGCAATCAACAGCTGGCTCGTGCTAGGATCTGCTTCTGTCAAGTTGAAGGTAAATTGGAACTTTCAGTCTGTCATTTGTGGTTGTCATAGCTAGCCATCAATGGCCCCCGTACAAATTGGTGTCTCAACTGGGAATGTTGTATTGTTGGGCCAAAGCCACTTGATGGCTGCTATGTCCTCAAATTCCTGGTTTCAACTATCTGATTTGAGTTCATGAAATTACTCTCTTAGTTTGTGTTGCAAGCATAACTTTAGTGTACTTATTTATTTTTCCTGTTCAGAAGTCTTCTTGGAATTTCAGTTTCCTTTCCTAATATCTTTAGCGAAAAAGAAGAAAGAATAAAAAAGGACAAGGAAGCATTACTTGGACAGTTTCTTATGCTCAGTAAAATATTGGGTTCCTTTAGATATTGTTTTCGTCAATTAATTTATCTTGTTTGTCTTTATACTTCCTCAATCACAGGGGTGGTTGGTTACAAAGCAAAGAAAAAAATCCAAGGCAATGAGATCAACTGCAATGGTTGCTATTGACTGCGAGATGGTTCTCTGTGAAGATGGCACTGATGCTTTGGTCCGGGTTTGTGTTGTGGATCGCGATTTAAAGGTAGTCTCAGTTGACTTTAGTTACTATGAAGTATGTATTTGTAACCACCCCAACCCCCTTCATTACACTCTACATTGCCATAAGTCAATTTCTAGATCTATTCATCATAAAATCTTTTCTTCTGAGGTTGATCCATATTATTTCGGGTTTGGGAGCATTTTTAGGTCAGACTTGATGAACTTGTAAAACCTGATAAAGCAGTAGCAGATTACAGAACTGAGATAACTGGGGTTTCCGAGAAAGATTTGGATGAAGTCACTTGTTCATTGGAGGATATACAGGTAATTTCGAGGGAATAAGTTATCTGAGATATCTATTAGAATGTCAGTTCTGAATTTGATTCATGTCTTCCATAGAAATCCATGAAGAAGCTTTTATCACGTGGAACCATATTAGTTGGCCATAGTTTGAACAATGATCTTCAAGGTAACAAAGTTAAATGGCCTCTGGTTCTCTTTAGGGTTTGCTTTCGCCAGCTTTTGTTTTTCTTCTTTTCTTCATTATTCCTTTTTTTTTGTCATTTTTAAATATTTATTTACAGCACTCAAGTTAGATCATGCCAGAGTAATCGACACCTCTCTCATCTTCAAATATGAGAATGGATCGAAATTCAGGAGACCTTCTTTGTTTGACCTGTGCAAGGCAAGTGTTTCAGTGTGCTGCTACTTTGCTTATACAACTCTCTCCCTCTCTCTCTTTCTCTCTCTCTCTCTCTCTCTCTCTCTCTCACACACACACACACACACAAACACGTTTAGTTGCCCCTCCAATATTGTGTCGTATATCCACTATTAACTGTTATAGTTGTTGTTTTGCCAGTCTGTTTTGGGGTATGAACTTAGGAAAAAAGGCTCTCCACACAATTGTCTAGATGATGCATGTGCTGCCATGAAACTTGTTCTCGCCAAAATTGAGGGTGGAATTGACAACTGTCCACCCTTGGTTCACAGTGGTGTAAGTTTGAACCTATCTTCTGGTCTCATTTCATGTCTGACTATCTAAATTCTTTATTGATCATCTCGTTTGAAATTCCAGGGGCCTGAAATAGACATGGCAAAGTTACTTATCCATAGGATACCAATCAGCATACCAAGTGAAGAGTTGCAAAACATTATTCCTGGAGAATTTACTGTTGAGAAAAAGGTTTTTTTTTTCTTCTCTTTCCTTCTTTCACTTCCCTGAATATTTGTTCTTCACCTTGCTTGACAGAAAGTTTGATGTGATGCTTTTCTTTTTCTTTCTTGTTATAAGTAACGCTATGATTTATTATGCTACACCTTGCATCGTTCATTACAGACAAATGCAATGAACATATATTTGAAGGGATAATTTTAATTTTGATACCTTAAGTTTACTTCCAATTCTACTTTGGTATCCACTGTAGCGAGTCAATCAAACTTCATCCTCAACGTTTCCCAAATTCATCAAAATTGATACCTTTCGTCAAATGCCCGTTAAGTAGAGATGTTAAACGGGCTGACCCTAGCGGTTTCGGGCTAGCCCTAACGGGCCGCTGGCTAAACGGTCCAATTTTTTTGGGACACTGATATTGCGGACCTAACCCTAACCCTAACGGGTTTCGGGCTAAACGGGTCACTAACGGGCCATGACTAAAAAAATAAATACATTACAATCTCCGAATAAAAGGTAAAAAATTTAGTAGCAAACAATAAACATAATAAATACTAGCACTAAAATATAATTTAAGTCTAAAAGTCTAAAAATACTAAAATTATCATATGTTCAAAAAAAACACAACAATAAAGATCTTCATTTATCGTCTTCATTCTTCAACTACATTCGAACCACATTCGAGCCTTCGTAGAGAAAACATCTTCTTCCAAGTTTTCTTCATCTACAAATATATAAAATAATAAAAATAAATTGTTGGTAAAAAATTAACACAATCATCTATTAAACTCAAAACTATAAAGAAAAAAAATATAAAAGTATTATCATCAACAAATGACACAAAATACAAAAAATGAAAAGGAAAACACAAACACACATCACAAACAAGCAAAATTTAAGGGATTCTTAAAAATCGAACAGTTAGACTTGCCCCATGTGAACAAATTAAGCTAAGATGATAGTTCTGTTAGCAAGCGTAGCAAATATATATATCTAAAAAGAACAGGTGAATCTTGAAATTAAAAATGTGGGGAGGAGAGAGAGAGAGAGAGAGAGGACAAGCTTGAATTGGGTTGATTGGAGAGGGAAAGTCTACGGGTGGAGTAGGAAGGGAGAGAAACCCGCGAAGTAGGAGGGCGGTGACCAAATTGAAAATGCTGACCACGATCGGAGGGGTGACGGACTGACGGTCGGTGACGGCAGTTATGGGCTTGGCTCCTTGCGGCGTGAGAGACGAGTACGAGAGTACTGAGAGAGAGTGAGATACGACGACTCTAAGACTGAGAGACGACTCATGACAGTCACGAGGGCCAGAGATGAGAGAAACCGAGAAAACTATGGAAGTTGTCTGATCTGATTTGTCTCCTACGGGCTATGGCGTTAAGGTCTCAAGGTAAAAAGAATAGGGGTTTTAAAAGGTTGAAAAATTACTCCTTTACCCCTCAGCACGCGGGCCAACCCGAAAGACTGGCGGGCCATCCCGTGAAACCCGCGGCCCTATAGGGTCAGCCCGTTTAACCCGAATATTTAAATGGACCAAAAAACTTCAACCCTAACCCTGATTTTTTCGGTTTAATCGGGTTGACCCTACGGGCCTAAGCCCTTTTAACATCTCGACCGTTAACCACTAACGTGTAACCTGCAATCCTAGGTTGGAAACCGGCTTGGCCTTAGCAACAAGTTTCCCAAATTACGTACCATTCGCATTTCAGCCTTAATTTCTCACCCAATTTCCAGCCATTCTCATTTCCGAAATTAAATTTTTTATTACATCAAAACAAAAAAATCATCTATGTGCATATTGATATGTAAGACGATTTAATACCCATGCTGATGGTAGCTAACGCCCATTTTGACAAACAATAGAGGGATAGAAGAATTTGGGACATAATCGATTGTGGGTTAGCTCACTCGGCAGCCATGGTCATTAAAGTTGAGGAAGCTCTGATTTGGCGATAAATTCGAGAAGAATTTGCAGAGGATTGATTTGTGAGTGGAAGAAGTGGGTTGGAGAGAGGGATTGAGGGACGATAACTTAGTTTTGAAATTGAACAAGGAAATGGGAGTTTGACGAACGAGCTGGTACTACTACTAATCATCATAACTGTTTCGGCTGCAGTCTTTCCAAACATACTCCTTCACATGACACACGATTATTCCTTGAGCTCCAACTACCATTTGATGAGGATGAAGCAGACTTATTCATTCTTTCAATCGAGCTACTACCTCGAAATCGAAAACCATGGGAAGAAATTGGGGTATTGAAATTAGGGTTCTCAAATTAGGGTTCTATTCAGGTGGAAATTTCGAATGAGAAGAGGGAAGAAATGAGAGAGAAGTGAAGGTTAGGGCTCGAATGGGAAGGGGGGATGAAATTTGGGAAGAAATTTGAGGAAATTGCGAATTCGTTATACTTCACGACCTACAGCTGGTTTCTAACCTAGGTTAGTAGGTTACACGTTAGTGGTTAACGGGCATTTGACGAAAAGTATCAGTTTTAATGAATTTGTGAAACGTTGAGGATGAAGTTTGATTGACTCGCTACAGTGGATACCAAAGTAGAATTGGAGGTAAACTTAAGGTATCAAAATTGAAATTATCCCTATATTTGAAAGAGAGAGTTTATGACTCCTCAAATTCGGAAAGGTTTTAATGTTTGAGCTGACTTGGGCTTTAAAGTTGGAGCAAATAGAATAAGCAAATGTATTAAATAAACAAGGCCAAAATATGAAAAACTCCCCAAAGTATCCACCCAATCTCATAATGGTATCCAGAATGAAATATTTTTCACCTGGGTATACAATGTTACTAATTATCCCACTTCGCCCCCTAAGCCAAACGTCCGTTAGAAAACTCATGTTAAAGTGCACGTGTCTTCCACGTGCACATTTTCGTCATTTCACCGTGGCACAGAAGGGGCAATCACTTCGGCTGAAACACAAGGGGGCAAATTGTAAGATTTTGTGTTCTCCATTTTTGTTGTTTGCCCTTGGACGCCTCATTGGGAAGAAAAGGGGTTTTAATTTCACTACATCAGCACCTACCCCCAACCTCTCCGCTCTGGCGGCCATCACAGGGCCATGCGCAGCCATCACCAACCTTGGCCATTTCTTCTTCACCATTCCCAATCAAACCCTAATTCCATCAAACTCTTCAACAATCCCTCTGCCTCCCCAGTACTAAAAAACACCACCGCGTCCAGCCCACCTCCCATCTCACTCCTCCCCGCAATTGCCTCCACACACCTTGGACCCATCCACTGCGCCTCGTAACCATCCACTTTAACCGCCACTCATCCTTTCAAACCAAGGTCTCGAATAAAATTGGGGACCACCGGTGGTTCTTCCAACCCAACAACCAAAGACACCAGACACAAAATCCTCCGTCTGCGTCCAATCCCACCATACCCGACGGCGTTGCCACCTAAGGAATTATAACCTTAATTCGCATAAAATTGCTACAAATTCTCTCGATAAATGATTCATTCATTCAAAAGCTTAGAATCCTTCCCAAGAGCCGAGATTGTGATATCTTCAAGCATACAAATAAAATTGTTTTTTGCACTTAGAAGCTCGATTGGGAAGAAAGGGGGTTTTAATTTCAAGAAGTGAACAACAAAAATGGTGAACCATTTCTCAGCGTTTTGGTTGAAGAAGATAACAAAATCTTACAGTTTCCCCCCTTGTGTTTCAGCCAAAGTGATTGCCCCTCCTGTGCCAGGGTGAAATGATGAAAATGTCCGGCACGTGGAAGACACGTGCACTTTAACGTGAGTTTTCTAACGGACGCCGGGTTTAGGGGGCGAAGTGGGATAATTAGTAACATTGTATACCCAGGTGGGAAATATTTCATTCTGGGTACCATCATGAGATTGGGTGTATACTTTGGGGTTTTTTTCATATTTTGGCCAATAAACAACTTAAACTTATCGGGGTTTTCTTGAACTGTGTTGGCTCAAATTGAAAAACTTTTAAGTGTTTTAACCATTATAATTGGTGGTCTGCGCTCACGATGAGAACACTATCCGTTATGTGTTCCCCTAGGGTGTTTCTTGACTAACTGACTGTGGTCTGCGCTCACGATGAGAACGTTATCCGTTATGTGTTCCCCTAGGGTGTTTCTTAACTCTCCTGGAACAAACCCTTCCAATTTGTTCTGAATTAGTGATAGTTTTCAATGGTGGTGTATATAATTTCTATGCATTTTTCTGTCTATACTACTTTCTTAGACTGATATTTCTCATTCTTTAATGGGTTTGAACTTATTAGATGTTCATCAAGTCACGGTCTGCTTAACTAAGTAGGCTAATTGGTCATTTGATAGAATGCTGGGATGTTAAGCAGATTATATATTCGGTGCTTATTTTGCTCGTTCATTTCATTTATGGAATTACTGATATTGAGCATGATGTGGTAGCAGGCAAATAGAAAAGCTAGAGGAGACAAGTATTCAGCCTTTGCAGTCTTTAAGAACCAAGAAGAGGCAAATCAAGCTTTTGAGGACATAGATGCTGGCCAGGAAGAAGTATGTAACAAATCACTCTCTTCTCCTCCCCCACCCTCACTTCCAACCCACCAACACAAGCACAATAAAAAAGATCAAATCCGAGTGTGTAATCATTTTCTAAAACCCTTGGACTACTAAACCCTCGAATCGAATTTTAACACTAGTGTATGGAACACATGGTTATTTCCAGTATATTTGACATAAATTTCATAACGCATTTCCCCTGCCTTCTGTTAGGACTCATCTGGGCGTCCACGGAAATTGTTCTCATTCCAGCTGAGTACGGGTGTGATTGGTAGTTTCTATATTTGTAAAATGGATAGTAACGATCACCACCAAGTGGCATCGAAGAAGAGATCATCACAAGATGAGACTCCAAATCAACGTAAGAAATTGAAGATGGATCACACCTTAAGAGAGCTGGACGTTGATGGACTTTCAGACCAGTGTGAAAATCATCTGAAGGAGATAGAGAGATTGAAGCAAGAACTGAGGCAAAGAGATCAGGAAATCTCCAGCTTGAATAAGATTGTAGTTGCTCTTACAAGGAAACAAAGACTCTAAATACGCATTTGGATGTAATGAATGATGGATTAGAGAGCCTTTCAGTCCCCAACAGTACCAGGACAGAAAGGAGAGAGGGGGCAGAGCAATTTTTAGCTGCCTGGATTAAGGGGTGCTGAAGATCGTCTCTGTACTGAGACGGAGGCTGACAGATAAATTTGCCTAGGTGACGGGGATTGGGGAACATGGCTTGATGGTGAAGACAAAGGTGTTCTTGTTTCTTTGGGGCCTATAAAACAAATATTTTCCTATTTTTGGCAATTATTTTCTATCTTTCATCACACATGTGATTCAATTTTATGTCCAATTAAGAATTGAGGATCCTTATAATTTATACTCCATTCGTTTCAGGCAAAAAGTCTACTATATTATTTTGGGATCTTTCACTTTAAAGAGTCTACTTTACATGCCTACAATTTTAATATAACTTTTAACTTTATCCTTCACATATGTTATAAATATTTTAACTATGCTAAAATATTTTTATAATTTTGATTAACTTTAGTACTCATTGTATATTTATTAATTATTAAATTTTTTAAATATGAATTTTTTTGGTGGAACGGAGGTAGTATGTATATTCATTAATTATTAAACTTTTCAAACATGGACTTTTTAAATGGAACAGAGGAAGTATTCATTTTGACGTGTATCCGTTCTCGGAGATATACTACTATTTCTTTCAGTGGCATGTTCTTGTAAATACACTGCGGCTCCTATCAGATAACTAGCGAGCAAAGTAATAACCTAAAATTAGGGCTGCTTAGCAACTGAGCCAGCCCAAGCTCGGTTTGGGGCTCTGGTCATTTAAAGCTTGACTCCACTTGGGCTTTTTTTTCTCTTCTTTTACCAGCATTCGAACCCCCAACTCAAGTAAGTGGTGACCAATATCAGAACCACCAAGCTAAGGGTCAGCCAGTCTCCACTTGGGCTTGAACATGCTTTTGGGCGATCAGCTTGAACATAATTTTAGGCTTCAGCAATAAATGAACCCAGGGTGGTAATCACTGAAGATGAGCTCGATCTAGGGTCCTTGCCTCGAGTAAGAATAAAAGAGCCACGTTGAGCACTCAAAGCCCAGCTTGGCCCGTTCAACAAAAAGAACCATGGCGATCTCTTATTGTGCCTGAAAAAGCATGGTGATTGAAGCTTGTTTACAACCAAGATAACCATGGCTCTCTCTCATGAACTTAAGATGTTGTCAAGCCATAATATATAGGGAAAAGTTTGAAATTATCTGTGCAACCCCTTTATGCCATAGGTGTTGCAACATTTTGGAGGCAAATTTATCTGCCGATACTAGCATGTCTCATTAGCTTGCGAAAAAGAGATTTAGGAAATTAATACAGACTACGGATTGCATGCATTTTCTATTTAAAAGCAAAAAATAGTGTAAACATTTGGGTGGAAACTAACATTGATCCAGCAAAACATCCCCCTTGATCGCAAGAAAAAAGGGTTTTGATCTTTTGGGGATGTGAAATGTCCAACACAAAACTGTATTCAAGCTACCTTACTCGCTTTCAAAGTCTCCCTCGTCCCCAAACGTGAACACAGAAGCATCAGCTGCAATTGCCTTAATGTCACCTGAGTCCAGGTTAGGAATGGTTGTAGAGCTCTCAACCTTATCACTTGGTTTCGTGTTCCCAAGTAAAAGTTGTTCAGTGCCATTTTCAATGGACGCGATTTGCTCTGATGTGTTGCCAGATTGAGCAGGTGCTGCTCCAGAAGCTGTATTTGATAAGCTCCTCCTTGAAGATTCGGTTTCTTCTTCGTCACTGTCAGAGAATACATTGTCGTTATCTTGGTTTGCGGAGACCTTAGTCTGGCTGAAATTAGATGCAACCTCATCAGTTGAGGCAGAAGCATTATTCAGTCTTCCATCAGGCACCTTGCTTGTATTATTTGTCTGGTACTTTGCTGGAATTGTACCATCAAAGTCAATCATCACTATCTCGACTTGGAATCCCGGTGATGGAAATTTCCTCTGCAAAACCAGTCAGAATGTCATGAGTTAACTCAAACAGAACATGACAAGCACCAAGACTTACAAAGTAAAGCAGAGGAAGAAAATAAACCATTTTACCATTTAGATACACCAGAATCTTAAGCAACAATGACCATTCCAATAAAACGCCCACGGCGTATCAAACATGCATCCCATGCTGACACTTCACAGGCACGAGTCCAACAAATTTTTAATTACACACTTCAAATCCTTAGTTTCAGATGTATGGTTAAACACTTGCTGAACATATCCCTAGCTTTTGCATGCAAACGATGTCTAATAGTTAAGGAAACTGAAATTAAGGGTTTTGGCACAACACAGGTAAGATACTGCAAGTCTGCAAGTACTAAAGAAGTGGGCTTAGAAGGGGAAAGCCATATGTGTGTGTGTGGTGTAGAAACCGCACATGTATAACCATACGCTTGCCTTTTGAATGCAGTAGATCAGCTTCACTATCCTATTGCTTTCAGTTTTCTTTCTCTTAAATTCTATTCTTTTCTGCGATGTTGTTAATCACAACTTAATTACTCTCTCTCTCTCTCTCTCTCTCTCTCTCTCTCTCTCTCACATAGCCATTTGTAGCCATACAGAATAATAGTAGGGAGGATTGCCGAGCGTGGTGTGGGATGGTTAACACTTAGTAGTTATGTATGTATTACTATGCTTCCGCAAATGTTTAGTAGTTGTATTTGTTAGCTCCGAGCTTGCACGCTCGTTGAGGTGTTTTGTTTTTGTAGTTGTTGGCTCCAAGCTTACTAGCTCGTCGAGGTGTTTTTGGTTATTCGTTGTGTTGTTTTTCTCCGGCTCCCTGTTTAGCCGTCAAGGTTGTTGTTTAAATACTTATTACTTGCATTAAAGAGGTTTTAAAACTGTGTTTTTGTATTCTCGTTATCACGCACTGGACGGGGTTCCACATAGGATCTAGGGTCAGCGCGTGACATAACCATACGCTTGCCTTTTGAATCCAGTAGATCAGCTTCGCTATCCTATTGCTTTCAGTTTTCTTTCTCTTAATTCTTTTTCTTTTCTGCGATGTTGTTAATCACAACTTAATTACTCTCTCTCTCTCTCTCTCTCTCTCTCTCTCCTACATAGCCATCCAGAATAATAGTAGGGAGGCCATTCTGTGGAAAAATTAAAACTTTTCGCATCCCCACCCACTCCTAAGGAGCAACTACTCGAGATGAACAACAACCATATGACTTGGTTGATTAACGTGTATGCTGCTCCTCGCTGTGACTATGCCTATAACCTTGATAGATATTGAAGATAGTGAGCACTATAGAGGCTCATCTAATAAGCATATGACATAAGCATACTTGCCTTCTACTTTACTTTACTTTACTTTATTAAATAAAATTCTTTCCAGCCTTCATGCTCCTAGAGTCAAACTTCTAAAATGATAGTCCATTCTCATCCCGAAAGCATAGAAGATAGAAAAGCTATATATCATGTCACCATCAGACAAGTACAGCATTCACTTACCCTGTCAAAGTCATCAAGATCAGAGGTGTTCAAGATAAGCCGGTTTTCCACCATTGTTGTATTTAACCAACTGAAAAGAAAAAAGTGAAGATTATAGAGCAGATTACGTCAAGAAGATAATTGACATGTGCAACATGGCTACAGAACAGTCATGGAGCAAAAGCAGATTTGAAGGTACTGTATGAACTTTACTCGCATCAAAACTAGCCGTCAATTATGAGAAAATAACTTTATATTATGTATAAATTTTAATTGAATGGGCTTGATTGTCATTTATGATATCTGAAGACATTGATACAGAGAGAGAGAAAGAGAGAGTTAAGTTGGTGAAATATTTTTTCAGTCTACTGAATCTTTTACTTTGTCTTTTCTGTTTAGATAAGTTAGTTGTTTGACTTAGTCTTTGATCTTATCTCCACTTGTTGAGATCTTTAAGATTGTTGAGATTTTTTAGGAGATATTTCAAAATTAGTTGCTTTTGTACTCTATTTAAATGATGGATGATGCTCAATGGAAACGTGTGAGTAAGCTTTTTTAATTTCACTTGTCTTTCTGTCCTATTAGTTTCAACAGTGGTACCAGAACCCTCTTGATTTCTTAGGGGTCTGTGAAATTCAAGAGAGTGAAGTGAGGAACCTTTAAAAGAGTGAGCATCATGCCTAGCAACTTTCTTGCTAATCCCCCAGCTTTCAATGGCCAAAATTATCAAATTTGGGCTGTCAAAATGAAGTCCTACCTGGAGGCTAATGATCTTTGGGAGATGGTTTTGAGTGAACAAGAACCACTACCTAAAGATCCTACTATAGCCCAAATGAGAGAACATAGGGATGAGATAAAGAAAAGAAGCAAGGCCTTGACCTGCATTCACACAGCACCTACTGATGAAGTATTCACAAGAATCATGGCTTGTGATACTCCAAAAAAGATTTGAGATGCTTTGAAAGAAGTTTTCCAAGGCAATGAGAGAACTAGACAAATGCTGGTGCGGAATTTGAGGCAACAGTTTGAGCTTTTGAGGATGAAAGAAAGTGAAAACATTCAAGAGTATTGGAATAGACTCTTGAATATAGTCAACAGGATAAGGTTGATTGGTGAACAACTTTCAGGTCAAGCGGTGGTGCAAAAGGTTCTTGTGAGCTTGCCTGAGAGATTTGAGGCAAAAATGTCTTCGCTTGAAGACTCAAGAGATCTTTCTCGGATTACCTTGGAAGAGTTGGTTAACGCTTTGCAAGCACAAGAGCAAAGGAGGGCTATCCGTAAGGAGGAGGTGGCTGAAGGTGCTTTCCAAGAGGTGGTTGAAGGTGCTTTGCAAGCAAATGATAGGAGAAATTGCTAGCCTGTCCACTTTCTCAAACTTTTTTTCTCTCCAGTACACCTTTTTTTTTTTAACCGCTAAAAGGCATTTTGAAAATTTTCTTCCTAAAATACCCTCAACAACATCGTTGCTTCAGATTTGAGATTCAAATTGATGTATAAATGATTTCATGTTGTTAATATAGTCTTTCCTCATGTTTGGGTATCAATTTTCATGCATAAAACACGAATTTGATCAAATTCAAATTTTTTGAGTTCATCCCGTTTTTCTTTGTTCTTGAGCTGTTTTGGCCACTTAAATCTCTGTTTTAAGCTTCGAATTTGTTTAAAATCAATCTCATATTATTATCCTAACTTAGTACTATATTTGTGCACAATTTTTCTACCAAAAAATACTATTTTTGAGCTTCAAATCAAGCTTGACAGTGTGCTGTCCGAAAACAGAGGAAGATGTTCTTGGACTGATTTAATTCGCCAATCGCAGTATGCTGGGCAACGCAACGGGGTTCGACCTGCCCGGTCAGGTCGCAGGGGTCGAGGGGACAGCGTCCCTCGTGGGGGTTCAGGGGCAACGCCCCCGAAAGGTAAACGAAAATCAAGTTCCCTAAAGCGCGCTGCGATGATCGCGATGCACCAATTGTTGCATCACAATTCCCCAATTTGCAAAAGTGGTACATCGCAATGCAAAATTGGTGCATCGCAATGCCTTGGTTGCTCATCAGAATGCATTGGTTCCTTAAAGCGCGCTGCGATGATCGCGATGCAAAAGTAGTGTATCGCGATGCCTTGGTTGCTCATCATGATGCTTTGGTTCCCTAAAGCGCGCTGCGATGATTGCGGTGCACCAATTGTTGCATCGCGATGCCCCAATTTGGTGCATTGCGATGCAAAAGTGGTGCATCGCGATGCCAAAGTGGTGCATCGCGATGCTTTAGGTTACTGAAGCGCACGTGTTTTTCTTTCATTAATGGCATAATCGTCTTTTCGCCCCAAAAATATCTTTTTCCGATTTTTAAAAAAGATGAGTGGACTGGAGCGATTACAAATGTTTAAAAAGGGACCGGCCTGTAATTCACCCATTATCCTATCTGCCAACATTGCAATCAAACCAGCCATTTGCAGTTAAATTGTTGGTTAAAAAATGTTGAATGCAGATTTTACAAGAAGAAGGGCTACATTGAAAGGGCATGCAATTTCAAGCAAGAAAAACCCCAAGCTCAAGCAGTCGAGCAACAACCAGAAGAACAGCTGTTTGTTGTATCTTGTTTTGGAGGAAACACCACCACCAGTGATGCATGGTTAATTGATAGTGGATGTACGCATCATGTGACAAATGATGAGTCAATTTTCAAGGAGCTTGACAAGACATACACTTCCAAGGTGAGAATTGGAAATGGAGAATTTATTGAGGTGAAAGGCAAAGGTAATGTTGCTATTAAATCTGATTCTGGAGTAAAGATCATTTCAGATGTTTTGTTAGTACCTTAGATTGATCAAAACTTGTTAAGTGTTGGGCACTTGGTTGAGAAGGATTTTTCTCTATTATTTAAAAATAAAGCTTGCAAGATATATGATCCAGAGTGAAAATGAGCTTTTTTCTACAAAAATGAAAGAAAAAAGTTTCTCTTTGAATTGGGATCAATCTGTTTTAAATGCTTGTTGAGCTTTGGTTGATGAAACTGAACTTTGGCACAAAAGGTTAGGTCATTTTAATCATCATGCACTTAATGACATGCATAAGACACGACTTGTGGAAGGACTACCATTTGTTAAAGAAGAGAAGGGTGTTCGTAAAGTGTGCCAATTGGGGAGCAATCAAGGGTGCCATTCCCTCAAAATACAACCAGAAGAGCAACAGAAAAGCTTCAGCTGGTTCATACATATGTTTGTGGTCCAATGAACACTCTTTCAATGGTAGCAGGTATTATGTCATTTTTATTGATGATTTCAGCAGGATGTGTTGGGTTTATTTTATGACTCAAAAATCAGAAGTTGATAATGTTTTCTGGAGGTTTAAAACTTGAATAGAAAATCAATGTGGACAGAAAAATAAAGTCATCAGATAATGGAACTGAATATACTTCTACTCAGTTTAACAAGTTTTGTGAGGATGCAGGGATTGAGCATCAACTGACCGTTGTGTATACTCCACAACAGAATGGGGTTAGTGAGAGGAAAAATAGGACCATAATGGATACATCTAGGTTCTTGTTGTTCAAAAAAAGTATGCGCAAGATTTTTTGGGCTTGAAGGAGTAAATACTGCAGTATTTCTCCTCAATAGGCTTCCTACAAGACCTGTTAGAAGCAAAACACCATTTGAGACTTGGTTTGGGTACAAGCCTTTAATTCATAATTTGAGAGTTTTTGGTTGTGTATGCTATACTCATGTTCCTGATGTAAAAAGAGGAAAACTTGATGAAAAAGAAGTTGGTATTTTTGTTGGTTACACTAAAAGGTACAGGGTATTTCAACCTTTTACTAACAAGGTGATTGTAAGCAGAGATATCAAGTTTGATGAAAGTGCAACTTGGGATTGGAGCAAACATGACGTGCAGAACTCTGGAGGAAATAACTCTACTCCTAAGAGAGTTGAGGAAGAGCTCAATGAGGAGTCTTTTGATGATTTTCCAGTGAGAGGTACAAGATCACTCTCTAAAATTTATCAAAAGTGTAATATTGCTGTATTTGAACCTACAGGATTTTAGGAAGTCGCACATGATTCGAAATGGATGCCAGCTATGGAGGAGGAGCTAAGAATGATTGAAAAGAATCAAACTTGGGTGCTAGAAGATAGACCAACTGTAACGACCCGAGCCCGAAGCCCGGTCCGCCACGCATAGCCCACGCACTGGCCCACTAAGCACCTTGGGTCAACTGGCCCACCACAAGCCACCCAAAAATCCATGGATAGGTTGGTGCCCAGTGGTAGTGAGTGGCCACTTATAAAGCCCACACAAATCCCACATCTCCCCGATGTGGGATATCACACCAACACACAAAAACCCCATTGGAGTCAAATAGGTTTTTAGAACCAAACTTAATGCTGATGGCTCAATTAACAAGCATAAAGCAATGCTGGTTGTTAAAGTTATGCTCAACAATTTGGAGTGGATATTTCCGAGACATTTGCCCCTGTTGTGAGGTTTGATACCATCAGGATGGTTTTAGCACTTGCAGCTCAGGAGGAGTGGAAAATTTATCAACTTGATGTGAAGTCAGCATTCTTAAATGGCTTCTTGGAGGAAGAGATATTTCTTGAACTGCTGTGAAAAGGAAAGAAGACAAGGTGTATCTACTTAAGAAGGCATTGTATGGCCTTAAGCAAGCCCCAAGAGCTTGGTGCAGCAGAATTGATGATTATCTCCTTCAGATTGACTTCAACAAGAGTTTGAGTGAAGCTACTCTTTATGTGAAGTCCTTTGATGGTGATTTAATTATTATTTCATTGTATGTTGATGATTTGCTTGTCACAGGGAGCAATGCAGCTTTGATAGATCAATTCAAAAATCAAATGAAGCAGATTTTTGAGATGACTGATTTGGGGGCAGATGTCTTATTTTCTTGGCATGGAGATCACTCAATCTCAGGAAGGGATTTTTGTAAGTCAACATAAATATGCCAAGGAAGTGTTGAAAAAGTTTAATATGCAGTTTTGCAAATCTATTGGCACACCTTTGATGGAAAATGAAAAGTTGAGCAAGGAAGATGGGGCTGAAAAGGTTGATGAAAGACTTTATAGAAGACTTATTGGCTGTCTTTTGTATCTTACAGCAACAAGGCCGGATATTATGTTTGCAGTAGGCTTACTTTCTAGATTCATGCATCGTGCAAATGATTTGCATTTTAAAGCTGCAAAAAGAGTGTTAAGATATGTTAAAGGTACTGCAGATTTTGGGGTTCACTTCAAGAATCTAAAATTCTGGAATTTCATGGTTTTGCTGACAGTGACTGGGCAGGATCATATGATGATATGAGAATTACTTCGGGCTATTTATTTAGCTTTGGCGGTGGATGTTTTTCATGGAGCTCAAGGAAGCAGGATGTGGTGGCACAATCTACAGCTGAAGCAGAATATGTGGCTGCCTGTGAAGCTGTTAATCAAGCATTATGGTTAAGGAAACTCATGGCAGACTTAAAACTCATGGCAGACTTGAAACATGAGCAGAAGGAAGCAACAAAAATCTTTAGTGATAATGAAGCAGCTATATCTATTTCTAACAACACAGTATTTCATGGCAGGACTAAGCATTTCAAGATCAAGTACTATTTTCTTCATGAAGTACAGAAAAATGGAGAGGTTGCTCTTGCCCATTGCAGCACAAAGAACCAGCTTGCTGATATTCTCACAAAAGCTTTTTCCAAAGGAAGGTTTGAAGAATTGAGGAAACAAATAGGAGTTTGCAGTAAAGATTTCAAGGAGTGTTATGTTGGTGAAATATTCACTGCAGAAATAATTTTCAGTCTACTGAATCTTTTACTTTGTCTTTTCTGTTTAGATACGTTAGTTGTTTGACTTAGTCTTTGATCTTATCTCCACTTGTTGAGATCTTTAAGATTGTTGAGATTTTTTAGGAGATATTTCAGAATTAGTTGCTTTTGTACTCTATTTAAATGATGGCTGATGCTCAATGGAAATGTGAGTTAAGCTTAATTTCACTTGTCTTTCTGTCCTATTAGTTTCAACACACACAGAGAGAGAGAGAGAGAGAGAGAGAGAGAGAGAAACCCTTCACGGACCAGTAGAAATCTCCTTGACGATCATGAAAATGGATTTTAAAGTCCCCCACTAACTCTGTAAGACCAGGCTCCCCAGGCAAAGCAAAAACCACGATTCCTTTTCTTGGTGCACGAATCCAGAAGTCTTCTGGCTGCGAAGTCATATTTCTTAGTGGCATTACATGCATTTTGTAAGAATACAACCAAATGGAAGAAAGAATATTACCATTAGATCCTTTGACTTCGGATGCTTTCTAGTTGAAAATAAAATTCCTGTGAATGAATTTTATGTCAAACTAGGTTACTAAGCACCATCAAAGTAATATTTCAACTTTTTAATGAAGTGTAGATGCAAAAGAAAATAATCCTAAAAGCATGCACAAGAAGGCATGAGAACTAAACAGTAAAACTTGTATGTTGCAGGTATATCATGTCATGTTCCAGTTTCCATTGCATCTAACTGAGAAAAAGATTACATTGGTCTCACCACACTTTATGATCCAGACTTCTGAAAAGATAATCTGTCAAAATAGAACTCTACTATGTAGCTGACATAAAATGGGACATTTGATTAAGATGCTCTGTTTGATTACTACTCTTGACTCCAGACAAAGATACAGCTATTGCATGCAATGCAGCCTCAAACATGAAAGAGTCCAGGGTGCAAATTTAAAGGGGTAACTAACTTTCGACGAGTACTAAAACAACCAGAGAATTTGCCTATACCCACAACATAATTATTGATGCGCAGATGAAAGAGAAAGAGAAGAATCTGGATCAGGAGTCAGAGACCATGTCCTTATGGATAAGGAGGAAAAGAAAAGAAGAGCAGAGTGAGATAGAAAAGGTAACATCAGTCCCAGTAGATAATTGGAGGCTTGTTAATATATATGGTGGAATGTTAATACATAGACCTTATGGTGCTCCATCATCGATTATTTTGCATCGACCAAATTGAAGTTGCAATCATGATACTTAAGAGAGTAATCTTTCATGCATTCAAATGTAACCAACTGTAATGCTTTCTCTTCGTTGAAAATTCTCCAAATCTGTATTTAGTTTTGCTGTATTAACAAATATTCATTCTTTTGTAATCTACGTGCCATATGATATCATATTACCGATCCAATAATTTTCCAACTTTAATGTTGCTATTCACACGGTCTGCATCTAGCACAGGGAGTTGACTATTTAGGCCTTGGGCAGAAAAAATCAATCATTCTGTGGCAGAGAGGATGTGGCTCATTTCTGACCCCATAGCTTTTCCTCTAGTTGTCCTCTAGCTGCAAAGAGCAGCCCAGACTTCCTCACCAGTCTGCAAGTACTTTTAGAGAAGAAAAATAGGCAGTTATGCAGAAGGACTGTCTTAAAGGGCTTGAAGCTCTGTCATAAGTGATAAGAGAATTGATCGAAGAAGGGCGAAGTTAAGATGCCAAAAAAGATACACGGGCAGTAGGTATAGTACCATGATTTGATACCAATCGCAATGCCCAAGATCATATCCAAAAGAAAAAAAGAGGTAGGCCAAAAGGAGGATATCATAGCATACCATTATGATTAGATATGGTAATGGAAGGTCTGAGCCAAGAGGGGCACTTGTGGAGCCGAAATCCCCTTAGCATGCACCTGCAAGAAACTAAAATGAGTTCCTACCAAAGATCAAAACGATGCCTTTTGTGATTAAACATTCAGGGGAGTACCTTCGTCCAGGAGGATTTTTGCCATTGAAATTTGTTAAGATCCATTCATAATATTTTACATACCGCTAGGAAAAACATAAATTATCATTAGTTATCAATCATAATAATGTTAAGCTTTAAGCAGATCAGTGTTCCATGGAAGTAGTTAACTAACTATCTGGCTTGGGAGTATCAGACCCTTCCCATCTACACATCTTTTCTGGTTATAGTAATCAATACACTCCTCAGCTGTTGGGAAAAACTGCAGAAAGATAGAAACAAAGTGATACGAAAAGTCATAAACACAAAGTCAACTATAACAACTCAAATTTTCCACCACACTAGTATATCTCAGTGTAGTTATTTATGCAACAATGATCAAATCTTACCTTCAGGAATAACAGGAGGGTACAAATCATTAAACCTGTCCTCGCTTTACCAGCTTTACAATGAACAACAACCACGTTAAGAATGTCCTCCTTCAACCACGAGTAAGCACTTTGACAGAATAATGGTATAAGGTGTATAGGGGGGCAATTATGATCATCAAACGGAAAAGATGCAACCTGCAGTCCGATAAATGAAAGATGAAAAAGCTGTAAGATCAGTTTTCTGCTTTCATTTGGCACAACCAAGTGCAACCTCAGACTGATCAACGGACATTACTTGAATGCAAGCTCAAGATGGTGAGCAGTCAATATTTTTCCAGTCAGGACAAACTGATACTTCCTATAAAAAACATTTGACTGTTTTTTGTTGATTTCTTTAAATAAATCTTCTTAATTATTTTTCCATTAACTTTGGAAGCATTGACTTTCTACTGGGAAAGCGTCTTTAGTCTCTTGTGATAAACTCCAGTTTTCGTAATTTGAGGGGTGAAAGGATGTCTAGGAGGGACAAGTATTAATTATGAAGTAGACTGAATAACAAAGACGAGCAGATTTTGATGAGCATCCACCACTGATACACAGAACATGAGCATAAGCAAGTATTCCCTCCACCCAGAGTCCCTTAATCCATTTTGGGATGTCCCAAAAAGAGAGTCCCTTTTCCCTTAAGAAAGTATTTTTGGTCAATTGTCCATAGTACCCCTTTTAGTTTTGAGATATACTGAAAGTGTGAATCTCTTACATTCATCAGTTTAGCAGATATTCCAAGGCTGTTATATTTATATGGCTCCAATTGTAATACCACAATATCAATGAAATAGATAGATAGATTTAGAAAAATGGAAAGATTACCTTCCCCTCAAATAGTGAAGCGTCGTACAACCTCTCTGAGCAAAGATTATACACTTTGTATTTATCCTGCAATCAAATATTTTGTTATGTTCGCATTAAATTTTCAACTAATTGATAGTATACAGTGTACAATAAGCCAAAATATAAAAAGGCCGCTCAAGGCAACTTCCAGCCACTAAAGATGGCGAGTCACATTTCTGATCCAATTGCTAGAATAGGCAAGCATCCTGATGTAGCAGCCTATGGAGGTGAAACACGTTAGAATAGCTCAACTCAGCCTTTGTCCTTGTTCCTTGGGGTCGGTTTATTCAGCAATTGTGATAAAATCGTTGTCTTCCACAAACTAGTCAGCAGAAGAAAATATTTGAACTTCGAATCTAGAAGCTTCACTGGCAGCCTAATAAAGCCTTCACTAACCTTATCATGTTTAACTTATAAACACTCCTTACAGGTGCATTTTACCAATGTGTTGCATGAAACAACACAATATAAAGAAATTCTTTGAAACTGATGCGGCCTTCGCTACTCAAACTACAACATTGTTTTATATATTTATAATATGCTATCAGTTTTGTTAGCATTTCGTTTCCACTGCATTATTCATAACCATGTTTTATCTTAACAGTCAAACATCCTGAACCATGTAGTAAGGACAATTCCCTCTAGTTTTGGTGCACATAGTCATACAACTCGCTTCAATGGTAAAATTTTGAGTATTAAGAGATAGAGCACAGTTCCAGGAGCAAAACCATCCTAAATATCAGGTCTATCTTCATCCAGCTTCTCCCAGCATCTTACACAATTAGGACCCCTTTGGTAACAACCTTTTTAAGTGACTAATACAAAAAATGGTAGCTCTTGTGGGTTCATACTAAAAATCCATTTTATGGCAATCAGCTACAGTTTCTTTCTAAGTGGATTCTGCTTGGATTCCCCTCGGCTGGCAGTCTAAGAAAGAACGGCTATGTGAATTCTGCTTAAATTCCATTCAGCCGTGTCGCATTAGAAGCTTTGGATAGAAGCATGAATTGAAAATTGAAAAGTTACCTTGTGATGAGTTTCAAAAAACTTGATCACTTCTTCCATATGATTGCGGTAGAGCCCCTGCATCACATTTCTAAGACATTAAGAATAGCGAAAATGACAAGATCGAGTGTAACCAGCTAACACACACAGCTAACCTAATTAATCAATTACCTCAACGTATCCAAAAAAGCCAGAACTCAGGTCACCAGCAGGAAAACCCATCGCAATTATGTTCTCAGTAATATAAGTCATGTCCAAATCAAAGCCTCCCTCCTGGGGTCAGGAATAATATAATACTTCCATTAGAACTTGTTCAATTTGTTGAAAAGACAGTATCTCAGTTTAAACTGAGGAGAAGCAATAAGCAAGAAAAAGAAAATGGGAAAGAGAAAAGAAGGTAATAGTGACACTAAAGTGACTAATCTGAATGAGTAACTTATGTTTGCCTGCTTTCAGGCTGCACAAAACCCTACGAAACATTGATTGATGGACTGTATATTCTGGCAAAACTTTAAAAGCTTAAGGGTGCTGCTAAATTTGTGAGGTTAGATAGCAAATTGCTTTGTAATATCAGAAGAGTTTGAGTTGGAAATTAGAGAGAAACAGTTCACTCTATGGCCAAATCATCATAGACTTTGCATAGAATTTTAAACCCCAACACTATTGTTAGCAACTTTATGTGGTTTTGTTGATTATTGTTTTGACTACATATTGGATCCTTACGATGAAGCTCCATGTAGTCTTGGGAAAGTTTTCATCTGATATACAGGTGTGTGCGAGCATTGCAATCATAAACTCAAGTTTGGTGGTTGATAGTTGGATAAGAGTGAAGCATAGAAGACACTGAAGTCGTGCATTTGCATATAAAGGGAGAAGAACAAGAAACAATCTAGCAGTGTCTGACAACAATGACAGATTATGTTGTGAAGATGCAATTGCATGAACTAATGGAAAATATAAAAATACTAGCTACATTGACAAATGAGAATATTCCATTGCAGTATAAAATGTTCACCTGGTATCTTCTTTTGTTTTGGGATACCATGTGACGTGCCTTAACTTGCACTGCCTTCACTGCATTCAAAGATGAATCAACTAAACCTTTTGTGAGAGACTCAATAACACCTGATTGAGCAGCGGCAGACGTGGCTTTAGCATTCTCATTCTGTCCAGACACTTTTTGCGCAAAATTAAATCCAATCCCGCTTGCTAACCGTGCAAAGGTCAACTTCCCAGCCTTTTCAGTGTCTGAAGTCGCCAGCGCCGGTGCCACAGGCTGCACAGGGAATGAACTTTTGGGCAAAGATGTTGTGTCTGATGTAGATACCATAGAAACTGAGTCATGTGAATTATTGAGGTCAGATACAGTGACAGCAGGAGGTTCAGCCTCGGAGGCTTTAGTGGGATGTTGAGATGACGTGTCAGCAGATTCTGAATCCATTCTGCAAACCAACCAAGTTAGGTCCAAAGACTATTTCAGGAAAGTCCCAATTTCTGATTATCCAGATATAAAGGAACTAACGTATCATCTTCAATTATTAAGCTATAGGAAAACACAAATAAGATCCAAACAAGGGAAATTATTTAGAGTGTAACACTTGATCACGAATTGCAAGCCAAGCAGTGAAATTCCAGGTAAAAATTTCCCTTCATCCAGCTCATCTTCAAAACCATCATCGCACAAGCTAAAATAGCATTAGACATCTTCAAGCCCCTCTATGTCAGCCTAACTAAGGGCCTGACATCAATTCCAACGTGCAATAACTTCAAACTACTTTACTTCACACCTTCAATCCATGCATCAAGACTCTCAATCTTCATGCATCAATTATGTGTATCAGACATCTAACTACTGACATGTTCCACTTTGTATCAGGTGAAAAGAGTTCAATTTTACCAGTACTCTTTCAGCAGCTTGCAGAATCCTCTCACAAACCAAAATCCATGGTAATGTTTGCAATCGCACCAGACAATGGTCTCTTACCTGATGCCATGTTGTTATTGCAAGAAGATCTGGTTTCTCACTGTACTTCAGTCACCTGCTAGTTTGAAAATCTTCATTTACGACATGCTCAAATGCGTCGCAAATGCGTCGCGAATGCGCATATTCTCCGTTTTCATAATCCTAAAGCAGTTAAAGCATTGCTACGAGTTTCTATCTCAAGAATTCTTCATATTTCGCATGTCGATTTCGATGCAGAAACAAATGCATTTTGTGTGATTTTAATCTGTTGGACTGTGCGACAATTTTAACAAAATGCAACTTCAATCGTGAAATATTACAAATCAAAAACATCAGGGATATGAAGATAGATATATGAAGGAGTAAGATCACTCACGATGATGAAGAAAACTCTACGTTCAGTTTCGAATGGCTCCGGTGATTTGCTTTGTTGTTAGTTACGCCAACGAGGGCGCACTATGCTAACGGATCTTAGGTGGTTGTCGCGGAACCGGAGATTGGATGGGAATTGATAATGTTAGTGTTGACACTACAGGTTGAAAGTTTTCAGGCGCCGGTGGCGGTGACGAGTAGAATTGATAATGTTAGTGTTGACACTACAGGTTAAGGAAACCAGTTTTCTGTCGCAATCAGATCTCCCGCTCTTACCGGTCGAACGACGTCATTGAGCCGTTCGATAGTACGAAAGATCCACGGACATGGAAACGTAAATGGACCATGGTTTCTTTTGTCATATCTCAAGTCTCAACTTAATTCGGGTTCAAATCAATAAGAGTAATGTTATGGTTATTTAAAGAGTATTAAATTTTTTAAATTAAATAATATATTAGTTGATGTGACAGTTAATGTGATGTATTAATTATAATTTTTAATTTTATTTTTATAGTAAATTAGCTGTCACATTAATTGATATATTATTTAGTGTAAAAAATTTGATATTTTTTAAGTATCTATAGTATTATTCAATTAATAATTTGATAACGAACAAATATTTTAAGAATAAAATACGAATATTTTCTATTGTAGATCGTATACCATGTTATATATTTAATTGGTAGGTATGACATCTTGACGTAGTGGGTTGATTTTGAAATTTTATTTTGTTTCTTAATGATTAAAAAAAGTAGGAGATATATACAAAAAGTTGATGGTGTTATAAAATGATAGATATAGAACCACAAGATCACAGAAAATGATATAAAGATAGGGAGAAATATCAGAAAGATAGAGAGACGGAGAGTTGTGTGTTATATTCAGTTCATTGAAGACGAGATTACACGGTCTTTTATAGGCAAAACTTTCAACCAAGTTACTATTCATAAATAGTGACAGTACTATTTATGAATAGTATCACTATTTATAAATAGTAGAACTTAATACTCATTTTACCGTGAATCCATGGGTCGCACAATTCGGCGACAACTGTTACAGTAATGGTGTACCACCATTGTACTACAGTGTATTGTTATATTGTGCTACAGTCCACATATTAATTATTCATAACACTCCCCCTTGGACGTAGCACTGTGAGTTGGATAAGTTTGCCTCGTTAAAAACCTTAAGCCGAAAAACCCAGTAGGGAAAAAAATCGGACAAAAGGGAAAAAGAGTGCATAACTTAAATCCAAAACATGAGCGTAGGCTGCCTCGTTAAAAACCTTACCAGGAAAAACCCTGTGGGAAAAAACCATGATAAGGGAAAAAGAGTACAGCCATATGAGCTCCCCCTCGAGTTGACAAGGATGATCATTTTTGCAAATCTCGTAGGTTCCGCATCCCAATATTACGAACATGCATTCTGAATGTTGTAGTAGGGAGTGCCTTCGTAAATAGATCTGCTGCATTGTCGCTTGACCGAACATACTGAATATTAATTTCCTTGTGCTTTTCAAGTTCTTGAGTATACGAGAAGAACTTTGGGGGAATATGCTTGGTCCTGTCGCTCTTAATGTATCCTTCTTTCATCTAAGCAATACATGCAGCATTATCTTCAAGTATCACTGTCGGGTCTTTATTGACTGGTAGTCCACTGGCTTCCTGAATGTGTTGAGTCATGGATCTAAGCCATACACATTCTCTACTTGCTTCATGAAGTGCAATCATCTCGGATGATTTGAAGATGTAGCAACTAGTGTTTGCTTTTGAGAACGCCAAGATATTCTTTGTACCACCCATCGTGAAAACATAGCCGCCGTGATCTAGCCTTATGGGGATCGATAAATAACTCGCATCCGCAAACCCAATTATTTCATTCTTTGAATTGCTGGAATAAAACAATCCCGATCAATTGTTCCTTGGAGATAACGAAATACGTGTTTAATCCCATTCCAATGTCTTCGCGTAGGGATGAGCGTATCTTGCCAATAGATTAGTAGCAAATGCTATATCTGGTCGGGTACAATTAGCAAGATACATAAGAGCTCCAATCGCACTCAAGTATGGTACTTCAGGACCAAGTATTTCTTCGTTATCATCACAAGGACGGAATGGATCCTTTTCAACATTCAGTGATCGGTTAACCATGGGGCTGGTAAGGGGATTTGCCTTGTCCATATTAAAACGTTTCAAGACCCTTTTTGTATAATTGGACTGATGCACAAATATTCCACTTTGCAAGTGTTCTATTTGTAAGCCAAGACAATACTTGGTCTGTCCAAGATCTTTCATTTCGAATTCTCCCTTCAGGTATGTAACAGCTTCTTGAATCTCCTTTGGAGTTCCAATAATATTCAGATCATCAACATAGACAGCGATAATTACAAATCCAACTGTCGTTTTCTTGATGAAGACGCATGGACATAATTGATTATTCACATATCCATTTTTCAATAAATGCTCACTCAAGCAATTATACCACATGCGCCCAGATTGCTTTAGCCCATACAATGATCTTTGCAATTTAATTGCACATAGTTCTTTAGGCATTGAGCTCGTTGCTTCAGGCAACTTGATTCCTTCAGGGATTCTCATATAAATATCGGCATCTAATGACCCGTATAAATATGCTGTTACTACATCCATGAGACGCATTTCTAGATTTTTCGAAACTGATAAACTGATCAGGTATCTGAACGTAATAGCATCCATAACAGGAGAATATGTTTCTTCATAATCAATTCCAGGTCTTTGGGAGAAACCTTGTGCAACAAGGCGAGCTTTGTATCTTACAATCTCATTATTCTCATTTCGCTTTCGAACAAAAACCCATTTGTATCCAATAGGTTTCACAGCTTCAGGTGTGACAACAATAGGTCCAAATACCTTTCGTTTGTTAAGCGAATTTAATTCAGTATGTATGGCATCTTTCCATTTGATCCAGTCGTGCCTCTTTTGACACTCAGATACCGATTTCGGTTCTGGATCCTCATTCTCGTTATTAATATCTTGTGATACTGAATATGAGAATATATCACTGATTTCCCCAATTTCATCTCGATTCCATATTTTTCCATTATTCATGTAATTAATGGAAATCTCATGGTTGTCATTAGGGATTTCTTGGCTTTCTTGTTCGTGTGATTCTTCTGGAATACACTCATTTGTTTTGGGTTCGTGTGATTCTTCTGGAATACACTCATTTGATTTGGGCTTTTCAATCCCCTTCCTCTTCCGAGGATTCTTATCCTTGGAACCAATTGGTCGTCCACGCTTTGCGAATTTTGGACTCATTTGTCATTTCATTGTTAGGTAGCCCTTTTGGAATTTCAATTGAGCAGAGCATTTACAAGCCTATATGTGACCTCGTCACTCTTTTGTGTCTCAAATGCATCTCGTAATTGATTTGCTATATTCTGCAAATGTATGATCTTTTGAACTTCTAGTTCACGTTGCTTTGTGGGAGGATCAAGGTGTAATAATGATGATGTACACCATTCGATATCCTTCACCATTTGTTTCCCTTCTTCCCCCAAATGTGGGAATTTACCTTCATCGAATTGACAATCGGCAAAACGGGCCGTAAAATGTCACCTGTTTTTGGTTCAAGATATTTGATTATCGAAGGTGATTCATACCCAACATATATTCCCGTCTCCTTTGTGGTCCCATTTTTGTACGTTGTGGTGGAGCAATGGGTACATATACGACCCAAAACTCTAAGATGGGACAGATCCGGTTCTCGCCCGAATGCTAGCTGTAATGGGGAGTACTTGTGATATGCACTTGGCCTAAGACGAATCAGTGCAGCAGCATGCAAAATTGCATGTCCCCATATAGAAATAGGAAGCTTTGTTCTCATTATCAATGGTCTCGCGATAAGTTGGAGACGTTTAATTAATGATTCACCAAACCATTCGTGTATGAACATGAGCTCTTGGATGTTCAACATCAATGCCCACCGCCATACAATAATCATTAAATGCTTGAGAAGTAAATTCACCAAGATTATCAAGTCTAACTTTCTTGATCATATAATCTGGAATTGTGCTCTCAACTTGATTATTTGTGCAAGAAATCTGGCAAACGCCACATTGCGAGTTGATAATAGACATACGTGTGACCATCTGCTGGATGCATCAATTAAGACCATAAAATATTGAAATGGTCCACATGGTGGATGAATAGGTCCACATATATCACCATGAATTCGTTCCAAAAATGTTGGTGATTCGGTACCAACTTTGCTTGGTGATGGTCTTATTATCAATTTTCCTTGAGAACAAGCATCACAAGAGAGTTCATTAGATTGAAAAATCTTCTGGTTTTTCAATGGATGACCTCTAGAATTCTCAATGATTCTTCGCATCATTATTGAGCCAGGATGCCCCAACCGATCATGCCAAACTTTGAACGTTTAGTAACTTCAGTCTACAAGAACATATGACTCAAATATTCTTATATGTGTACAGTACAATCCAGATGATAAAGCAGGTAATTTTTCTAACACACACTTGCTTCTGGAAGTGTTTGAGGTAATGCAAAGATATTCGTTATCTTCTTCATTCATAGTTTCGATATGAAATCCATTCAGACGAATGTCTTTGAAACTTAACAAGTTTATTTGGGATTTAGGAGAGAACAATGCATTACTTATCGTGAATCTTGTGCCTCCAGGCATTATGAAAATTGCTTTTCCAGATCCTTCAATTATCTTTGCACTACCGCATATAGTATTGACGTTTGCTTCGTCAATATTCAGATGAGAAAAATATTTCTTATCTTTAAGTATAGTATGTGTTGTAGCGCTGTCCGCAAAACATAAGTCACCTTCTCGGATTTTGGATTGAAACATATTTATGGTCTATTTCAAATAAGGGAGAGAAAGAAAAAGAATAAATAGCTGCAAAATACTAACACAATATATATATAAACTAAGAATACAAAATGATATTATATCAACGAACCATTACACATGGGGAAATCAAAAACATATAACACTCGTATATAAGAAAATGTCACACAAATTCAGAAACCACATATGATTAATTATGAAAATCTATTTCTCTTGGTAGTTATTTCCTTCTTTAGAATTCACCATCATATCAGCCACATCCATGTAATTCATATCATCCAACCCATAAGTGATATCATCGGAATCATCCGTGATGAAATTTGTTTCAACATTTTTTCCTTTGGCCTTTTGTGATTCCTGATAAAGATTAACAAAATGCTTTGGCGTACGACAAGTTCTCGACCAATGTCCTTTCATACCACATTGGTAACAAATATCATCCTTTTGATATTTATTCGTACTAGTGCCGGCCTCACCTTTTCCTCGTTTCTCCCCATTATCGATCTTATTATTATAGGGTTGGAATCTTCTTCCCATTCCTTGTCCACGACCACGACCACGACCTTGACCACGACCGCGACCACGGCCACGACCACGGCTACGGCCACGACCTCTACTATATCCATGGTTACGCCCATGGTTATGGTCTGATGATGTTGCATTCACTTCAGGGAATGCAGTGGAGCCAGTAGGTCGTGATTCATGGTTTTTCATCAATAATTCATTATTCTGTTCGGCCACAAGAAGGCACGAAATCAAGTCAGAATATTTTTTGAAACCCTTTTCTCGATATTGTTGTTGGAGGAGTAAACTCGAGGCATGAAAGGTGGAGAAAGTTTTTTCAAGCATATCTTCATCAGTAATATTTTCACCACATAATTTCAACTGAGAAGTGATTTTAAACATTGCAGAGTTATAATCACTTATGGATTTAAAATCTTGTAGCCTCAAATGCATCCATGCATAACGAGCTTTTGGAAGTACAACCAACTTCAGGTGGTCGTACCTTTCTTGCAAACTTTTCCAAAGGACTAACGGATCTTTCACCGTGAGGTATTCAGTTTTCAAGCTTTCATCTAGATGGCGGCGGATGAAAATCATGGCTTTGGCCTTATTTTGTATAGTCGCGTTATTATCATTTTGGATAGTGTCTCCCAGACCATTTGCATCTAGATGAATTTCGGCATCTAGGACCCACGACATATAGTTTTTTCCTGAGATGTGGAGTGCTTCAAATTCGAGCTTGACTAGGTTTGTCATGGTGAAAGACTAAAACAAAACATACATGGATATTGTTAATATTTTTGGCATTCAAGAAACATAAAAGTCTTATTATTTCAAAGACATTAAAGAAAGTAAACATACACGATAATTATTACATGTTGAGAGCTATTGCTATTGCTAACATATAATAAATAATACAAAGACCGAGAAAGAAAAGCCAAAAATCATTTGGAGCATAATCCGCACTAAAAACTAATATGGTGCACGCGACAACCAGTATGATAATGAATGCCAAGAGTGGGTTAAACATTTTGAAGAAGAGGAAGATATAAGGATTGAGAATTTGTATGAAGGTGAAAATATGGGTAAATTATTGAATGGAATGCGGTTGTATTTATAGGGTAAAAATAAAATATGGCCGTTAACTAGCCGTTATGTAGCCGTTGGAGGAGGGAGAAAATAAAATGTAAAAGTTTTTATTTTTGGTACAAAACAAACGGCAAGTTTATATCGCTCATGAACTGTTTACAATTTATCATTAAGTCAATGATCATTTATTGTTCCTTATCATTTTTCAACCTAGTACGGTAGTAGTCTCTGTTGGTTAAGAAAAATTTGCATCTCATTAATTAGTCGTGCATGTACAAACAACAAGTAAGGAAATTTTAAGTTAAGACAATGAAAGACACTTTTACGGTACATTATAGGTTCATGCATTAATATTATGTACATATATTATATTCACGCCACATTACTCGGTAAACCTTTCGTGCGGGTGTTTGATAATAAGTGGTAATGTTATTCATAGCAAACAGAAAGCATGACTATTCATAATAATATATATTCAGTTTGTAGCTTGGGGTTATTTCCGCTCAAGCATCAACCAATATATATATAGATTGCGTAAAATAATAAAATTTCATTTCGTCATCTCACCAAAATATTATAGATGGAGGCATAGCCATTCCTTTTTATAATCATGGTGATATACGATATTAAAATATATTAATAACTTAACGTATCATAAAAGGAACATATCTGTAGAAATTCTTACCTTTTGGAAATGCTTAGGAAAGCTTAGAGCGTTCGTGCTGATAACGTGTTATAAAATGATAGATATAGAACCACAAGATCACAGAAAATGATATAAAGATAGGGAGGAATATCAGAAAGATAGAGAGACGGAGAGTTGTGTGTTATATTCAGTTCATTGAAGACGAGATTACACGGCCTTTTATAGGCAAAACTTTCAACCAAGTTACTATTCATAAATAGTGACAGTACTATTTATGAATAGTATCACTATTTATAAATAGTAGAACTTAATACTCATTTTACCGTGAATCCATGGGTCGCACAATTCGGCGACAACTGTTACAGTAATGGTATACCACCATTGTACTACAGTGTATTGTTATATTGTGCTACAGTCCACATATTAATTATTCATAACAGATGGTACCAAAGAGAATCATCGATTTAACCTTTGTTGTAATACCCTAAGTTCTTTAAATACTTATTTTGTTTATTCGATTGCATTGTTGTCATGATTTCATATGTATTGGTATGATTGACTTGTGATTTAATCATTCATATTTGTGTTACATAACATTCTAGACTTGATACATGTGAACTTGGGTGAGTTTTGAGGTGTTTTAAATATTGATGGAGGTTAGAATCATGTTAGAATTGATTGGGAACACTTTAGAAATATTTTTGAACTCTCAGGTCACGCCCTAGCTAGCGCGCAACAACCAGTACTTTAAAAAAAATCAGAAAATCAGAGAAAAAGTCTAGGCCAGAGTGCGCCCTAGCGCGATTGTACGGACAGCTTTGTCCAAATTTTGTAATTTTCAAACTTTGACCCTTTGACCTTGGTTGACTTCACTCAAAACAACCCCAGACCTTTTGACTAGCCTTTTAGTTACTCTAAACCATGTGAGAGACCTCCATTACCTCATGTCTTTCTTTCATGGGAGCTTGAAAGTAAGTGTAGGAGATAAAGGTGAGATTAGTGTGTGTGAGTCACCCCTTCATCATCCAACCATCCAAACTTTGATCCAAGACCATCAAGGTGTAGAGGCTAACTTGGGAAACAACTTAGAAGACTTTGATTTTGATTTCATTGGTTTGATATTTCATTTGAGGTAAGTTACTAATCCCCTTTGTATGCTTAGAAACTATTGCATATTTGTTCTCAATTATACATGCATGACTTGTATACTTGGTATTTTCATGTTTAGATGATATGTTGAAGTGTAGAGCTGTCAAAACGGGCCAATGGGGTGGGCTGACCTGCAACCTGCCACAACCCGCCACTAGGCGGGTTGGGTTAGGCTAACCCGCCAAATGAGTGGGTTGAAATATTTCAACCCAACCCAACCCAACCCGCCATGGGCTACGGTTGAGGCGGGCCAACCCCCCAAAAAAAATTCTTAAATAAACTCAATCTCTAACAAATTAAAGTAAAAAAAATATATATATCACAACTATTTTTTATTTCTAATTAATGAAATAAAAAATCAAACAAAAGGTCAAGAAACAATCTAACAAATTAAAGCCAAAAAAGTTAAGGGAATATAACTACACTTCTTAAAAATCAAAGAGTCAAACTAAATTTATATACTCAAGCAATTTGGCGGGTTAGCCCAACCTAACCCAACCCAACCTGCTTCAACCTGCTGGCCCGGCGGGTTCAACCCATTTGACCCGCCTCCTAGGCGGGATCAAAATGTATCAACCCAACCCAACCCATTTTGGTGCGCGGGTTGGGCTAGCCCGACAGACTTAACCTGTATTGACAGCTCTATTGAAGTGTATAATATGTTCATGTGTTAAATGTTGGGTTTGGATGATGTTATATGTTGAAATTAAGTACTCAACCATGGAATTGAACTAAAGAACAAGTTAGAGACTTTAAATGGAAAATCTTGCATATAATAATTATGCCCAAAGTTTAAGAAGTGTAGTAATGACTCTAAGAAGTTAATATTAAGTTAGAGTATCAATTATCGAACAACATGTTAAAGTCCTACGAAAATTAGAGTTCGTTTAATATGAATTTTGGTCCTCCGAGTATTTGAAATTGGTAAATTAGAGATTTGTAATTTAGCTCTAAAGTTGTGGTTTAAAGTTCTTAAACAATATGTTTGGTGATAATTCTTGGTAGAATAATATAATCTACTTGACATGTATCAAGTTCACTACTTTTGAACTTGATGTTTATTTGCATAAGATGAGTATTATACCAACTTGTGCATTGCATTGATTCCAACTGACATTGTTGTCTAATCAAGGTGGGACGACCTATGGTCTTTACAAATCAATGTTTGTGATCGCTATAAGTTACCGTATCGGAAGTTCACACACCTCTCCTCTGTTGGCCACAATTGAGAAGTAGCCCCACTGTTGCAGCAATACGGCCGACTTTGACTTGCTAGTTGAATTCGATGGTATTAATCAGGGACGTCGATACTACGTACATGGGTATCGAGGCACTATTGGTTATTTGTGTATTGCAGGAACAGTACAATGATGGAGAAAGAGAAATGATATCCTTTATAACGTGTTTTATTTACGAGCACTTATGGGAATATCAAAGTGCTATGTGAGTTATGTGATTTGTATATAAATGATGATGATATATGTTCAGTTGTGGTATATAAATGCTATTTCTATGTTATGATTACAGCTTGAACATTATGCCATGCCATGTAGTTGCATTTAGTAACTTATTGAGTTTCGACTCACCCCGTTTGTTGTTTATATATTTTTCCTTAGATCCGAGCCAGTCAAGGAGTTCGCGGTGAAGACGGAAAGATTGTGTTTAGCTCGAAGGTTGTCTTTTGGTTTAGTAGTATTTCTTTTGGTAAGGACGATAGTTATGTAAAGTTATGTAAACTTTGCTTGGGTAGTATTTGGTTATTTTGTAAACCTTGTATTCTTTTGGTACACGACATATGTATGTCGTGCTTGTGTAAATAATTGTGTTGTTAATTCAATTTCTTTTCCTGAGCATGTTGTAGCTCGTGGTTTATGTTTTCGCCGGTATGTTGTGGCCGTAGAGGTTGTTAATATTGTTGTTAGTTGTTTCACAAGTATTAGACTTGCGGTTTTGTTAGTTGAGTTTCGGCTGTAGTGTCGCCGAAAACTTGTTCATTATTATATAAGATTTTATGTTTTGTGTTTGTTTTAAGTGCGGGTGGTTACGCCACATATTTTTCTTGTTGGTTTTGTGTTGTTTGATGACTCGACCTTGGGGTTTTGTATAGAGATCCGGGTCGGGGCGCCACATTTGTACTACTGAAATTGTAAATGTAACATTCGTATTATAAATTTAATTGTTAATATGACTTAAATTGATAACAATCGTTTGGTACTGACGTGGTATTTGTAGAGATCATATATGAAAGTCTAGGAAAAAAATAAATAAATGATAAGATATTTAATAAAGTAAATATTTTTCTTTTTTTCTCTTATTGTTTTTCTTTTTAGTTTTCTGTTTTCACATTTTTTGAATAATATCTGAACTAAAAAATAAAATTAAAAAATAATAACTCTCTAAGTGGAAAAGTTCCGATCTCATAGATTGTTGGGTTGGGGTTTTATATACATGTACATATATGTTTATGATTTATTTTAAGGGGGAGTATTATTTATTGTTTTTAAAAAGGTAAAAGCAAAAAAATCAAAAGAAAAAAACAATAGGAAAAAAAAGAGAATTGTTTACAGTTTACTTTATTAAAAATTATTATCTTATCATTTATTATCCACCCATACTTTTAAATGACCTCCACACCTATCATATTAGCAGTCTGTTAAATGAAAACCTAGCGGCCATTATTAATTTATGTTACATTTACAATTAAATTAACAATTTAAAAGTAAAATTTACAATAACAATATTACCAAGGTTAAATTAATGATGCCCAAATAGTACAAGGATTAAAAAAGTAGTTAACTTTTCTGAAATATATATATATATATATATGTATTACAATACCGCTCACTTCGTTCGTGTGCAATTGACAAAAGCTAATTACTGGTCCAGATTTACTGAGTTACTAAAATCCAACGGCTGTAATTTACTCAAATTTTCACACGCGTGACTGACGGTTTCGGCCATTCTACGGTTTCGGCGTCTGACTCTTTCTCCCCCAACTTCCCCAATAGCGTCGGACTCTCTCCTTCTCTCTCTCTTTCCTTCCACTATGGAAGGATTCTTATTATGAGTTTGTAAAGGATTGTGGTTACAAAACTCACAAAAATCCAGCGCCCTCAATCTCTTTCTTCACTCAAAAATCCAGCGCCCCCAATCTCTTTCTTCACTCGGTCTCTCCAGCTCTCTCTCCGTCTCCGGCATCTGTTTAAGCTCCGCCACAGTACGAAGGTTAGTCCCTACTTTTGATTTAGTTTTTCTTTGCTTTGATTTCATTTTTTCATCAGCGCCCTCAATCTCTCTCTTCACTCAATCTAATCTCTCTCTTCATTCGGTCTCTCTAGCTCTCTCTCCATCTCCGGCATCTGTTACTCTCCGTCTCCGGCATCTGTTTAAGCTCCGCCACGGTACGAAGGTTAGTCCCTGCTTTTGATTTAGTTTTTCTTTGCTTTGATTTTGTTTTTGCTTGGATTGGATTCATTTCTTTGATTGATATATTTGTATGCCTTTTCTGTTTCTCTTTATTTTGTTTGGATTGGATTCATCTCTTTGATTGGTATATTTGTATGCCTTTTCTGTGTCTGTTTTTATTTGTCAATTTGATTGCCTTTTGTGTGCGTTGAGTCAGAACATGCTTATAGGATTCCAAGGAGGTCTCTTTCTTTTGGCTTTGCTAAAACTAAGGAGTCAATATGTGAGCTGCTAGGGTAGGGACGAAAGAATGAGCTTTCTTTTTTTTTTTTTTTTTTCCAGAAGGTTCAAGGCATTTTGCCTCTGAATTTTTGAGTAGAGATTGGCTTGGGGGTCGTGTTCAAATTTTGCCTGCGAATTTTGTCTCCATCTCTTTTTGGTTTGATTGCTTTCCTGAAATTTTTTTGAACTTAGCACACATTGGTTTGATTGATTTCCTCTGTGTCTGTTTTTATTTGTCAATTTGATTACCTTTTGTGTGCGTTGAGTCAGAACATGCTTATAGGATTCCAAGGAGGTCTCTTTCTTTTGCCTTTGCTAGAATTAAGGAGTCAATATGTGAGCTGCTAGGGTAAGGACGAAAGAATGAGCTTTCTTTTTTTTCCAGAAGGGTCAAGGCATTTTGCCTCCGAATTCTTGAGTAGAGATTGGCTTGGGGGTCGTGTTCAAATTTTTGTCTCCAACTCTTTTTGGTTTGATTGCTTTCCTGAAATTTTTTTGACTTCACATTGGTTTGATTGATTTCCTCTCAAGCGCGCTCACATCCATCCATCTCTCTCTCTCTCTCTCAAACCATCCAAGGCACAATCTCTCAAGCTTGGATTTAATATGCACTTACTTCTCTCGCTGTAAGTCTTCAAAATTTTTTGTCCAGTTTTTTTGTCTCTAAACCCAGTTTTTACTGCAATTTCAGTGTGTTTGGGGCGTATTGAAGACTATCCTTTTGTTGTTTGAATTTTGATTTTTGTCTCCAGCTTTGTTTGGTTCACCAAAAAAAAAAAAAAATGTTAAGAGTTCCCAAGAAAAATTACAAACCAAATTATTGCTTAACCGAAGCATAGTTGCTCTACCATGTGGCCAGTAGGATTGGTATATGAGATTGCAGTGATCTGTTAAGAACTACAATACTATGAGTAATCAAGGGCAATTACCACAATTTATGTTTCTGTTTTAGATTACTAAGAGTAGAGTGTAGAAGGAGAATGAACAAATAATCTGGGATTAAGGAGTTGCAGTTCTGCAATGAAGATCTTTTTTTAACTTTGAGTATGTCTCTATGTGGTAATTTATGTTTTTGTTTTAGATTAAAGAAGTCAACAGCCAAGGAGTATATTATCACATAGTTATCATGGCAGTATGTGTTGTTGTTCCCCCTTTGGTATGACCATATTCATCACCCATACAAATCATTGGTACACCCTGATAAAGAAAGATCATAATCAGTAATTGAAACATAAAAAAATAAACAGGGGGAAGAAAGTATTTCCCACCAAATAAATGGGAATTGAAAACCAAGCTGCTAGAAGCACAATAAAAATTGAAGGAGAACTGTTCAAACAACCACTGGAATTCACTGTCAATGTTTGTTTTATTTATTTATTTATTTCTTTTTTGGTAAAAGAAAAGTTTATTAAGATAAGGAGAAGGTTTGCATTACGAACAGAAAATGATAAAACAAAAAGGACATGTGAATCCTAAAACAAAAGTTCAAGATCATAAAGAATGAAAAGAAAACAGTCAATACGTAGCCTTCATACAGTGTCATTGCTAATTATTTCTTCCCAATTTTCCTTGGTGTCTATGTAGATATACAACGTTGAAAATTGAATGGATCCAAAATCTTCCTAATTGCAGTGAACGTCCGTAACCCACTTTCCCTTCTTTTCCTGTAAAAAAGTCTATCTTTTGTATGTAAAATCAAGTCCTTTTCTGAGTTTACGTGTAGAACCTTTTCCATAAAGTGATTGATTTCCTCTACCCCTGTTTTTCCAACAAACTGTTCACATGGAAACTTTTCTTCTCTGGGTAAGCTCAGTTGCAAAAAGTTATGAAGGTTTGAAATATAACTACTGCTTATTGTGAAATATATGTTAAATTATCCACCTTCATTGGTAAGAGTCATTAAATCTAGAACGTATTCTCGAGTTAGTATCTTTCTCTGCATTCAACTACACATGTCATAGCAGCTAACATTACCATAAACCAGACCAACTTCAAGAATGATTCAGTGTAATAGCCACAAAAGGGAAAGATGGTCACAACTGTTATACTATGTGACATATTGCCAGGTCCTTTTCTAGGTGATGCACAAGTAAATGTGTTAACTAAAGCTACTATTTTCTTAATCAATTGATTAAGAAATAACATGTCCATCTTAGCTTACAATGCTTAACTAAAGCTACCATTTTCCAACGTTGTTTTGTTGACAAAATGTTAGAGTAATTGGATTCGATTCCTCAAAAAAAAAAAAAAAAAAATTGGATTTTTTTTTATATATCCTAAATCTACCCTAAACTTCCAAAGACCACCCAACGAGATTCGACACATGTTATATTAGAGCTATTTTTGTTTGATTTTTATATCTTCCTGTAAATGATGTTATTGTTGACGCATATATCTTTTACCCTCTCACTTAATATTTGAGACAAATTCCAACTATTTCTTATTTAAAAAATTACATTTTACTCCCTAATATTACACTCTTCATAGTAAATTATTATTATTATTATTATTATTATTATTATTATTATTATTATTATTATTATTTGGGGGGTTAGGAGTGTAAAGGGTTGTGGTGTGTTAATGAAAATTAAAAATTGAAATTTTTTTAGAAGCTATTAGAAGGCCTTAAAAATCACACATATACCTTTTATCCTCTCATTAATAAGCATTTTTATTTTTGGTGGGGGGTGTCATAGCAGCTAACATTACCGTAAATCAGACCAACTTCAAGAATAATTTAGTGTAATCGCCACAGAAGGGAAAGATGGTCACAACTGTTATACTATGTAACATATTGCCATGTCCTTTTCTAGGTGATGCACAAGTAAATGTGTTAACTAAAGCTACCATTTTCTTAGTTAATTGATTAAGAAATAACATGTCCATCTTAGCTTACAAAGCTTAACCAAAGCTACCATTTTCCAACGTTGTTTTGTTGACAAAATGTTAGAGTAATTGGATTCGATTCCTCAAAAAAAAAAAAAGTAATTGGATTTTTTTTTATATCCTAAATCTACCATAAACCTTCAAAGATCCCCCAACGAGATTCGACACATGTTATATTAGAGCTATTTTTGTTTAATTTTTATGTCTTTTCTTCCTGTAAATGCTGTTATTGTTGAAGCATATATCTTTTACCCTCTCACTTAATATTTGAGACAAATTCCAACTATTTCTTATTTAGAAAATAACATTTTATTCCCTAATATTACACTCTTCATAGTAAATTTAAATTTTTTTTTTTGGGGGGGGGGGGTTAGGAGTGTAAAGGGTTGGGGTGTGTTAATGAAAATTAAAAATTAAAAATTGGAATTTTTTGGAAGCTGTTAGAAGGCAAAAAAAAAAAAAATTACACATATACCTTTTATCATCTCATTAATAAGCAATTTTTTTTTTTGGTGGGGGGGGTGGCTCTAATCATCACACATATATCTTTTACCCTCTCACTAGTATAAATTTTTTTTTTGGTGGGGTGCCTACAATTTTTATAAATCTTTCAACTTAACCCTTCACTTAATTTGGGTTGTGTTTTTTGTTTGATTTTTATGCCTTATCTTCCTGTAAACGCCCATGGACCAACCTTCAAAGGTCTTCTACTTCTTTTTTTATTTTTTATTCTACTTCTTCATTATCTATGCAGCAACAAGTTGCCCCAAATGGACCAACCTTCACGTTCAAGCCGTGGAAAAGAGCCAGCACCACCATCCCAACCATCTGTACAAGAGGTATGATTATTTACAACAAGATGTATTATTTACAACAAGATGTTCCCATTTATAAATTTATAGAAAAATATGTACGCATAATTTGGAATAGAAGATGTTATTTTGGTCGGTTGCATGTTTTTTCATGATTTTATGTTCTCATTAGTTTTGGTTATAATCTCTTTGGTTGTCACAAAAGTTACCAAACCATATACACATATGTTCATAATATTATAATGCCAATATTTATATTACCCCACACTTATATGATACATGCATATGTTAACCTATATATATATATTATATTAGTTATTTAATTAACTTAACTGATCTAGGACGATGATTATGAATTGGTCCGGCGATTGAGTCGAGAGACAGCGCAACGAATATTCCTACCTTCTTTTAATATGGAGTTAGGAGAAAGCTCATTTTTTAAGATTCAAGAGAGGACGTCTATCGTGCCAATACATCCGCCACCCCGTGGTAGACGTGGAATTGGACAAACAAGACGTTTCACAAGAGAAAGAGTCGAACGAGAAACAAGTCAACAAAATAGCCAATCGCGTTCCTCAAACATTGTTTTGCCCCATTCGAGACGGGCATTAGGACAAAGGAGACGACAAATGCGTGACTCACAACAACCCACTGCTCCTATTATGTAACTTTAATTTCTCTTTCAATACTTTTTAATTCTAATAAACATACCTTAAAAGCTTATAATTGGACCTTTCAAATGTAGCCCAACTATACTCGAAGAACCTCTTGCAACTGAAAAAGAACATGACCAGATTGGTGACTTTGAAGAGGACGAGTTTCATCTACCCATTATTGAGAATCAACAAATTTTGAATCTAAGTCGTCATTCCCTTGGAAAAATGGACATCATTTGCGAATATTGTAAAACATTGCACTAGATTGAAGAAAAATTGGTTCGTTCTTCTAAGGTCAATCCCAAATTCTCGACATGTTGCTCTGAAGGGAAAGTCAGGCTACCTATACTTCGTGATCCACCCACTTTACTGAGGACATTATATGATGGCACTGATAACCGATCAAAGGCATTTTTACAGCACATTCGACAATATAATGCTGCAAATGCCTTTACAAGTCTTGGATGTAAATTGGATCGTAGTGTCCTCATCGGCAGGGGTCCTTATAGCTTCACTATCCACGGTGAGTTATGACATCGTACTGGTGCATTATTACCACAGCCAGATACAGATCCCGTATATGCTTAACTTTATATATACGATCCGGTGACTGCCTTAGATAGTCGTGTACGTCATAATCCGACATTGAATCGAGAACTCTTGGCCAACATCCAAGAATGTTTGTAGCAAAACAATCCATTTGTAACTATCTTTTGTCAAGCACACTAAATATTACAACAACAAAATCAAGATGAATCTAATCAAAATTTACTAGTGTATTGATGACAACGGTTATCCAATCTATCGTCGATGCAACAATGGGGTAATACTGACAGTGAATGGGAAACAACTGGATCATAGAGATGTCGTACCGTATAATCCTTATCTCACAGAGATGTTTAACTGTCATATTAACGTGGAGGTATGTGCTGGATTGAGATGTGTGAAGTACATTCACAAGTACATCTATAAAGGACATGATCGAGCAACAATGGTTTTGGGAAGAGGTGATGAGATCCAACAGTATATTGATGCGAGGTATGTTGGTCCGCCAGAAGCTGCATGGCGGTTATTTGGCATCACGTTACATGAAGAAGTTCCTAATATTGTTCGATTGGATCTCCATCTGCCTGGAGAACATAATGTTTCTTATGATTCAAGAAGTTCGCGAGATCAGATAGGTCAACAAGCTGAGGAGAAAGTAACAAAATTAATGGCTTTTTTTAATTGTTGTGCTTATGACGAATTTGCTCGAAATTTAACTTATTAACAGATGCTACAGTATTACACGTGGCAAAGAAAATTTTAGAAACGAAGACATCACAACCATCCAAGCAAGGCTATTTGTAGAATATATTTCGCTAGCCCCTTCAGTGGTGAGAGATTTTACTTGCGACTATTACTAATTACTGTTAAAGGGCCAACATCATGGTGTTCAATATAATACGTTTAAAGATGCCTGTGTTGCACAGGGTCTGTTAGAAGATGACGAAGAATGGGCTCAATGTTTGGAAGAAGCATCAGTTATGAAGACTGGATACCAATTGAGAAGATTATTTGCGCTTACTCTAACACAATGTTCTCCGATACAACCTGATGAGTTGTGGAATAAGTTCGCAATGAATATATGCGATGATCTTCCACACCAATTGCGGACGAATTTTGGAATTCCAGTTCCGAATGATGGTCAAGTAACAGATTATGGTTTGCATCTCTTGAATGAAATATTGCAAGAATCGGGAAAAAGTTTACAAGATTTTCCACCGATGCCCCTACCAATTGAAAATTGGGCACAACCCACAGGTAACAATAGACTATTGTGGGAACATAGACAACTCCAATACGATGATCGTACAACCGGTGCAGAAGAAAATATCAATTACTTGAATGAAGGTCAACGACACTGTTTCGAAGCTGTGATCTCTTCGGTGACTGAAAATCAAGGGAGAACCTTCTTCTTGAATGGGGGTGCCGTAACAGGTAAAACATTTTTATACAACACCATAGCAGGAAAATGTCGAGCCCTTGTCATATCATGATTTATGTTGCATCATCTGGGATTACATCGTTATTGTTGGTAGGCGGTAGAACTGCGCATTCCACGTTTTGTCTACCATTGATTGTATTGGAAGACACAATATATTCCTTCACTAAACAGTCAATTCATGCCCAACTATTCAGGGAGGCGATAATTGATAATATGGGATGAGGTCCCTATGCAGCATCGCTATTGTGTTGAGGCCGTTGATCGCAGCCTTCAAGATGTTCGTGATAACAACCAGCCTTTTGGTGGGAAAACTATTGTACTTGGTGGGGATTTTCGTCAAACTTTGCCTGTTGTACCGAAAGCATACTGTGAGCAAATTGTGGGGTCAACTCTTCAAAAATCAACACTTTGGAAGAAGATACACATCTTGACTCTATCAGAAAACATGCGATTAAATCGAAATGATTCAGCAAATGTTGAATTTGCAGCATATTTGAACGAGGTAATAAATTTTTGATCTCTATAGTAAAAGTTTACATTAATAATCTTATAATTAAAATTAACTGAATTTCAATTGTCAGGTGGGAAGCAATCCAAATGAAACTATCAAACTACCTTCTACAACTTGGAAGTGTAAAGACCTCATTGAACTAATAAGAGAAGTGTATCCACAATTGCATAGAACGGGGATTTCTACAGCGAAATTCTTAACTGACCGTACTATTCTCTCTGCACGTAATGATGATGTTAATGATATCAATGTTGAAGCATTGAAGATATTCCCAGGAAATGTCATTAGTTATCTATCAGCAGACAAAAATGCGGATGATGATATGCGTGATCCGATCATGGCAAATCGATACCCAGTTGAATATTTGAACTCATTGAATCCTGCTGGTCTCCCACTTTCAGACCTCCAATTGAAAGTCGGTTGTCCTATTATTTTGATCAGGAATCTTGCTCCAAGGGATGGTCTTTGCAATGGAACGAGATTGAGGGTAGTTCGATGTGCGCAACGTATCATTGAAGCTGAAATTTTAACCGGAGATAAAGCTGACAATTTGGTATTTATACCAAGAATTTCTTACTCCTTCTGGTTCTGAACTTACTATTTCCATTACAAGACGACAATTTCCAATTAGGTTGGCCTTTACAATGACTATAAATAAATTACAAGGTCAATTTGTTAAATTTGTTGGCATTGATCTTCGTACTCCAGTGTTTACTCATGGTCAATTATACGTTGTACTATCCCGATGTACAACATTCAACCGGATAACAATTCTCTTACCATCAGAACAAGATACTTCCACAACAAATATTATTTATCCTGAAGTTCTTCTATAATGCTTCTACATCAGGTTTGATACCTAAAATTTTCAATTATAAAAGTACCATATTCTGATATTCTTATTCTTTTATAACATGCTTCAGCCTTTAAGTTTCACAATTAAATAGTTTTTATCTAATACATGGTTTCAATTAGGTCCTCGCAAATCCATATAACACTACACATGTAACTCCATCACCCCCTCGACCTGATTGCGTTGATTATGATTCTGTAGAAGAATTTGTAAGTATACCTTATTTTTAGATAAGTGTTAATAATTACATATAATTCAAATTTTATAATTACTTAGTTTTTATCTAATACATGGTTTCGAATAGGTCCCCGCAACTCCGTTTAACACTCCACCTGCAACTCCACCTCCCCCTACACCTGCAACTCCAACTACATATATGCCTATTATATTAGATGATGATATTTGGAAGGATCCGAGTTTTGTAGAAGAAGTGGTAAGTTTTTTTGATATTTAAATCAATCAACGCATAAAATATTGTTCAATGAATGTGTCTGACATTTTTTTTTGTCTCACGTGTAGGTAGAAGTAATGGATAAATGTATTGCAGCTCGCATTGCTAAAGCAAACATTGTTGTGAAGCAAGAACCTCCGGAAGAAGATTAAGTTTTTGTTATTGAGAAAATAATAAAACAATGTTGTTACATTTCAAATTATTTTTTTAACAATTTTAATATTTCATTATTTGTTTGCTTACAAAATAAATAAATTGATAATTTATTATTTTTGTGTCTTTTAATATTTTCTCCATTAGTCAACAACTCAAGAATTGAAAATCTGATAGTTCTTTTGCAGCCATAGTTATCAATATGAGTTCGGATCAATGCATGCTCGAGGTTTTGTAGGGATGATTGTCAGAATATTAATTGAATTCGACCCCTACAAAAATTTCGAGCATGCATTAATTTGATCCCATACCGACACCGTGCCATAGGCACAGGTACAAAACCTAGTATATATATATATATATATATATATATATATTAAAGTTGGTGAATATGCTTTATATAGTGAAACATCATCATCCTTTGAATTTCTCTCAATTTTTAATAGGTTTAACAATAAGTATTACTATTAGGTAATACCTTCTCTTAAAAGAAAACAAAATAAATTGTCAATTGGATTTGAACCCACACTCTTTTTATTATAAATATACACCTTAAATCAACCCAACCAATTATACTATATGTAATAATTTTAAGAAAATATTATATTATTATATAAGTCATTTATAATTTAAACCAACTAATTTTTATTTTTATAAATGTTACTCTCTTCATGTCAAATTATGGTTCTCATATTCTTATTTAAAACGCGCGTCATAAAATAATGTATATAATATGTGATACATAATTTTTTTTTTAAATCATTTCATTCAAAATTGATGGTTTTTTTGTTTGTTTATTGATATTTGTGTAAGCTTCTTTTTTCACACTGATATTGTATCAAAAATATGTAAATATAGTATCCAATTAAACATTTCTAATCCTTGAATGATCTTCAAAAATTATTTTAAAAATATAATTATATTCAATCCTTAAAAAAATTCTCCTTTGCTCAGAAAAAAGTTGTCTTTCTTCAATATGTCCCAAAGTAAATTTTTTTTAATTTTATTAAAAATCTTCAATGTCTAAAATATCTTTATTAAGTGCAATGAAGAAAAAAAAAACCCAACAATTGGATATCATTAAAGAATACATCAAAATAAAAAAATTGATTAAAAACAAAAATATATATATTGACCACCAATAAAAAATATTTATTCTAAAATAAAAATATTAGTATAATAGACGACCACTAATTTACATATATTGACAACAGAATGATAATTTTTTCAAAAATATTTTTAAAATGTATCAATTAATCTCAAAATTAAATTAAATTTATACGGAGCACGGGCTCAATATCTAGTACATATTTATTTTCAAGTGGGCATGTTAACTTGACATTAATTTGGTAATCTTTTGCTACATCAAATAAATCCTTTCGTATCATACAAAATTTGTGAAGAACTTTATGGTGATGACATGTAGGTAATTTTTGAAGATCTCACGAATCATATTGTTACATGTCAACGTGTCAATTGAGCTACTTTGAAATGACATAAGCTAATAATTATAGCTTAGTATTATTGTTATAGATGCTGATTAATCTGTAATAATCAAAAGTTATTTAGTTAACAAGATATGATTCTTTTTTGACAAAAACTTGTATGAGATTGTCTTATGGTAAAACGGTGTCACTTTTAATTTTAAAAATATTATTTTATATTTTAAACATTTTCACCTTTTCCCCGAAAACTGTCACTATTAGTCTCAAAAATGTCACTTTTGGCCTTTAAAGTGTCACTTTGTAGATGAATAGTGACATGTTTTTAGGAAAAAAAAATTTTAAGATACAAATTAACACTTTAAAAACTAATAAGGGAATCCGTCCCACCATAAGCCGGTCCTATAGAAGACCTTCTCATTTTTTTTTTTAATAATAGCTATTCTCAATTATTATAGTACTTAGGGGTGTAAATTTGAACCGCCGAACCGCGAAACCGTAGACTAGGGTGGTTTGGTCACGGTTTGAAAATTTTATAAATCGATCGGTTCGGTTTGGTTTGTGGTTTTAGGGGTCAAACCGAACTAAACCGAACCAAACCAAACCGTTATATATATATATATAAATATAATATTCTTGTTATTAATAGTCATTGATTTGTCTTGAAAATTTTATACCGAGATCTAGAAAAATCTAAGAGTAAACACGCCTTAGTCTTTCAACTCTCTCTCTCTTTTTCTCTCACCTCAACGCAATGTCGCGATTCACCATTAGTTCGCCATTGTCCCTCTCACCTCGTCAGCGCTCTCCATTTCACCTCGTTGACATTCTTTCTCACACCTCATAGAACCAAAATTTTCTCTCAACCATCGTAAGATCTCTCTCGACCTTACAAAATTAGTCTCAACTTTCTTTTTCTTTTTCAATATTTGAAAATTTACCTTATCTTCTTCTTTTCCAATATTTGAAAAATAAATGACTTTGAACCATAAAACCGAACCAAACCAAACCAAACCGAATGGTTCGGTTCGGTTCGGTTCGGTTTGAAAAAAATGAAACCGTTAGGAGGCGGTTCGGTTCATAGTTTTGTCATAAACCGAACTAAACTGAACCATTTACACCCCTAAATTAGTACGAATGTATATAATTGTCCAATCACAATAAAGATTTAATAACCAAGTTAGATATACTACATAAGAGTAAGAAACTATATTCTATAAATTCTTCAATAGATTATTGTACGCTTATCAAAAGTCATTTAGTATTAAGATATGACTTCTTCTACTAATAGTTATATGAAGTCTGTTTAGTAATAAGATATGCATATGAAGACTCTTCTTCTACTAATAACTAGGTCTTTGTGTCCGTGCCGATGGCACGACGTCTCAGACCGGATCAAACACCTTGTTCTTTTTACTTCTAAAAATAAAAAAAAAAAAGTATCGTGAAGGTTTACCACATTCGGCCCCAATATAGGTAGTTGTTGAATGTAACACTCTTTCCCAAAAGCAATATAGTTTGAGTCTGAAATTAAATTTAAGGTAACACTTTACAATAACATATATGATAGAAACACGCATCACAATCTTTCGGAATCATGTCCATATTATGGGAATAAAGCATTTGATATAGATCTCATACAGAATGCCAAGAACAACTGCATCAACTCCCAACTTTTGTAAATTTTCACTTGAATTCGAGATTTTGACACCCACAACGCGTGCATCTTCTATAATCAAGTAATCTACCCTTGCTCCAAACCTAATAGTTTACCTGAGCATAACATAAACCAAATAGTAAAACATGTACAAAACCAACCCTAACCAAATACACACATTTTGTATTTTCAGACAATGCTTGGAATGTAACTCACTCCCAATTCATAGATGTTGACGAAAATTGCGAAGCAGTGGAATCAATCTTACAGTTTCTAAATGAGATTTTCCATCAACCAAGATATTATATTTGATATAGATCTCGTGCAGAATGCCAAGAACAACTGCATCAACTCCCAACTTCTGTAAATTTTCACTTGAATTAGAGATTTTGACACCCACAACGCGTGCATCTTCTATAATCAAGTAATCTCCCCTTGCTCCAAACCTAATCATTAACCTGAGCATACCAATGCAAGAAACAACATAAACCAAATACTAAAACATGTACAAAACCAACCCTAACCAAATACACACATTTTGTATTTTCGGACAATGCTTGGAATGTAACTCACTCCCAATTCATAGATGTTGACGAAAATTGCAAAGCAGTGGAATCAATCTTACAGTTCCCAAAAGAGATTTTCCATCAACCAAGTTTGTGCAAGTAACTCGCAATACGACCCACTACTCATGTACCAACTCGACTCAACTCGTTTCGTGTAAATTCGAATAATTCAGTATAATTGCGTCATTGAATGTTAATTATATCAAACTTGAAGATTTTTGTATTATATTTAATTAAAATATCATATATATTTCAGGAGGAAAAAAAAAGAAAAAGACTGCAAATATTTGGAGGAATTGATGGTTTTACATTACCTATAGAAAATATGGAATTTTCAAATTTCGCTTGAATTAAAAAAATAAACTAACCAAAAAGAAAAAACTAAAGAACATGTCATACCCAACTCAACTCGACTCCACTCGAGTTTGAATAAACTCACTCATAAGTTGATCAATTTACCTATATCGAGTTCAACAGAAGTTCGATACGAAACAAAAATTTTATCCTTGCACGCTCAAGGTAGGTGGAGAAAAGTAGCTCTATAGTAAATTAGTCACCAGCTTAGTTAATATCGGCAAATCAAATGTCAGGAGATTCATTGACAACCACCTTAGCTGGGTGCCAGCAGTTCCCAGTCTAAGCTTTGACAATCATAACATGCATTCATTCAGTCATAACTAATCAAAGATATAACTTAACAGCAAAAGCCTTTGTCTGAACAACACTAATATCAAAGGGGTGTTTCCTACAGGGAGCTAAAATATCGAGAATAAAAAATACTTGGAGAAACAATTGACCAAAATAACTTACCTTTCTTCCATAACATGCTTCAAGATGGAAAACACAATTATTCCAGCTTATTTTAAGGTCAATTCCTGCAAAAGCAGACACCGATTGGTACTCACAAGTCACAATGGGTAAACTCAACTCAGCTCGCCTTGTCCCGGACTACATACAAATTCCTTTTCGTCATTTGGTTTGATGCAATACAAAGGTGATCAAATACAAAATCAAGGAAACCCGAAAGAAAGCAGAAAAGAGAAAGAAGAATTACCACAGGTTCAACCTTTATCCTCTTCCCAAATATTCAACATCCAATGTGTCTTCTTCAACAAAAGAAGATTTATCATGTTATTGCAACTGCAAGGCAGCAGGAAATAGTATAAATATATTACTAAAAAACAAATGGTAAATGGCAAGAATTCAAAACTTACATTTGAGAAGGCTTTGGGGGATTATTTTCTTTTTTCAGTTCATCATTTTTTCTTAATGTGTGCATTTAATCATATTCATACTACAGAGGAATACTATGTGTTTTTATCACTTTCACCATAGTCATTTAACTTCTTCTTTTCTGTTCTTTTTTTCTTTTTTTGTAAATGATATAATGGTTGTGATGGATTTAAGGAGCCTATTCAGAGAGAAGTCGTGATAAGAGTTGGAGAGAGATTTTTTTTGGTATCTCCATAAGTTATAGCTATCACCTTAATAAGTTAATTTTATTGAAAATTTTGGGTAAATAGATTTTAAAATGCACAAAAGAAGAAAATTTAATTCTGAAAATTTAAAAAAAAAAAAGATAATGACAAACCTTAAAGCCCCAAACAATAACACCAATGTGCTTAATACCCTTGAAAGCATGTGCATCAAGTGAAACAAATCACTACCTCCCCTCACAATATACTACAAATCACAATATTCTGTGAAATTTTTTTTGCTAGTCACTGTGACTTAAGAAGTGACAACAGCGGTAACAACAAAAATAATAGTAATTCATTTATTTTGTAAAAAACCAATAATGAAATATTAAAAGTGTATAAAAAAAAAAACTGGTTTGAAATGTAGGAACTCTGTTTTATTGTTTTCTCAATAACAAAAACTTAATCTTCTTCCGAAGGCTCACCAGCACACACACACACACACAGCACCCACACAGCAGCACACACACACACACACACACCCCAAAGACACACAAAGAACCACACACACAACAAAGACACACACAGCACCCCCCACACATTTTATTGATCAAATCATGAGAAAAAGAAGTGATGGAGTTGAACTAATACATGGTGGAGTTTACAACTTATCCTAAGAAATCATGTATATTCATGTATATGGAATCTCAACATATCAGGATAGCCAGACAAATATACGATTCAAATTGAAACGCACACAAAAGCCAGAGAAATATACCAATCAAATTGGAAAAAAAATATATGACACACAAAAGCCATACAAAAATTACAGTTGTGCTCTCATCTTTTTTAATTTTGTTTCTTTTTTGCTCTTATTTTTTCATCAGATGGTGTCTAGATTTGCTTTGTCATTTGTTATCTTCTTCCTTCTCTTGATTTCTCATCAACATATCAGAATAGCCATATACCAATCAAATTAAAAAATAAAAAAAAAAATTGAAGATGCTGACAAAATCAAAACGAAATCGAAGCGAAAAAAAAATCGAAGCAGCATGCTATTGGGCAGGGATGTTTATTCACAACATCCCTCCTCTTTTTCCTCCACTAAACCCCAATAATTCATACAACTCCCAAACAAACAAATCAAAAGCCTGAACTTTCCAACAACCACAGACCTTGACAAATGGAAAATTACCCCAATTTTTCTCCCACCTAACGACACCAAATAGAAAAAAAGCCCAACTTGAGCACTCACATCAGCTTGCTTATAACATCAAAATTAACACATGATACGTGCACATGAGCTGAAAATTCAGTGCATATATATTATCTTATTAATTGTATAGATCACCAAAAAAATATGTTATTTCCAAGTTTTGTTAATTTAATCATATAAAGGATCTCGGATTTGAAGCTAGAATGATTTATAAAAACGAAAAATCCATTCAAGTATGTCGAAGTTCGAAAAGCCCAAGTTTGCATTAACAATAGAAGGCAAGATGTTTTCAGACCTATGCATATATCACAGTATAACACAATTACTCAACCGAATCAAAGAGAGCCAAACTGCATCAAAACCATAATATCATGAATTCAAGGCTGACTATGTTATTTGTTTATGACATTTCAAAACCATAATAGTTGGGTGATACGTGGGGCTGTCTGTTCAAGCCGAGGGAGAAATAAACCCAAAATCCAATTCGACAATCAAAGAAAAAATTGAAGTATGGTTGAAACAAAACGAAGACCATAATCCTCCCCCTTAAGAAATGATCAGATCCAAAAAATCACTATCAAATAAATATTTATCGAACGATGAAAATGAAAAGGAAAAAAAAATAGTCAAACCCTTGACCCCTTGTTTGGCTGGTGAGAGATATCAATAATTTTCAGATAACATAAAGCTGGTACATCATGTTGGGCCTTGATCAGACCTTCACAATTCATGGAAAACTGATAAGCAATCTATTTTCAATTTGGGGAAGGAGAGCAGTTTTAGTTGAGGGTTTTATACACCAACAGATTCCCTGGCTATACAAAACTTTAAAAACTCACACCAGAAAAGAAAGTCCAGTAAAATACTACTCTGCCTGAAATACTTTCAACTCATGAATTCAAAAAAAAGTGTAAGATAATGATCATGGCAACATCACCAACCAAAACATCATTCTGACTTGCTTTAGGAATAGATATGGAAAGCCACGTCAAGCCAAAATCTGATTGACAACCCAAATATTTCACGTCAACTTAGATTGGCAACCAAAGATATCAGAAGCTTTACAAATATACCAATCAGTTAAAAGGCTCCATTGAGTAACACAGGTGCGTATTTGTACAAATAAGATTCTAAAAATAAGGCTCCATGGTCTGAGTAAAGCTTTTAACTGATTGGTATATTTGGACTGAGTATACATGTAATTACAAATGGCACATGGTCAGAGAGTCGAAGTACTACATAACAATTGCCAGATTCAAAATATAGATTGTAATGTTAATATTGGAAACAGAACGTGTACTGAGTTCACGTTGCGTACAGATTCATGGATTCTCGAATATTATAACAGAACACTCTTGGAAATTGCTCCGTACTATTTAAGAAGTATGAGATATATTTATATGATTAGGATTCCTATCCTTCAGAGAGAGTTTATTAAGCTAATATCACATAGTCAGTCAATTGCATCACACTTGCAAAATTGGAACACGTGTCCATGGATTTTACTTGCATAAGCTTCTACTGGGATAATGTCCTCACCATTGTACTCATTCTCACAGCAAGAGGTTTATGCATATTTGTAGAAACAGACACATACAAAAGCCATAAAAATATACCAATCAAATTGAAAAAAAAAAAAAAAAAACAGACACACATAAGTCATACAAATATACCAATCAAATTGAAAAAAAAAACCAAAAATAAATCCGTACTATTGAAGAAGTATGAGATATATTTATATGATTATTGTTCTCTAGATGTCTATCCTTCAGAGAGAGTTTAGTAAGTAAATTGCATCACACTTGCAAAATGAGAATCGAAAACCCAATTGAGAACTTACATCGAAAACAGTAAATGCAACCTCCCAAGGATGAAACAATCCCTCCTTGAAAGCAGAAAAATTGCAGACAGTGAAGAATTTCCCCTCTTCTCAGGGGGAGGAGGTGAAATCCAAAAATCCAACTGAGAGCTGAGGGTGGGGAAGGGAATCGATCGGAAAATCTAACTGGGTTGAGAGTTATAGGTGTGTGCCGAGGAGGTGAAATCCAAAAATCCAACTGAGAGCTGAGGGCGGGGAAGGGAATCGATCGAAAAATCTAACTGGGTTGAGAGAGAGCTGTGGATGGTGAGATTCTATTGCGAGATTGAGAGAATTTGAGTGGGCGATGGCGCAGATGAGGGAGGTTGAGCGAGCGAGCAATGTGTGGTTTTGAGAGAGAGAGAACCGTGGAAGGAGTTGCAGAAAAACGAAGAAGTTGAAGAAACGAAAACCGACGCTGGCACGCGTGAACGTGAGGTTTGATCTTAGTCGTTGAAATTTAGTAATTCAGTAAATCCTGACCGGTAGTTGTCTTGAGTCAATTGTAAGCGTGCGAACCCCCTTGTATTGTATTATAGATTAGTAATTCAGTAAATCCTGACCGGTAGTTGTCCTGAGTCAATTGTAAGCGTGCGAACCCCCTTGTATTGTATTATAGATTAGTATATTATACCAATGGATCTGACTATTCATTCACCTAACCTTCTTTTCTTTTCTCTTTATTATATTCTCTTTTAGGTCTCAACATTGATGTTTTCATTTTTTTGTAACTGGACTGAAACTTATGTGAACTGCTCATACCAAAATCGAAAATACATATCCAATCGGCTCTCCGAAGGAAAAAGAGATTTTCTCTTTTTTATTTTTCCTTATATTTGTGTGTGTTGGGGGGGGGGTACTATGTTTATTATTATTATTTTATTTATTTAAATTTATTTAATTATTATTATTATATTTATTTATTTATTTATTTATATTTATTTTCTCTTTTTATTTATTTTTGGGGGGTACTATATTTATTTATTTATTTATATTTATTTTTACATGGTTTCGAATAGGTACCCGCAACTCCGTTTGACACTCCATCTGCAACTCCACCTCCCCCTACACCTGCAACTCCAACTACATATATTCCTATTATATTAGATGATGATATTTGGAAGGATCCGAGTTTTGTAGAAGAAGTGGTAAGTTTTTTTTTGATATTTAAATTAATCAACGCATAAAATATTGTTCAATGAATGTGTCTGGCATCTTCTTTGTCTCACGTGTAGGTGGAAGTAATGGATAAATGTATTGCAGCTCGCATTGCTAAAGCAAACATTGTTGTGAAGCAAGAACCTCCGGAAGAAGATTAAGTTTTTGTTATTGAGAAAATAATAAAATAATGTTGTTACATTTCAAATTGTTTTTTTTAACAATTTTAATATTTCATTATTTGTTTGCTTACAAAATAAATAAATTAATAATTTATTATTTTTGTGTCTTTTAATATTTTCTCCATTAGTCAACAACTCAAAAATTGAAAATCTGATAGTTCTTTTGCAGCCATAGTTATCAATATGAGTTCGGATCAATGCATGCTCGAGATTTTGTAGGATGACTGCCAGAATATTAATTGAATTCGACCCATACAAAAATTTCGAGCATGCATTAATCTGATCCCATATCGACACCGTGCCATAGGCACAGGTACAAAACCTAGTATATATATATCAAAGTTGGTGAAGATGCTTTATATAGTGACACATCATCATCCTTTGAATTTCTCTCAATTTTTAATAGGTTTAACAATAAGTATTACTATTAGGTAATACCTTCTCTTAAAAGAAAACAAAATAAATTGTCAATTGGATTTGAACCCACACTCTTTTTATTATAAATATACACCTTAAATCAACTCAACCAATTATACTATATGTAGTAATTTTAAGAAAATATTATATTATTATATAAGTCATTTATAATTTAAACCAACTAATTTTTATTTTTATAAATGTTACTCTCTTCATGTCAAATTATGATTCTCATATTCTTATTTAAAACGTCATAAAATAATGTATATAATATGTGATATATAAATTTTTTTAAAAATCATTTCATTCAAAATTGATGGTTTTTTTGTTTGTTTATTGATATTTGTGTAAGTTTCTTTTTTCACACTGATATTGTATCAAAAATATGTAAATATAGTATCCAACTAAACATTTTCTAATCCTTGAATGATCTTTAAAAATTATTTTAAAAATATAATTATATTCAATCCTTAAAAAATTCTTCTTTGCTCAGAAAAAAGTTGTTTTTCTTCAATAAGTCCCAAAGTAATTTTTTTTAAATTTTATTAAAAATCTTCAAATATATGTCTAAAATATCTTTATTAAGTGCAATGAAGAAAAAAAAAAAAAACCCAACAATTTGATATCATTAAAGAATACATCAAAATAAAAAAATTGATTAAAAACAAAAATATATATATTGACTACCAATAAAAAATATTTATTCTGAAATAAAAATATTATAATAAACGACCACTAATTTACATATATTGACAACAGAATGATAACTTTTTCAAAAATATTTTAAAAATATATCAATTAATTTCAAAATTAAATTAAATTCATACGAATCACGGACTCAATATCTAGTACATATTTATTTTCAAGTGGGCATGTTAACTTGACATTAATTTGGTAATCTTTTGCTACATCAAATAAATCCTTTCGTATCATATAAAATTTGTGAAGAACTTTATGGTGATGACATGTAGGTAATTGTGAAGAACTTTATGGTGATGACATGTAGGTAATTTTTGAAGATCTCACGAATCATATTGTTACATGTCAACGTGTCAATTGAGCTACTTTGAAATGACATAAGCTAATAATTATAGCTTAGTATTATTGTTATAGATGCTGATTAATCTGTAATAATCAAAAGTTATTTAGTTAACAAGATATGATTCTTTTTTGACAAAAACTTGTATGAGATTGTCTTATGGTAAAACGGTGTCACTTTTAATTTTAAAAATATTATTTTATATTTTAAACATTTTCACCTTTTCCCCGAAAACTGTCACTATTAGTCTCAAAAATGTCACTTTTGGCCTTTAAAGTGTCACTTTGTAGATGAATAGTGACATGTTTTCTGGAAAAAAAAAACATTTAAGATACAAATTAACACTTTTAAAACTAATAAGGGAATCCGTCCCACCATAAGCCGGTCCTATAGAAGACCTTCTCATTTTTTTTTTTTTACTAATAGCTATTCTCAATTATTATAGTACTAATGTATATAATTGTCCAATCACAATAAAGATTTAATAACCAAGTTAGATATACTACATAAGAGTAAGAAACTATATTCTATAAATTCTTCAATAGATTATTGTACGCTTATCAAAAATCGTTTAGTAGTAAGATATGACTCTTTGAATTTACTAATAGTTATATGAAGTTTGTTTAGTAATAAGATATACATATGAAGACTCTTCTTCTACTAATAATTAGTATATTATACTAATGGATCTGACTATTCATTCACATAAAAGATTAATCACAAAGTTAAATGTACTATATAAGAGTAAGATACTTTATTTTATAGACTTCTACAAAGTACATAATTTGAGTTATTGGTTATTCAACCGAAAAAGAAGTTAAAAAGTTTGGTGTAGGAATTTGAAAAGCTTCCTTGTTAAGAAGATAACTGTATAGAGAGGCATTCATATGATTTTTCATTAGAAATACACACATTGGCCTGTCTGACACACACTTTCTCTTTATATCTAAAATAATTTTGATCTCTTTAATCTCATATCCATGCATGGACTATGACTCTTTATTCAGGCGAGTTCTTCTTGATCCTTCTCCACTTTTTTTTTTTTTATTTTTATTTTGTTCAAAAGTTTTCATCTCTATTCAACTACTTTGGTTAATTTTACTCTACCAACGAAGCCTAAAATAAAATACTCCCTCCGTCCCTAAATTATTGTCTAGGTTGACCCGGCACACGGATTAAGAAAACTCAATTGACTTGATTATTAATATTTGAATAGTATTGAAAAAGTGTGTTGTTTCCTTTAATGCCCATGTGTATGTGGCCCATAATTAAAGTAGGAAGAAAAAGTAAGGGTAAAATAGTAAAAGTGATGTTTTAAAAAGGAAAGTTTCAAACAAGATAATTATTTTAGGACGGACAAAAAAAGAAAGGAAAACAATAATTTAGGGACGGAGGGAGTATCTTTTAACATCTTTTGTTGATTCTGCGATGCAAAAAAGAGGTAAGTGTATCTTAATGGAGTATCATTTAATAGCAATCAATTGTTGGAATAATAGGTAGGAGCATGGGGAGAAGGAAAAATGAGTTGAGGATAAGAATTTTACATAAAGTGAGATTTATATGGGGTAAATTTATCAATAAATTCGAATATTAGTCTTAAAATAAAAAATGGTGGAGTAATTGTAAAAGAGTAATGCTATGCACACCTACACTAAATGTATACCAAAATTATCTTTTAATTAGTTAAATAATTTGTGGGTTCTATCATTTAAAGCATCTAACTAACTAAAAATACTAAATATAATTTTAGTGCATATTTAGTTGCCAAATATAATTTTAGTGTATATTTGATGTACACTTTAGGTGCAAGTAACGTTACAAGGTGTAAAATTCATCATCCAATAAACGGATCTAGTTCCAAGTTCAGCCCAACCTGTCCACGACACGGACGAATCAACAAGGAGACCGTACGGAACACGACCCAAAAACCAAAAAAACTGAGGCGCCTTTCGTCCGTCTCCGCCTCTGCAATTCACCATCCAAGACAGACGGCGAAACTGTAACCGACAAACCTCCCACCATGGAAACTGGAGCCGCCGCAACCGCAACCGCAACCACAACCGCTACCGACCTTCCTTCCTCGACCACTCCCGCAGAGGCCGTTTCTCGATGGACATTCACCGTGAGTCAGCGGTTTCAACATTTCCTTGACAAGTCAACCCCATTCTTGCTCTACCGCTGGATCGCATTCTTCGCCATCGCGATCATCTACGCCGTTCGTGTTTTATTGGTCCAAGGCTTCTACGTGGTCTCGTACGCTCTCGGCATCTACATCCTGAGCCTCCTCATTGGGTTTCTCTCTCCTCAGGTTGACCCGGAATTTCAAGACGGCCCGACTCTTCCCACTCGCAACTCCGATGAGTTCCGCCCCTTCGTTCGCCGCCTCCCCGAATTCAAGTTCTGGTAAGGCCGTTGCATCTTTCATTGCAATCGCATTGTTTATTGAAAGCTTGTTTGGTCACAATTGATTGTGAACGATTTTGAGGGGAAATTTGTCCAGCAAATTAGTTAATTTAAGGTTTAGGTATTCCCCATCTTCTGGGAGAGCCTCATTTAGCCCAAAATAAAACAATTTGGATTCGATGGAAAGTGTTTGTTATTGGGGTTACTTCCTAAGATAATCATGTATCCGGTAAATATTTGACTTTTCAAATGGAGGCTCTTTTAGTGGTGACTGAGGGAGTATATTTTAGTTAGTTCTTATCCTGAAAATATGACAAGCGATTATATTGTTTTTTTGATAAACCAACAGTTGTGACGGAAATGAGCTAGGGTTGAATTCTCAAAATCTATGCATATTATTAATCTTTTATTGTGTTTTAGGTCAAAGGGGATCATGAGTCGAATTCTGGTTGTTAGTGACCGCCTTTGTCTAAATCAAATTTCAGCTAAAACATGCTACGCCTTTTAACTGACTGCTGCTTGTAAGAATTTATTATTTGCTGGAATTTTAAGCTCTCAATCCCTTCCACTGGAAGAGTCCCTTTCTCTTATTTGAGGGATTAAAGGGCTGCCTAATGAAAGTAAAATATTTTAGGGAACTCCTGTATCTTTGTAATTTACCACAATTTCTTATTTTGTTTGAGGACTGGGCTATGGGGAACAATCTTTATGTTCTAGATGCTGTATTTGGAAATCAGACTTTCTGTTTTGGGTGTTGCAGAAAGGAAGGTAAGGCTCATTCTAAGGATGGAGAAGTACATTTTACATTGATCATCCCCTAAATCTAGTAAGCAAAATCTTGTCCCATGATTGCATAAGCTGTATCCATAGGCTGCCAAAACAGAACCTAAATCATACAACCGCGACATAGTATGTGTTAAGTTCCCATGACTTCTAGGAATCAGGATTAGACTTTGGACTTGGGAGTCCCACAAATTTCTTTGATGTTATATGGCTTCTCTATTTCCAATAGCAAGGAGGCTTCCTTAAGCTGAGATACTTTGAAGAGTGCTGCTTTATGGAGCTCCTTTCATCAATGGTTGGAGAGTGCTGATAAGGACCAACTTATGTTTCTGTAAATAGCCCCTTTTTCTGAAGTTTAGCGACGAAAGAAACTATAGATTGCATGCGACTAACTGCTTCCTTGTTTTGAAGCCTTTTCTAAATTTTTGGAGTTTATGGTAATGTGATCGAGCTCAGAATGCCTTGTCTTGCAGAGCCAGGGGCTTGTTTGAGGGGTTACTTATGAGGTTTTTGATGGTGCAAATTACTGGGCCACTATAGAAATGGTGTAGGAATACAGTTTAGCGTGACAAGACCAATTACTTGAAGCACTTGATATAATTCCTTGTTCATGGCTTCTGAATGGGATTTTTCCCAAGTACGATTCTGTTGTGTGTGTAGTGCATTGGCATGAGTAACATGCTATAGGGTGCCTCTTTATACGTATGACAAAAAATTCATGAGTTCAAAAATGCAGATTAGCTAGGTAATTTTTAATTAACACACCCAGGTATGAGATTCACTGAAGGGCAGAAAAATGATGGTTAATATGTGCTGTGTTCTCTTCATCATTACTCTCTAGTTTTCGGGAATTTTAGGTCAAACATTTGGAACACCGAGTCTTAATGGTGTAAAGGCTTCTTTTGGTGTGGTGCCCAAGGAGATTTTGCCGGTGCAGAAATTTGGGTGTTCTTGAAATGGAGTAGAATTACTACTGAGATTGAGGAGAGACTATTGATTCGTATCGACCCAAACTATGGTTCCTCTTGTAGATATGACATCTATAGATTTAATTCGCCTGATTAGCCTCACAATTTCTTGGATTGATATGGTCATCTATGAGAATTGAAGTATCATAAGATTGACATGGTCATGCCTGCCTTATTTGCTCAATAGTCAGAAGAGAAAGGAGTGGAAAATTTGATTCTTCATTGTAGGGCTAGATTTGGGAGGTTGGTGAAACATAGATTGATTCTTGAATTTGGTGCTGGAAACTATTGTTTGGTTATGTGGCATTATTGCTTATGAGGATACAACTCATCTCAACTTGGTTTTTGTCCCTTTGTCTTCATTCAATTCAATCCATATCAGTGCGGTCCAGTACAAGGTAATCAAACAAGCGCCCTTGCCCATCCGCAGAACCCCCAGGCAGGTGCAACGAGTTACATACTGCTGACTTCCTAGCATTTACGCAAATATCTTAGGATTGAGCTGTTGCTTATGGGGGGATGATTGTTGAAGTTTAGAGATTGTCATGAGGGCTGACGTGTGAAAATCTACCTGGATATATGTTGGCTTGTTGCTTAGATATGCTGTTAATCTATTGTAATATATAGGTCTGGTCTAGGCTTGTCAATTGGGTAAATTGGGTTGGGTCGGGTTGGGTTGGGCTGGGTAACGGGTTGGTTTGGGTCGGAACCCGGTATAACCCAAAATAATTTCGGGTCAGACGGGTTGGGTAAAGCTCGGGTCGGGTAAAAATCGGGTTGGCCTGTTTTTTTTTTTTTTTTTTTTTTTTTGACGTACAATGCCAAGACACTCATTGTTAATGGGTTGGGTGGGTAATTGGGTAATGGGTCAGAATTGACATGCCTAATCCAGACGACTAATCCTCCCTTGAAAAGCAAAATCCCCTACTAGTTAGTTCAAGAAATGGAAGCGAAATCAAGAAATGTTAGCAAAGGGCCTGGCGGCTTTGTGTTTCATCACAATATATATTCTTTGAAGAAATTAGAAATGATCCAACAAATTGATTGATAGTGCTCAAGCAATCCATCGTAACCAAAAACCACCAGACATCAACCTACTTTTTAATCTAAGAAATATCACTAAAACAAAAATTATTTAAATTTTACAGTAGCGTTCAATGCATCTACGAAAGTGAAATTCTCCAATAACACCGCCCTACCAAAATATTGTTAGCAATCAAGCCGCTTGAATTTCTGGTTTTGCAGAGCTTTCTTCTTGGATTTCTGTTTTTGGAGTGCTTTGTAAAGCTTTCATCGAGTTTGGAATGTACCTCCAACACCGCTTGTGGACCCCACTAATTTTCTTTGGAGCATCTGAAGCTGGCAAACCTGCAGAAGCACGGGGAACTTAGATCACTAATTGCAATATAGAAAAAGAAATTGCTAATCTTGCCAAGTGAACTCATCAAATAAAATCATTTAGAGGTAAGAACCGAACCAAACCAGTATTGGTCAAAATGGAATTTAATGGTTCAACTGCTATCAATCCGTAAACCTAGAATATTGGCTGAACCAGAAAAGAAAACTCAAATACAATCAAGACTAGATAGAAGTAACCAACTCCACAAATAGGTGTAGTGAGATATCGGAGATGCATTTGTTCTCTAAGAACATGGTGCCCAAATTTAACAGTCATTTGGCAATGAATAGACAAACTAAACCCCTCATCAACTTCACTGGTGAACATGTCATAGTCGCATGTTGAGAAAGAGAGGATCTATCAAACTGCTCTCCAACATCTTTTATATCCCAAACACAACATAACAAGCATCCAGTACATTTGTCTTCTAAATAAAACTGGAACTTACAGTTGAGTTTGCTATGCTTCAACTAAAGAAAAGCAAATCTCACCAACTCAGGCCGACTAAATAGACCTCCCATTCAGTAGGCAGCCTCATGTAAAACTGTATCATGAATAAACTTCATTCAAAACCTCTAAATTTGTGGCTATGATCTCCTTACTCAAGCGCTTTTTAACTTTCGGCGAACTTAATAGGTGACCGGTCAGAGTTTGAGAAATATTACCGTCAGAAACAGTAATTAATCATCCCTTCTTATGAGAGGCTCCCAGTGTTTGATTCTATGTTTATCTTACTTGTTAATCTGACACCATGTTAACCCTTCCATCACCTTTTGAACTCCTAAAGTTGGAGTTTATCACTATTTCTGACACTTGCTAACTAAAGCAATGAGCTCATTTATTAACAACGGTGAACACAGTTTATCCACTTTGAATAAAGAAATAGATAAGAAACAAAAAATAAGGAGACATGGTTAATCAACTACTATATTCCTAACAAAATCTCCACTGCACACACCCACCAGTGGAAAAAAAAAAATGCAGTCAAACTGTAAGAATTTGCAATGAATCTATACACAAGATAATCTTTCATATCATTTTACTTTTTATTTTTCCTTCTCAAACTGTAAGAATTTTAAGATGCACTAAGCTGAATTTGGGAGATCAACTTAAAACCCATATCATGCAACAGAAAATCAGATTCCAAAACCCAAATCCAAATAATGAAGTATGAATACAAGCCCCTAAACCCAAATTCAAATCAAATTCGAATCATTTTAAGATGCACTAAGAATTTTACAACTACACTTCAAATTCAAATAATGAAGTATGAATAAAAGCCCCTAAACCCAAATCAAATTCGAATTCCTACAAAACCCCAATTCAAATTCCAAAATTCCCACAAAACTCATATCATGCAACAGAAAATCAGATCACAAAGAACGTAAAATAGCAAAATCAGATCGCAAAGTTAGAGACCCATTACGAATTCGTTGTTGAAAAAAAACTTGCTTACCTCATAATTGGGTCCCCAGGTCGCGTCATGTTCGCCGGAGGAGGCGAACGGAGAAAGTAGTGGCCGGAGATGATGAAGGTGAAGGAGCCGGAGTTGGGAAGGGGAGTGCTGGGGGGGGGCGCAGAGTTGCTGGAGAGAGAAAATTGAGTGAAGAGTGTGTTGTGTGCGAGAGAGAGAGAGAGTGCGGCGTTAGGGTAAGCGACTTGCCGGGTTTAAGCGGATTTGCGGGTTCAACCCGTTTTAACCCGTTAATTTTATTGGGTTGTAGTGGGTAACCCAATATAATTTATTTTGTTAATGGGTTGGGTTGGGTTGGGTAATTAGTGGGTTGGGTTGGGTGGGTAATTGGGTAATGGGTCAGAATTGACATGCCTAGTCTGGTCCTTTGTAATTAAAGAAAAAGGGTAGGCTAGTTGTGTGTTGCATTGAGCACGGACAAGGTAAATAGCTTAGCTGCTTTACAAATTTGCTAGAGGAAATAGTAAGGTTTTTAATTTTTGTTGTACTAATACTTGCTGATGAGAAAAAGTTGGGTCTGATGTTGCACCATGTTGAATTGTTGCTTTTTAGATGAAAATTCAGGGCGCTGTCTGTGATGAACTCTTATCCATCCGTCCATTGCACTGGGCTCATCTCATGGAGGGAAATGCCAAAATGTAGTAGTTGTCCATACACATAAAATCTTGCAAGTACTAGGTGTTCAGTGTTCTGCAGCCCGTTAAGCTTGCATACTTCTATCAAATTAAACCAAAAAATAGCCTTGCATATTTCTCTCTTTTCATTTGTTCATTCATTCAGGCAGCTATGAAAGATTCTCTGGCCTTATTAGCACCTAACCTTCTTTTCTTTTCTCTTTTAGGTCTCAACATTGATGTTTTCATTTTTTTGTAACTGGACTGAAACTTATGTGAACTGCACATACCAAAATGGAAAATACATATCCAATCGGCTCTCCGAAGGAAAAAGAGATTCTCTTTTTTATTTTTCCTTATATTTGTGTGTGTTTGGGGGGGGGGGTACTATGTTTATTATTATTATTATTATTAATTTATATTTATTTTTGGGGGTGGGGGCGCGGAGGGAGAGGGGTTATGATTGTCAATGAAAGAGCTTGTATACATTAGTATGAAGTTAGATATCCTTGATTATTTGATGTAATCTTAATCAACAATCCTACAAATAGCTGTAAAGTTCCCGTCTTTTGGCAGTTCAAATTGATTGAGTTTGCTTTGTATTCCTGTTGAAAGGTACTCGATCACAAAAGCCTTCTGCATTGCATTTGTGTTGACATTCTTCAGCATATTTGATGTGCCGGTCTTCTGGCCAATACTTGTTTTCTACTGGGTCATGCTGTTCTCGCTCACCATGAGAAAACAGATAATGCATATGGTGAAATACAAATATGTTCCATTTACTTTGGGGAAACAGGTAATAGCTCCTCTTACTTTTGAATTTGGGACAATTTGCAAGTACTTCATGTTGGTCATTAAAATTTTGACCTCTTTGCAGCGTTATGATGGAAAAAGGGCAACTTCAACGGAAAGTGCAAGTCTTCTTCCCAAAGATTGAATGCAAAGGTAGTTCATCCATATATATGCTTTCAGAATTCGTGTGTAAATGTTATCTGACGGGGCTTGTTTTTCTTTATCAGGTGGAGCTTTTTGAAGAGGTGGTGATTGCTAAATGGTTTGTTGGGTGTTTTCTTTTTCCCAACGATAAGCTTCTAAGCTGCAGAGAAATTAGAGATAATTTTTTTTTTTTTTTCTTTTCTTGTGTTTGATCTAAAATATCCTGTGTAGAAGGAATGCACTTCCCATGCAAAAATATGAATCTGACAAGTTGTACTTTACGTTTGTAGTGGCACTAGATGAGTTTCGGTATCATGTTGAATGTGGATGGAGATTGCACTGGTGTTTTGAGGCGGAATAGGATAAGAAATAGAAAGGGATTTTCTTCCCTCAATGAGATTGTGACTTCTTCTTCTATTCTTGGTATCATGCTGTTCTACCTCCTTGCTTCTAGTAAGTAGGTATTGGTTCTATTGGAGGGTGTTGTTTGACGACATATATCATGATGCTTCCCTAGGTTGGAAATTTGGAAGAGTAGTAATATATGTACCAATTTTGAGAAATAATGTAAAGGCAAAGGTGAAGCTTGTGTGTTACAAAACTTATTGGATTATGGTCAGCAACAAAGGCGACGAGTCTTTATTTTCTTGAATGTGATTCCAGCTTCTGTAAGCTTCGTTTAATCAGTAATTGCTTGCGTTTACAGCAACATGATTAGTGATTAGGTTGAGACCAACTCTGTGTAATCTGTGTTTCAGTTTTGTGCCTCTGCGCAACAAATTGACTGAAAACATGCTGAAGGCTGTCTTATTTGTACTGTATACAAACACAAATACAAAACCACACACTGTGGCAGAGAGCAAAGGTATAAACTGACATGAAACCATTATTCTTTAGTTTAATCAAAATCTGCGTTTAGACTAGACCACAGTAAAATCATATCAACCCAACATACGAACAAGGTTTACTAGACTCAAGGAACTGGCTTGTAATACCCATAAATCCCATAAAACGTCTGCCCAAAAGTCAACAGCAACAACATCACAGCTGCAAAAAATGAGATAATAGCCCATGGATTGCTGAAATAGGTGTGTTTCAAGCTCGCTCGCCAAACATTCCATTTGTGGTCATGGTACCGGTTCACCTGTTCTGACAACCGGGAAAGATAACTGTCGTTGATGTCGAAAACCACCTCTTCACAAAGCCGGTTGAATAGATCTGCAACCTCAGCATCACTCCCAAGCCAGTGCTCCAGTATCCCACAGTAATGGAGATAACCGACATCAGCAGGAGAATTAATCAGATTGTCCATAAAAATTACGTAAGATGTAATCTCGTTGCTTGAATTAAGATGACACTGCTCGAATGCTATAAGGTTAAGGAAAAGTGATTTAGTACCATCGTGGATTAAAAGCCGGGGTATTTTCAAAATCCCATTGTTGAACTCTATATCCCAGAAGCGATCAGTCTTTTTTTTCTTGAATTTGATTCCAGCATCTTTAAGCGCTGTTGCACAATGGATCAGTTGTTGCCTACGCTTGTCAGCGATTCGGCGAGAGTGAGACCATTTTTTCTTCCATATTCTTGGCTCGGCTTTCGGACCTTTGCGCAATAGACCCTGCCTAAAAACGTCAAGGCAATGAAGGCCGCCCTGGTCAGCCAAAGGGTCAAATGCGTTGGCATGGATTGATTCCAATCTGCTCTGGTCACTCTTTGTCATTGGCTCATCGGTTGGCATTAGTGGATCGAAGAACCTGAGAGCTAGTTTTGCCACCAGGCCTTTCTGGTTAGGCTTACCAAACTGAAGGCCTAATAGCCGATCAAGTATGAACAAAGGAATCTGATTTTCGAGCATCATCATATCTCTTTGAATCGAATGCATTGATCCCCGCATTGCAAACACGGGATCATTCGGGGAGTACCCAAGCAGCTTGAACCCTCCAGCTGCCCCATGGAAAAGCTCGAGCATGAAGCAACCATCAAGAACCATCATTTCTGTAAACTCATTGCTGCTAAGACTAATAGGTCCTTCATAGCAAGTGCGAGCCTTTTCTTCGAGCTCTTTGATGGAATCAAGATAGAGTTTAACATCTTGACCGGTGCGCTTGAGAATTTGGTAGAATGAACGCCACTTGTGGCGGTCCATGGTGCGGAGTCGCTTCTTGGCATGGTGATAAGGCCCCAAGGAGACGGTGGTTGGGACATAAGCTTTCTCACCGCCATCTCTCAAGTACTGAGGAACTTTGTAGATGCAGAGTTTCCCCCAAGTACCGGCCACATCATCATGCTGGGCCTGGTCAAGATTTTCTTTAATAGTGATCACCCATTCGGATTCCGATGACTTTGGCCCTTCTTCAACCTTCTCCGTTTCATCATTGGCCTCAGTTTGTGGTGTATCAAATGGCTCTTGCGTTAGCTGCAGCAGCTGGTGGTCATGGTCAGTTTGTGCCGGAAGTTCAGTTGATGGGGAAGGGGTAGGAGATTGTGACTTCTTCGCGGCATCCAGAGTATCTTTGAGTTTGAGGGTAATGAGATACCAACTCAAGAGCTCTTTGGAAAACAGAGCAACCATTTCTGTTTCCAGAAACGGTGTTGTGGGCTTTGTTTACCTTTGAATAATTCTTTGCAAGCTACACATTAAAGTAGCTTTATTAAAATTCTTATTCCCCCTTTTTTTGAGATCACAGAATCAAACTTTACAAAATTCGTTGCTGCAAATATATCATTATCGCCGACATGCAATTATATAACCCCCGGGAATATGAAACATGTTTTCGATATTTTATCCACTAGTAGAGTGGTTGTTTAACTAAACTATTTAGGCCTGTGGTTACATGTGTTTTCATCTGTCCCTTGAGTTGTATCTTGCTATAATTAATTACAATCTAAACTAATGAAAATGTTAACTTTAAGAAGAAAAAGAAAGGAGGGACAAAAATGGTAAGAAATACTCGTATATATGAATGATTAAGCAAATACAAGTTCACAGAAGAGATCGAGAGGCATCTAAAAGTCCATGACAGTAACACTAGATCGACCTGGCTATCTTAGTAATTATGTACGCATGCATGAATGTTTAACTTTTCAAATGGGACTGTCTAATTATGTGGAACCAACGACGGAGTATATCTTAATTAGTTCTCATTCAGATAATGTAACACGCGATTATTGGCAAAGGGCTAGGTTTGGTTTCTTGAAGTTTCTGGATGTTGATCTTATATTGTCTTTTAGGTCAAAGGAGATCCATAGGCCGAATTCTAGTTTGCTTGCGACTGTCTCTGTGTAAACCAAATTTTAGGCTAGGCTCGTTAATGAACTGCTGCTTGTAAGAAAGTATTATCTGCTGGCAATGCAACCAGGCTCAGAACACTGGGTCTTACAGTGCCAGGGGCTTGTTTAGGGAGTCACCCATGGAGGTTTCCAATGGTGCAGATATCTGCTCGATCCTTTATGAAATGTTGTAGGAATACATTTTAGAGTGAGACCAATTACTCGAAGCATCAGTTGATATAATTCCTTGTTCATGTCTTCTAAATGACAATTTCCCAACTTCGCGTATTGGCACTCTCTAGCCTCTCTTACTTCCAAATTTGGGACACTTTGTTCTATACTTCATGTCGCTTTTGAGGAAATTCAATCTCTTTGCTGCATTATGATGAAAAGAGGTCAACTTCAATGAAAAGTACAAGTCTTCTTCCCAAAGGTTGAATTGAATGCAACCCAGTCCATTTATACTTCCAGAATTCCTATGTAAATGTTGTCGAATGGACTTTTTTCTCTATCAGCTAAAGCTTTTTGTAGAGGTGGTGATCGCACAAATGTTTGATGTTCCTTTTTCCCCTCCCCAAAAGGCTCCTAAGCTGCAAAGAAATTAGAGCAACTTCTGTTTTATCTTTCTTTTTCTTTTTCAATTTCGATCTAAAGTATCCTTTGTATAGATGGAACTAGGTCTGCACTTTCCATGCAGAAAAATCAATCTGACAAGTTGTAGTTTCCATCTGTAGTAGCATTGGAAGAGTTTCTGTAACCTGTTGAATGTGGACCAAGACTGCATTGTCATTTCGAGACGTACAAAATAAGATCGAAACGAAATTCATTCATGGGATCAGATGGTTTGTGAGTTGGCCGGCCTGGTTTTTCCATTTTCTTTGTAGGCTCCTAGCTTAATTATATTCCTGCAGTAAGCAGGTATGGGTTCTATTGGAGGGTATTGTGCATCAGATTATCACTGGAGCTTTGCTTCCTTGCCCTTGAAACCTGAAAGAGTTGTTTTTTGTGTACGTACTGGAGTTTGAGAAACACTGAGAAGGTCAAGGTGCTAAAAGCTTGTACTGAACAAGGTCAACCCTAATGCATTATGGTTAATGCTATTGGTGGTGTCTCTTCTCGTTGGGTTGTGAGAGAGCTCTGTTAAAATGTAAGACAAATATGGGATTAATTTCTTTCTTTTCTTGCTGTTTATTGATGCACCCGTAGCCATATATATACAAGCATGAACTGGAGTTTTGCCGCAAGTTATGCTTGACGGCAATTACAAAGCTATGACAAAGCTTCTACCTAAAATACTCCAATCTGTAATTACAGCAATATATACATACTAGAAATAGAGATCTATTTATTTTAGGAAAATATATACGCTAACACCCCCCCTCAAGTTGGAGCATGGAGATTCGAAATGCCCAACTTGACGAGAAGGTGGTCGAACTGGTGGCGCCCAAGAGCTTTAGTGAGGATATCGGCCAACTGCTGAGATGAAGACACGTAGGCGGTGGAGATGATATTGGAGCGAAGGGCGTCACGGATGAAATGACAGTCGGTCTCGATGTGTTTGGTGCGCTCATGAAAAACTGGGTTGTGAGCGATGTGCAGCGCAGATTGGCTATCACAGAAAATGCGCATTGGCTTTGGATGATCAACGCCGAGGGATGCCAAGAGACCTTTGAGCCATTTTAATTCACAAGTGGTCGCAGCAATAGAGCGATATTCGGCCTCAGCCGAAGAACGAGAGACCGTGGGTTGTTTCTTGGTTTTCCAAGAAATTGGAGAACCGCCAAGAAACACGAAATAGGCTGTTAAGGAACGGCGAGATAAAGGGCAACTTGCCCAATCAGCATCACAATAAGCCGTTAAATGCAATTTAGAATCAGATTTGAGCAGAATGCCTTGACCAGGATTGTATTTTAAATAACGCACCACACGCAAAGCTGCCTCCCAATGAGCCAGACAGGGCTTCTGCATGAATTGGGCAAGGATATGAACGGAATAAGATAACTCCGGACGAGTGATAGTCAAATAAATAAGACGACCGACAAGACGGCGATATCGCTCCGGAGAACTCATCACATCATCGTTGACAAGAGCTAGACGATGATTTTGTTCCATGGGAGTGCCAGCGGGCTTGGAACCCAAGAGACCTGTCTCAGAAAGAATATCCAGTGCATATTTGCGCTAACATAAGAAAATACCAGAGGGGTTACGTGCAACTTCCAAGCCTAAGAAAAACTTGAGTGGACCCAGGTCTTTCATGTGAAAGCAGGATTGTAAATATTTCTTGAAACGAAGAATGGCGGTAGAGTCATTACCACCAATAACTAGGTCATCAACATAAATCAGAATCGTGAGATGAACATGACCCCGCCGAATAAGGAGTAATCCGAAGTAGATTCTTTGGAAGCCATAATCGGTGAGAGACGATGCAAGCTTTGCAAACCAGCAGCGCGAAGCCTGACGTAGACCATACAAGGACTTGCGCAGACGACAAGCCATGCCAGCATCAGATTTCCCAAAACCAGGAGGGAATTTCATATAGACCTCTTCATCAAGATCGCCATGCAAGAATGCATTATGAACATCCATCTGATGTAATTCCCAATTCTTTACGGCCGCCACGGAGAAAAGTGCGAACAAGAACCAACTTAGTCGTAGGTGCAAAAGTTTCGTTAAAATCCAAACCTTCGACCTGATGGTTACCAAAAATCACCAAGCGAGCTTTATAACGCTCAATGGAGCCATCAGCATTGTGTTTGATTTTGTAAACCCATTTGCTCCCAAGTGCCTTCTTTCCTGGGGGCAAACGTTCAACAGTCTAGGTACCATTATTCTCTAGGGCCTGAACCTCAAGTGCCATAGCTTCACGCCAATGAGGGTGTCGCATGGCCTCAGCGAAGCTGGAAGGCTCCGTTCCTGCAGTGATAGCTGCCAAAAATTTGTGATGCGAGACAGAAAATTTATCAGAATTCACAAAGTGCGCTATAGGATAAGGCGTACCTGAGGAGACTGATGGAGATGGGTGAATAGACGAGGAACTGAGATGGACTGTATGTATAACATGATCCTTTAGTCGGACCGAAGGAAACTTTGTGCGCTGCCCGCGCCCAAGAATAGATGAAGACAAGTGTGAATCTGTCATAGGGGGTGATTCTGCCACCGGAGGTGATTCCACCATCGGAGGGTTGATGATGTCAGAATTTGGTGGTGCAGCAATTGGCTGTGATGAATCGAGGGTAGCCGATATATCAAGATTGTGCTGTGCAACAGATTGCGGCTGCGGATTAGAGGAAGAAAGAGGAGGCACTGGTTCCTCCTCTGCAGCAGCAGGAAACCAAGACATGTCATCAGTCTCAGGCGATGCAGTTGGAGCAGGGTCAAGACTAGGAGGAGCCGGATGCGAGAATGGAAAACTGTTCTCAATAAAGACAACGTCACGGGAATTAAAAAATTGACCAGTTTCCAAATCATACAATCGCCAACCCTTTTTACCGTAGGGGTAACCAATAAAAACACATCGGCGACTCCTACTAGCAAACTTGTCCCTATCTCGATTGAGATTTTTCGCATAGCAAAGGCATCCAAAAACTCGTAAGTGGGTGATGTTAGGAGGTCGACCAAACAGCACCTCATAGGGTGTCTTCCCTTTCAGAATTGCTGTAGGAGTCCGATTAATCAAATGACCAGCAGTGAGAATACATTCGCCCCAGAACTGAATAGGCAAGCTAGCTTGGAACCGTAGTGCTCGACTGTTCGTCGGTTGGTTTAACCTAACCGTTTGTTTAATATCCGCAAGTGCACGGGCTATTGTAATATAGCGAATGCAAGTACGAGTCGATCCCACAGAGACAGGGTTTACTTAGGAATTTGTTTTTGTCTTTAGACTTATAGAATAGATTGGGAGAGATTGAGATTGGTTTTAAAAATGGGAAGAAACATATGCAACAAATATTTTTAATCAAAACTTAATATGACAAAACATTCTCGGAATTGGAAATCATACACATAAATTGTTCATCAAATAGTCATTGTCTTTGAGAATAAGGGTTTTCATAAAAATCAAGGATGATATGCTAGGCCTACACTACTTCGGGTTAGGACAATAGCGTTTGTATTCTTCACTAATTATGTCCTAACTTTTTGAGATTTCCGTTTATGGTACTCCCGCCCTGTCACAAACGGGCATTCCGGCTTATCTCTAGCTGACCATAATTAGTAAGAATCCAATAAGAACAAGAGTCAACATATTTTCCATTCAAGGAACATCCCTAGGCCGTTGAACTACTTTCGTGATCAATGGAACCTAGTTTCTTTATATGGTTCCGTCAACCGAGATTCACCGCTAGGTCCTTCTCTCAATTGACTGAATCATACAAGTTGGACGTCTCCAAAATGTAAGTCATTTAGAGATCGATATAAAGAAATTGCTTTAGATGAAGTTAAGGGACAAGACTTTCATATTTCAAGATGAACGTTTTATGTATTGAGTTTCCAACCCCAAGAACAAGGGGGATTACTCACTAGCCATGTAAAATTAATAAACAATAATATAAAGGATAGAGTAAGAGAGACTTATTGTGAAAATAGAAGATGAATGGCTGAAATAATACTTTGCTTTTATTGCTTGCTTTCCAAGGAGATTTTCAAGAACGAATATGAACTTCAATCCTCAAGGATTTTTGGAATTCAATACATTAAGTGTTTGTGTCTAATTTCTAACAATTTCTGATGAAAATCCTACATATATTTCGTGCTTTAGACTGAGTACAAGGGGTCTATTTATAATAGGAAAAAAACTCTTCAAGAAGGTGCCTCCAAAAGGTGCCTTTTAAATCTGCAGATGCAATTTGCACGGCCGAGTCAAGGAAGTTGCACGGCCGTGCTCTTCTGGCGCCAAATTTGAATTTGACTTTTGACATCTTGCACGGCCGCTCCACTATAAGCTGCACGGCCGCTCCGAGGGGACACGGCCACTCTTCCTTCAAGACACGGCCACTCTAAGCTTTGAGACCAAAATTGCTCAAAAATGGCTTTGTGCACGGCCGCTCCCTTTTGGCTGCACGGCCGTGCTAACTGATTTTTGGTTTTGTGAGTTTGATTTGTTTGTTGCTCTGCCATGCCTTTGCATCAAAAGTTGTCTAGGCGTTCTTTGATCATAAAAAGACTCCAAAACCTGTCTAAAATGTATAAAACATACCAAGAGCGTAAAATCTAATAAATATGAAAAAAGAACTAAAAATGTGTCTAAAATGAGATGAAAATGGTAATTAAACTGTGTAAAAGTATATAAAAAGTAGGGATAAATGACTATATAATAGTCACTTATCAAACTCCCCCACACTTAAGCTCTTACTTGTCCCCAAGCAAGTTTAGGATAAAAAAAAGAAAGAAGAAAGAAAGAAAGATTCCGGAATGATCCCTCAGAAAATAGTAGCAAGCCTTGATTGCCCTTTTTGGATATTGCCTTTTTATTTTTCCAGTCATATTTTGTATACCTTTAGAATTCATTAAAAAGAAACATTTAGGGGATACTTTAAAGAAATAACTTTTAAGACTATAACCTAATATAGCATATATAGAATTTTGATCGAGTAATAGCATGGTTAGAAGGATAGATCTTTAGATCACTCACTTGGTAAAAGAGAAGTCTTCACTCCTTAGAGTGGTTTTTCGAGAAGAATGAATCTATTACTTTAAAATGTACAAAGGGAAGTATAAATACTTATTCACAAACTAGAAGCTTTCATAAAATTGTATTGCATTTTTGAATCACAAGGGCGAAAAATGGAGGGTGATAGTGGAAAAATCTCATCAAGGTATTAGCAATTTTATCTTATTATTGTATGTGTTATAAAAAGGCCTTTGTAATTTTTGATCCTTTCAAGTAGAAAGCATAGTGGCTGCGAACCCCATGTTCCTAATACTCAGATCAAGAATACTTTGGATATTACTCCCGTTTGGCAAGGAAGCATCGTCGCAGCGAACGCCGTGCCCCGAGTTACTTAGGAAGTAATAAGTTTTTCTTTTTGCCTTTAAGATTTGGTGACTGAGTCACTCTTTTAGCAATAAGATAAAAATTGTTTAACCTTGATTTGATTTAGTGGAAATGGAAGGATGGGATTTCGATGAAGGGGTGTGATTCAAGGGTGCATAACAAAATAGATGCTTCTAATAAGGGAATAAATATTAAGTAAAATTTAATATGTACATTTTTAAAGAAATATTTTCAAGAATTTTTTTATAAGAATAACCAAGTGTATAAGAAGATTAATAAGGATTTCTTCTAATCAAATGCTTTTTCTTTGATAAAAATCCTATATTTTGCTATATTAACTTATGAGGCTTTTAATTTATTTCCTAAAAGTATCCCTATATTTTTCTTTTTATTAATTTCTAAGTTTATAGAAAGTATGAGAGGGAAGATAAAAGCATTTATTTTTGGGCAAATAGCAAGCATAAGAAATATGGATCATCATAGGGATTTTTTTTTTTTATATGCATAAAATGAAAATGCAAATAAGGAAAGTTATACTAGAAAGCAAGAAAATCTACACTAAGAAAGCATGAAAATCTAAACTAAGAAAACATGAAAAATTTAATCTAAGAAAGCAATGTAAAAAGATAGATATACCCCCCCACACTTGAAATGAACATTGTCCTCAATGTTTCAAGGAACAATGTCAATTCTCGGGGGAGTAAAGAGAAACTTACCGAGATTGGGTGGTGGGTTCGTCTAGTGTTATGAATGAAACTACTCCAATCGGGTCTCCGGTCATGTAGTGCTTTAACCTTTGACCGTTTACCGTGAACTCTCCTTGTGCATCGTTTCCAATTTTAATGGCTCCGTATGGATATACTTCACGAACTTGATATGGGCCCGTCCATCTTGATTTTAACTTACCTGGAAAAAGCCTTAAACGAGAGTTAAAAAGTAGTACCATGTCTCCTTCTTTGAAATCCTTTTTTATGATATGAGCATCATGCCATTTCTTTGTTTTTTCCTTGTATAACTTGGCACTTTCGTATGCTTCATATCGGAGTTCCTCGAGCTCTTGTAACTGAAGTTTTCGCTTTTCACCGGCTTCTGCGAGGTCATAGTTTAGAGCTTTAATTGCCCAATAGGCTTTGTGTTCAAGCTCTACTGGTAAATGACATGGCTTCCCATACACCAAACGGAAAGGAGTTGTTCCGATGGGTGTTTTGTAAGCAGTTCGATAAGCCCACAAAGCATCATTCAATTTTATTGACCAATCCTTTCTTGAGTTCATTACCGTTTTCTCCAAGATCCACTTTATTTCCCGGTTTGATATTTCCACTTGTCCGCTTGTTTGAGGATGATACCCGGTGCCCGTTTTATGATGGACTCCGTACTTTTTTAATAAAGCCTCGAACTGACGGTGTGAAAAATGCGAACCACCATCACTTATGATAACTTTTGGAACCCCAAATCTTGGAAAAATTGTATCCTTGAAAAGCTTCATGACGACTTTTGAGTCATTTGTTGGAGATGCTATGGCTTCTACCCATTTTGAGACGTAGTCCACTGCTACTAGGATATAGTTATTGTTGAAGGATGTTGGAAATGGTCCCATGAAATCGATGCCCCATACGTCGAAGATTTCAACCTCTAAAATATTGTTAAGAGGCATTTCATTTCTTCTCGAAATGTTGCCGGTTCTTTGGCAACGATCACAAGAAATAACGAAATGTCGGGTATCTTTGAAGAGTGTGGGCCAGAAGAAACCTGATTGAAGAACCTTGGCGGCGGTTTTGGCTGTGCTTGCATGACCGCCATAAGGGGATGAATGGCAATGATGAAGAATGTCATTGATCTCTTCATTGGGTACACACCGCCTAATGATCCCATCTGCGCAATGCTTAAAAAGGAGCGGATCTTCCCAAAAGTAATATTTTATTTCTGATAAGAATCTCTTCTTTTGTTGATAACTCATTTCTGGGGGGAGAATCTTACAAGCTAAGTAATTAACAATGTCCGCAAACCAGGGGGTTTCGACATTGTTAATAGCAAAAAGATGATCGTCCGGAAATGAGTCATCAATTGGAAGGTCATCATTATTGGAAATTTCCAATTCCTTGGGAAGGCGGGATAAATGATCTGCGACCAAATTTTCCGTTCCCTTTTTATCACGGATTTCTAAATCAAACTCTTGGAGGAGAAGGACCCACTTTATCAATCTTGGCTTTGCATCCTTCTTTGCCAGTAAGTATCTTATTGCTGCGTGATCCGTGTACACGATTACTTTCGATCCCACCAAATATGACCGAAACTTATCCATAGCAAATACTACGGCCAATAGTTCTTTTTCTGTGGTGGCGTAATTCATTTGTGCTTCATCTAGTGTTCGGCTAGCATAGTATATAGCATGTGTTTTCTTGTCTTTCCGCTGCCCTAGAACAGCTCCAACTGCAAAATCACTTGCATCGCACATTATTTCGAAAAGGAGATCCCAATCTGGTGGTTGTATGATAGGAGCGGACACCAAAGCTTCCTTCAACCTGTTGAATGCTTCAAGACAAGAGCTATCGAATACAAATGGAGCATCTTTCATTAGTAGATTAGTTAAAGGTTTAGAAATTTTTGAAAAATCCATTATAAATCGCCGGTAAAAACCAGCGTGACCGAGAAAACTTCTTATTCCTTTAACATTAGTAGGCGGAGGTAATTTTTCAATAACCTCAATTTTCGCCTTATCTACTTCTATTCCCCTTTCGGACACCATATGTCCCAATACTATCCCTTCATTTACCATAAAGTGACATTTTTCCCAATTCAAAACGAGGTTAACTTCTTCACAGCGTTGTAGGACTTTAGAAAGATTTTTCAAACATTCATCGAAAGAGTGTCCATAAACAGAGAAGTCATCCATAAAAACTTCCATTATATTTTCTATGTAATCGGAAAAAATGGACATCATACATCGCTGAAAAGTGGCGGGAGCATTACAAAGCCCGAAGGGCATTCTTCTATAAGCGAAGGTACCATAAGGACAAGTAAAAGTAGTTTTTCTGGTCGTGCGGGTGGATAGGGATTTGAAAGAATCCCGAATATCCGTCCAAATAACAAAAATAGGAATGCTTAGCCAACCTTTCTAGCATTTGTTCTATAAAGGGAAGGGGAAAATGATCCTTTCGGGTGGCCTTATTTAATTTTCTATAGTCTATACACATGCGCCAACCCGTGACAGTCTTTGTTGGGATTAATTCATCCTTATCATTTCGAATGACTGTCATTCCTCCCTTCTTAGGGACAACTTGCACGGGGCTTACCCATTTGCTATCCGCAATTGGATAAATGATGCCCGCATCAAGTAATTTAAGGACTTCCTTTTTAACTACTTCCTTCATGTTAGGATTGAGTCTTCTTTGATGCTCAATGGAGGGTTTATGATTTTCCTCTAAATCAATCCTATGCATGCAAATTTTTGGATGAATCCCTTTTAAGTCGTCTATTGAATATCCTATGGCTTTTTGATGCAATCTAAGCTCATTCAATAACTTCTCAGTTTCAAGTGGGCCTAGTTTAACATTTATAATCACAGGATAAGTAGAGTTAGGTCCCAGAAATTCATACCTTAGATTTGTAGGAAGAGGTTTTAACTCAACTTGAGGTGCCCTAACCTCCTCATTTTTCTTTCCATTGGAAGGCTCCGCTTTAGTCTCCAATTCTTCATAATCAGTGTTGCCACTAGACTTTGCTGCATGATTAGTATCCAAAAGCATAGTATAATATGCAATTTCATTATCGTCATCATCATGCAAAGTTCTTTCCCAATCTATAAGACTTTTCTCTAGCGGGTCTTTGGATTGGGGACTTTCTAATTCCTTGCTAATGGATTCTAGTACGTTAATGCCTAAGCAAGGGTTCTCGAGATCGGGATTTTTCATAAATTTAGACAAATTAAACTCTACTTTATCATTCCCTACATTTAAAGAGAGGTTACCATGTTTAACGTCTATAATTGCCCCAGCTGTGGCAAGGAATGGTCTACCCAGAATTACAGGAATATGATTATCCTCTTCCATCTCAAGAACTACGAAGTCAACCGCGATGATTAATTTCCCGATTTGGCAGGGGACATCTTCCATAATACCCACTGGGTATTTTATGGAGCGATCCGCTAATTGCAGAGATATGGTTGTAGGTTTTAATTCCCCCACACCGACTCTTTTGCTAACTGAAAGTGGTATGAGGCTTACGCTAGCTCCAAGGTCTAACATGGCATTATCTACATTAATTTTACCTATATTACAAGGAATAGAGAAAGTGCCGGGATCTTTTAATTTTGGAGGTAACCTTTTTTGTAAAACGGCACTTACTTCTTCTGTCAATGCAACAGTTTCATTTTCCTCTAGCTTCCTTTTGTTAGAAAGAATATCTTTCAGGAATTTAGCATAAGAAGGCATTTGTTGCAAAGCATCGGTAAAAGGTACATTAATGTAGATAGATTTTAAAACTTCCAAAAATTTTGCAAATTGTTTATCAAGCTTTGCCTTTACCAACCTTTGAGGGTAGGGTATTGGCGGATCAAAATTTCTAGTTATTTTAGGGGATTCTGTTCTTTTATCAACCTCATCATTAGTCTCAACTGCAGGTGGGTTTTGACTAACACTTTCTTCAATGGGATTTCTATTATTATTTTTCTTAGGAAGAGAATCAATAAGCTCTTTCCCGCTTCTAGTAACTATCGCCTTAGCATGTTCAGTTAGCATTTTGTTATGGGCGGCTAAGTTATCAAATCTATCATTTAATAACTTGAAACATTCCCTAAACTCAGTATTAGTCTTTTCTTGATCATTCTTGCCTTCAACTATAAAATCTATTAAAAGATCTAATTTTGATTTAGGGGGAGAATAAGTATTTGAAGTAGTATTGAAATTTCCCAATGTGAATCCCGGATGTTGTGTAGATGTTTGCGGGTTTAGAACGTTGCTATTCTTATAGGAGAAGTTGGGGTGATTCCTCCATTCGGGATTGTATGTATTAGAATACACCCCTCTTTTTTGTCCAAAAGAATTTACAAAGTTTACTTGATCATTAGAACTAATGTCAAGTAACTCGCAATTTTCCGTACTATGTGAGTTAGACCCACATAGTTCACATAACACATTTATATTAGCCACGGGATTGACATTAAGATTTTCAAACTTTTTCAAAATCATGTCAACTTTAGAAGAGAGAAGAGTAACGCATCAACATTATATTTACCGGGCGTACCTTGTTGTTGCTCCTCTCATTTGACCATTGGTAATGGTTCAATGCAATATTCTCGATAAGGTCGTATGCCTCATCGACTCCCTTGTTCATCAATGCTCCTCCCGCGGCATCAATGGTCTCTCTTGTCTTGAATATGAGACCGTTGTAGAAGGTGTGAACAATCAACCACTTTTCGAGCCCGTGGTGGGGCACATCCCGAGAAGCTCCTTGAATCGCTCCCATGCATCATACAAAGTCTCACTATTCGTTTGACAGAAATTAGTGATCTTTGTGCGGATTTGGGCTGTTTTGCTTGGTGGGAAAAAACGCCCAAGGAATGCTTCTTGAATTTGGTCCCATGTCGTCAATGAATTTTGGGGGACCGAATTCAACCATTGCTTTGCCTTATCCTTAAGAGAGAAAGGAAAAGGCGCATCCGTATTGCTTCGGTGTAACATTCGAATACGTGTGGTATCACAAGATTCCAAGAATGTTTGGATGTGAAGATGAGGATCTTCGAAAGCAGTGCCGCCATATTGGTTATTCATAACCATATGCAAAAGTTGCGGCTTTATCTCAAAGTGTGCCGCTCCGGCATTCGGCACAACTATAGGGGATCTAGTTCCCGGGGTACTTGGATTCACAAAGTCCCGTAGGGTCCTAGTTTGTGCTTGTCGCTCTCTTTCCGCCATATGCTTGCTTAGTGTCTCTTTGAATTTTCTTAATCTTTGGTGAAGGCTTCGTTCGGGTTCTGGATCAAAATTGTCAAAGAACGTCTGGGCCCGTTTCATACACTATAAGAGAAAAAAACACTCAAAAAGAGATTAAACGCAACAAATTATCGGAAGTAAAGACAAAACAAAAATAAAAACAAAATAAAACAAAAAATTTATGTAGTAAAGACAAAAACTTAAAAAGTAAACCGTTGTCCCCGGCAACGGCGCCAAAAACTTGTTATGGTCTGTTTAACCTAACGGTTTATTTAATATCCGCAAGCGCACGGGCTATTGCAATATAGCGGGTGCAAGTACGAGTCGATCCCACAGAGACAGGGTTTACTTTGGGATGATATTTGTCTTTGTATAAATATATAGATAAAATGATTGGGGGAGATAAGAATTTGTAAGAGAAAATACTAGGAAGATATAGAAATTACTCTAACATATAATGATAGTATTCTTGGGATTGAAAACAAATAAGTATGCTTTAGATAAAGGCTTTTATCAAAATAACAAGGATGGTATGCTAGGCCTACATTACTTCGGGTTAAGATAGTAGCGTTTGTATTCTTCACTAATTATGTTCTAACTGTTTGAGATTTCCGTTTATGGTACTCCCGCCCTGTCACCAACGGGCATTCCGGCTTATCTCTAGCTGACCATAATTAGTAAGAATCCATTAAGAACGAAAGTCGACATACTTTCCATTAAAGGAACATCCCTAGGCCGTTGAACTACTTTCGTGATCAATGGAACCCAGTTTCTTTATATGGTTCCGTCAATCGAGATTCTCCGCTAGGTCCTTCTCTCAATTGACTAGGATTCCACAAATATAAACGTCTTCATATTTGCAGGCAATTTTAAGAAAAATATAAAGAAATTGTTTTAAGATAAAAGTGCCAAGTTCAAGGATGATACGCTAAGTTGTGCTAACTAGCACACGTATTTTAAAATTTACCGGCCTTTCTCTCGAGGGTCCGGCTTAGTGTAATCCCGTTCGACACGCGGGAAATCTGACTCACCTTTCGAGGGTACCGTATAAATCAAAATCCATTAAGTCTATCAATCTCACGTATTTTCCACTAAAGGATCATCCCTAGGTCTTTAAATTACTTTCCGTAATTTATTGACCTAGTTCCATTCTTAGAGTTCCGCTAATCGAGATTCTCCGCTAGGTCCTTCTCTCAATTAACTGAGGCCCTACAATTAAGAACGTCTCCCTAATTGCAAGTAGTTAAGATTACTAAGAAGAGAATTGAAATGACAAGTAAGAGAAGCATGAATATAAATAATTGAGTTTCCAACTCCGAGAAATGGAGGATTACTCAAACCATTGAAATAATGAAAGAAGTAAGTAAGAAATAGAGATAAGGAAAGAGATACTTATTCATAAAAAGAGAGACAATGGCTGGAAAATAACCCTTGTATTGCATTCACCATCTTCAAAAGTATACAAGACTTGTCACGAATCATTGATACACCTTGAACATTGTGTATAAATTTCTAGAGTATTTTGCTATACATTCTAAGTATAATATGATCCTTTCTGGATGTGTTTTTGACTATTTTCGGATGTTCTAAACTGAGTACAAGGGGTCTTTTTATAATGGGGAGGGAACTCTTCAAGAAGGTGCCTCCAAAAGGTGCCTTTCAAATCTGCAGATGCGACCTGCATGGCCGAGTCAAGGGAGTTGCACGGCCGTGCTCTTTTGGCGCCAGTTTTGAATTTGATTTTGGACATCTTGCACGGCCGCTCCACTCTAAGCTGCACGGCCGCTCCGAAGGACAACACGGCCAATCAGCTTTCAAGACACGGCCACTCTATGCTTTGAGACCAAAAATGGCCTTGTGCACGGCCGCTCCCTTTTGGCTGCACGGCCGCTCCATCTGATTTTTGGTTTGTGAGTTTGATTTGTTTGTTGCTCCTCCATGCCTTTGCATCAAAAAGTGTCTAAGCATCCTTTGATCATAAAAAGACTCCAAAACCTGTCTAAAAATGCATGAAATATACCAAAAAGCGTAAAATCTAATAAATATGAAAAAAGAACTAAAATGTATTTAAAATGAGATGAAAATGGTAATTTAACTGTGTAAAAGTATATAAAAACTTAGGATAAATGACTATATAATAGTCACTTATCATCGACCCACATTTAAGATGTGTCGATGCTTGCGTTCAACCCGCACATTTTGTTGTGGCGTCCCAACCATAGAGGTTTCATGCACAATACCACGCTCAGCAAAATAGGAAGCCAGGCAAGTAAATTCTGTCCCATTATCACTGCGAACAACTTTCACTTGTTTGTTGAACTGGCGTTCGGTGAAAGCTAAAAAATTTGTAAGTATACGGGGAGCTTCATCCTTTCCTTTCAACAAATAAACCCAAACGGCCCGGGAAAAATCATCAACAATTGTTAAAAACGATGTTGCCCCACAAAACGTGGCCTCTCTATATGCACCCCATAAATCACAATGAATTAAATCAAAAATAGCATGAGTCTTATTTGAACTTGGAACAAAAGGAGCCCGGGTTTGTTTTGCTCGAAAACATACATCGCAATGTTCATGCTCTTTATTGTCAAAACTAGAATGTAACTGAGAAAATGTCTTTACTACCCGCATGGATGGATGTCCTAACCTGCGGTGCCATAAATCCGCAGTACATAAACCACTTGTCTTGTTTGCTCGAACCGGAAAATCCTCCTTTGCAACATACAGTCCCTCGCGTTCTTCACCCATTCCAATCAGCATCCTCGAAGTGCGGTCCTGTATAACACACATACGATCAGTGAAAGTCAAGATATACTTTCTATCACGTGCTAATTGAGAGACAGAAATCAAATTGCAAGTGAGTTTGGGCACATATAAAACGTGTGTGAGCCATAATTTGCCCAAAAGTATATTGCCCTCCTTCGTTGCTAGAACTTGATCTCCATTCGGTAGCCAAACAGACACGGAGAAATATCCGTGATAGTAACAAAAGATGCAAGGACACCGCTCATATGATGTGTAGCGCCTGTATCATAAATCCATTGCGTCTTACCGGACAACCGAGCATTGGTGTGAGAAGTCCAAAGAGATTTCAAAGTCGCCCAATCTTCAGCACTCAGATTATCCATCCCGAGTTTGTCCGCATCGTGAAGTCCAGATTCTGTTGTGGAGGTAGAACCGCTGCCTGTTACTTGAGTGGTGTTCACCCGAGCTGCACCACCCCGTCCAGCACCCATTGGAGTAACACGACCCTGTTGAGTGCCACGTCCCTTACCGCGACCTTGCTGTCCGTTGCCCCACCAGTCGGGATAGCCATGAAGGCGGTAACAACGTCAACCGTATGGCCGATTTGTGGCAATGAGAGCAAGCCGATCCGCCTTCATCCTTGTGGGCTCCTTTGAAATTTTATTTCTGTTGTCTTCACAAAGAAAGCTCATGGCTTCATTGGTGCGCTCAGGAGGGCCCTTTGTCATGGTTTGCACCTGTTCTTGTTCCATAACCCGCGAGTACGTGCGATACATGTTGGGGAGCGGGTCTGTGGCAATGATGTTAGAGCGAACAGTGCAAAAATTGTTGTCATCGAGCCCCATAAGAAACTGGTGCACACGTTCTTCTTCAGCCCTTTTTTCGAGTTTTTCGTTAAGATTACATTTACACCCATTGCAAGAACACATGGGCATAAGATCATAATCTGTGAGGTCATCCCAAATCTTCTTAATTCTAGCGTAATAGCTCATAACAGTATCACCATTCTGTTTGCAACTCGCCACTTCGGTCTTCAACTGGTGCACACGAGCCCCATTACGAACTGAAAATCTTTGTTTAATATCGTCCCACAATTCCTTAGCCGTATCCCTGTAAGAAATCGTGGAACGCAAACCAGGTTCTATGGTGTTAAAAATCCATGAAATGAGCATGGAATTTACCGTATCCCAGTCTTCAGATTCTGCCAAGTCTTCTTCCGGTTCTGCGATGGTACCATCGATGAAACCTTTCTTCTTTTTCGCCCTCAACGAAGTCCTGATCGCCTTCGCCCATTCTTCGTAGTTGGATCCTTTCAACTGAGTATGGGTAATTAGAAGTCCCGGATGGTCGTTGGGTGCGAGTGCGAACGGCGAGATGGCCTTCTTTCCTTCCTTCACACCGCTACCCCCAGCAGCACCATCAACAGGTTCAGCCATGGCGATCGTTGGGTTTAGGGTCGTCTATGTTTTGGCTTTGATACCATGTTAAAATGTAAGACAAATATGGGATTAATTTCTTTCTTTTCTTGCTGTTTATTGATGCACCCGTAGCCATATATATACAAGCATGATCTGGAGTTTTGCCGCAAGTTATGCTTGACGGCAATTACAAAGCTATGACAAAGCTTCTACCTAAAATACTCCAATCTGTAATTACAGCAATATATACATACTAGAAATAGAGATCTATTTATTTTAGGAAAATATATACGCTAACAAGCTCGTTTATCGGGGCAAGGATCTAGTTAGCCTTCATTTGTCGTTTTAGCTTGTTTATCCGATAAGATACTCCCTCCATCCAAAATGAAAAGATTTAAAGAACATGACTTCTGTAATTAATAGCCATAAGCCTCAAACTATCCGGGCAAGAGTGAGCAGCAACAACACCATGGCTGCATCGATTAAATTAATAGCTCACGCATTGCTTAATTAGTTATCCTTTAAACTCGCGCCAATCAATCCACCTGTGGTCCTGATAATGATTCGAGAAGTATAACTATCATTGATGTCAAAGACCACCACTTCAAAACCCCGTCGAGACATTAAAAAAAAATTCCAGATTTTGTATGTGAATGTTGTCCATGGGCTTGAGTTGCGCAAATGGCGTTTCTCACTTTCTTGGAAGTTTTACTTTCCCCCTGATGATGCCGAAAAAATCAGGGGCACCGGGGGTGCCGAACCATCGCGGATGTAGGATATCTGGCACGTGTTTATCTGTAAAAAAGACACCGTGAGAGGGGCGGGGAGGGTCCCCACCAAAGCCTTCCAGCGTGATAATTAGTACCGGCCACTAGAGAATATCAATTAGAACACGTATTTTCTGTATAAAATGTGGCCTACCTCAGCTTGGTATAGGAGAGGGTATATATATACTTGTACGGGCCGGGCCTCTATTCATTTCGGGCCCGTTTGCTGGGGTGAGGCCCATACAATCTAGCAGGTCCAAAATATGCTCATTAGAAGCCCCCCACTCCTTATTCCTCGAGATTCACTTCGAGGGTGAGGAGTACTATTTGCTCGTGTTCACCTTGGACCTGCCAAGATGCATCCATTCGACCTAGAAGCATAACAATAATCCTTGAAATTAATTAAGTCATGTGCTCGTTACTCGAGCAACACATGACCTCAAACATTAATTAAGGAAATCAACTCGACCTGGGAGCATAACGATGATCCTTGAAATTAACTTAGTCATGTGCCCGTCACTCGAGCAACACATGACCTCAAACATTAATTAAGGAAATCAGCTTGACCTGGGAACATAACAATAATCCTTGAAATTAACTAAGTCATGTGCTCATTACTCGAGCAACATATGACCTCAAACATTAATTAAGGAAATCAACTCGACCTGAGAGCATAACAATGATCCTTGAAATTAACTTAGTCATGTGCTCGTCACTCGAGTAACATATGATCTCAAACATTAATTAAGGAAATCAGCTCGACCTGGGAGGGACCTCGACCTACGAGGTTCGTTTTTGACTTCGACCTGCGAGGTTCATTTTTGGCCTCGACCTGCGAGGAACCTAAACTGCTACACCCGAGCGGGGAGGATGTAATCTACTCAACCGCGAGTTATACTCGAGCGGGGAAGATAAAATCTACTCAGCCGCGAGCTACGCTCGAGCGGGGAGGATATAATTTACTCAACCACGAGCTACGCTCAAGCGGGGAGGATAAAATCTACTCGGCCGCGAGCAACACTCGAGCGGGGAGGATAAAATCTACTCAGCCGCGAGCTACGCTCGAGCGGGGAGGATATAATCTACTCAGCCGCGAGCTACGCTCGAGCGGGGAGGGTATAATCTACTCAGCCGCGAGTTACGCTCGAGCGGGGAGGATAAAATCTACTCAGCCGCGAGCTACGCTCGAGCGGGAAGGATAAAATCTACTCAGCCGCGAGCTACGCTCGAGCGGGGAGGATATAATCTATTTAGCCGCGAGCTACCCTCGAGCGGGAAGGGTATGATCTATTCAGCCGCGAGCTACGCTCAAGCGGGGAGGGTATAATCTACTTGGCCGCGAGCTACGCTTAAGCGGGGAGGATGTAATCTACTCAGCCGCGAGCTACGCTCGAGCGGGGAGGGTATAATCTACTTAGCCGCGAGCTACGCTCGAGAGGGGAGGATAAAATTTACTCAGCCGCGAGCTACGCTCAAGCGAGGAAGATAAAATCTACTCGGCCGCGATCTACGCTCGAGCGGGGAGGATAAAATCTACTCGGCCGCGAGCTACGCTCAAGCGGGGAGGGTATAATCTACTCAACTGCGAGCTACGCTCGAGCGGAGAGGGTATAATCTACTCAGTCGCGAGCTACGCTCGAGCGAGGAGGATAAAATCTACTCAGCCGCGAGCTACGCTCGAGTGGGGAGGATAAAATCTACTCGGCCGCGAGCTACGCTCGAGCGGGGAGGATAAAATCTACTCAGCCGCGAGCTACGCTCGAGCGAGGAGGATATCAACGGAGCTTGCCGGATAATGGAGGGGTCTATTTGCAACTGCTTAGCAATTAAGGGGCCAATTATTGCTGTCCAGCAGTGAAGGGACGATTCTGTCATAGTTCAATAATAGAGGGGCTAGTCTGTCATTTCCCAGTAGTCACCCACGAATTCTGCTTGCATACGTGAACTTCACGGAGAAGATCCCAGAAAAGAAGTGTCAAATGTTTGGAAAAAATTTGATATATTGCCATGTGCAACAAGTCTTCTGGTTATATGGAAGTATGCCGACCATCACCTCAAAGATGGCCGATGCAGATAATTCAGTTCTGCTGAATTAAGTAGCTAATATGGAATTGATGAGGATGACGAACTGTTAACCGCCACCATCCATCCCTGAGCTTATCAAAGGGGATTCATGGTCAAAGCAGCACATCCTCAGTGGCCATCACTCTTCGGTGTTTTCATAATGACCCGAAGAAGTGAATTTGTTCTGCCTCCCCCGAGAGTTGGAGGAGATCAAAAAGAACACGGCCATCTTGATGTCCATCTCCTTCTAAATCCTTGACTGATGACCCCTCATCTAATGTCTAGGATAAGGACTTCTAGGACACAACCTTGTAACATGTATCTCATACTGTAAATTGAATCACTATGTATCTTTCTCATGTAATCTGCAGTTCAGTCAAAATTCCAGTTGTATTGTTCTTGTAATCAGCTGATCCTTGCAACATACTGTGTAAAACTACTTGGATTATTGAATACAAGTTTTGCAATTTTTTTCTCATGCTTATCTACTTGTCTGCATTCCTTTGATAGCATGATCTGATGTGTTTTAAGTGTGTTGATCAAACTTACTTATTATTCTTTATGATCTCTATGCTCTTCTGATGATCAAAGAATTGTTCTTAATGAAATGGTCACACTGCCTAGACACAAACTCTGCTGATACCCCATCAGCAAACCATTCTTGAACAACTACTATATCGAGTTATGGTGTCTTACTACTGCTTAAACTTTCATCCTTAGACTCTCTGATAATTGCCTTTCTGAATTAGATCATTTCACAATGATTAAATTCAAGTTCTGCCAAAACCTCAAGTCACGCAACATAGGCAGACTGCAGTTTCATGACCTTCATGTCAACCTATCAAGGGATCTGCTGTTACTCAATCTCTATCCTTCATGCTCAAACAGTCAAGATTACTAGTGAATCTGCTTTGAACCAAGCTGTCTGCTGAATAAGGCTTTTGAATTTCTAAAAAGGATTTTTTCTTCAAATTCTAAAATCCCAGTTTCTTAAATTTTCAAACATCAAAAGCTTACATCTTTCAAGTTAGTTCAACAGCACTTTGTGTTCTTAGCTATGACTACTAAATCTTATGAAACCTTTGAGATTGTAGTTATAAAGGCATGATTATTTGTTCCCATTATAATGGCCAACAACTAATCGGTATACAGATTGAATTCAAAATACTCTGTTACACCTTATCATGTGGTCCTTTGTCAAAAAGGATGTTGTTAAATATCTCTAGTAACTCGACCTATCCTCAAGATAGCTAGAAACTCAAGAATTCTTAGGAAGACTGATGTTTTCAAATATTAAGTCCTTCCTCAGGAGTGAACAGCCGATATAACCCCTGCTGTATATAGGCTACGTCTCACTCTCTTCAGAACAGGTCTGGTCTATATGTTCTTATATAGATCTCTTCCCTTGCTAAAGAATGCCAAGATCTGTTGGAAAGAAAGAAGAACGGACATCACTTCAGGTACACATTCAATATCTCACTTACCTGATCTATTTAACATTCTTACAAAGTTTTATTAATCTTCAATAGATTGGTGTCCATTAAAATGATTCTATCTGTTAAAAATGGTTATAACAATTGGTGTCAGCAATTCTCACCATAGCTGATATTAAACACACTGCCAATAATGGATACAACAATTGGTATCAGCAGTTCTTACTTTAGCAGATATCAAACACACTGCTGATAGTATCCACATTCCTTGAAATCTTATCAAAACCTTCAAAATCTCTTTGGGAAACAATTTCTTAAGACACAATTTTTTTTCTACACGTGTGTCGTATACAACTGTGACATATGGCTTGGGACAAGTTATTCTGTCCCCAACTCGTCCTTAACAACCAATGCTATTCTATTTCAGATTAATTTACTCAAACAATTCGTTTGAAACAACATATATTATTCCTAGAGAGCCTAGATCATAGACCTAAAAACTCAACTTGATGACATAATCATAAATCAGAACATCATTACTATGTCATTAAATGCATTCACTCTCTTAAGCCCCCAAAACGTCCAATCACATTCCTCTAATCAAGAAACCCCTTCATCTTCTCAAATCTTCGAAAAGATGAATCAAATGATAACCTTCATTCAAATCTATCTTAATAAATTCATCATCTCTTCTTCATCTTCCTATCCAACTATAGCGCCTGACTCTGCCTACCCCAAAATTTCTCCACCATTACAGTTATTTGCATCATGTGTTCACCAAATTTGCCCAGTCCTCCTCATCGACCCATTTCTCACACTGAGTGGCGTCAACGTATGATGGTTCTTCTTGCCACTCCTCCACCAGTGATTCAACGACCTCGTCGAATCACTCGACGTGTAAGAAATCGTCTTCGAGATCCCAGGAACGACGTATCCAATTTCATTCCATGGATTCCCACAAGAAACCCTACCGCAACTACAGCACCTGACACTCTCTCTGCTCCCATCGCCTCAAATGCTCAACTTGAGCAAACTCAGATTCAGGAGGAGCATCAAGTCGCAAATGCAAATTCTGCGCCAAATTCAGCGGTCAATATACCCTCCAATTAGAACAATAGACCTTCATCCTCTAACTCTACTTCATTAGGATAACTAGCTAGGTTTCTACTCTATCAAACAAATTTTCTTTTGCTATATTAGTGTTATAAGTGTAATATGTTTTGCTTTGTATATTTTTGTTCAACTACATTTGCTACTTTATTTTGCTTTAATTATCGTAACTTGTTCTCTTGCATACTCTTTCATGCTTGCACTTCATTTTTATTATGATCTAAAATTATCCTTGCACATCCATGTTCTCTTAAGGATATAATGAACAGACGTTAACACTAGACCTATTAATTAAAGAAAGTTAAAGATCTTATATGTCATCTTTAGATGTATATCTCGTGCATCCAGTAAAAGTCAACATACCTCTCAACAACATCGTCCTATAAAAGAAAGTCTTAGGCTCTTCATGACTTATGATTTGACCAATTTAATCTCTTTTAAACTCATTCTGTTATACTTACTTTCTTGTCCAAATATCTTTTCATAACTCCCTTAAGTACAGTCAAGGTTCATTACACGAGCCCCTACTCTTCTGTTTTAATTAGAAATACCTTTAAGGAGGAATCTATTTTGAACATTTTACTACTTAACTTGTCCTATTACATTCGTGTAAACCCTCTTTACAAGCAATGGAACAAAATTCCTCACCCTGATATCTTACTCTCTTCAGTTGATATGTATTTCTTATACATGAAAACTGTGCATTATACATTATTCGCTCACTGAGAAAGAAGATTCATTTGATAAATGACTTGCTACATCCCAAGATTTTTGATCCACATAGCATACTTAGTCTGTCTATCTTTTGAACACTGCCCATATGTCAGATAGAAGTACTTACTCGATACTGTCTATATTCTCGGCAGAATTGCAATTAGCTGATCACATCGGCATTTCTATAAAGACAGTATTTAAAGGAACAAACTTCCTTCCCTCTACATGTCGCAATTCATACCTTATGAATTAACATAAGTCAGTTCTCTCAACTTGTTCGATCCCCAATAAAGAAATTCTTCCTCAATCTTGTCCATATACAAGTATTTAGTTTCTGATATTCAATAGTTTATCTGATAAACTATCAATCTATCTTTAGCTTGTGACCATTAAGGAGGAGAGATGTGATAAGATTGACATTATACATACAGATTGCTATTATACATACAGAGGAGAGATTGTTGCAAATACAGCAATGTACTAGTAAGGAGGAGAGATTAAAGATTAAATGACAACTAGTAAGGAGGAGAGATTGTGAAATTGCTCATAATCACAACTTTTAAATTCTTCACAACTTTTAAAATCATCAGATGAAGATGCTTAATCAATTCGATTAAGAATAATATATATTTTCTTTATCTTGCTTAAGCCACTCCAGATAATACAATGCAAGAAACATATTCTTAAGGCAATATTATCAATTGCCTAAAACCATTTCGGTTATTGCTTCGTATTTGTTCTTTCATTTATTGAGTCTGTAAATACTTAGCAATAGGTGACTATACATACGCTATCGCTTGTAAGTTCAACCTAGGGCATGCCTTGATATAAAATGAATATTCATTAGTGGCATGTTATTACTAAGGATTGAACAACTGCTTTAAAGAGCTGTATGTATAAGTCAATTGTAGTAGTAATGGCCCCAAGCAAATAGGAGGAGATTGTTAGGAATATGCCTGTAAATCAGCTGATATATATGTATGCATATTCCAACACAGTGATTTGCTTGTTCCCATTACAACGCATGTTTCACAAGTGGCTAAAAGGGCTGCGTACCGGTTAGTGTGGCAGCTTGTTGAAACAATGCATAGGTCATTAGACTAGGAAGTCTTTGTACATATCCGAGTCTTTGTCCTACCAGATTGATGACAACTTTCATATGGATTAGCTCTTCAATTGCCAGCTGACGTGACCATCGGCAAATGTCTCACTAGCAGACATTTTCTTTAGCTATGACTGCCTATTAGCTATCTCTACAATCAGCAGTTCTATAATGGCAGATCTCAGTATCGGCCAAGTCCCTATCGAACAAGCTGAGAGAAGCGATTAATTCAAAGAGGAACATCATGATCATCCGCGATCTCTACATCAGCAGTTCTAAAATGGCAGATATCAGTATCGGCCAAGTCGCTTATCAGAACAACTGCAGAGAAATTGGAAGATCACGAGAAACATCGATCGCCGTTCAACACGCTACAAGTCAAAATAGATCCGTTACAAGATCTGTCTGACAAATCCAAGATACGCATCGATGTCTGCGCCTTCACGTTTATCCAGTAGACATTTCCTCTTCTGTACAGTGTTTGCAGTCTTCAAAGCTTCATTTCCATAAAAGGCCAAGCACAGGACGCTGCACTCCAGTCAAAGCAATGATACGTCCACATCAATCAGTTGCATCCAGGCGAAGCTCGTCACGTCTAAATCTGTCCAGCCTGTTTCACGGACCAACTTCAATGAACAAACCTAACTGAAGGTCTTTGCCCAACAGATCCAAAAATGTACTCTGCTGCATTATGAGATTCAGATCTCCAACGGGCATAAACCTATTCAAACACCAACGGTCACCTCTTCTTCTGCAACCTATATAAGAAGACTCTCATTCTCATCTCAATGTGAGAGCAACAAGTGTATGCTTATGCTTGAGAAAGGTTGTGGTATTGTTCTTCATTTACTCAATCCAGAACCACACCATCAGAGTGAGAAAACACAAGTGTAAGAACAAACACTTTGTGTGAGAGTGAAAAGAAATTCCAAAGGCTGAGAAGCTCTGCTTGATCAAAAACTTTGTTTTTGATTTGAGTTCGTTCCTCCCTCGAAGAACTCAGTCTCTTCAGTGGCTTCACCTCCATTATTCAGCAAAGAGACCAAGCATTCTACAAATCGTTGAAGACAGACCAAGCTTGAAGATGTCCGATGAAGAGCCAGATCTTAAAAGTCCATATTGCATTCATATCGGCAGACTTATACTACATTATAAGCTGTGTCGATTGTGCAATAAAGTGTCATCATTTTTGGTCGAGTGCTTAGCACTCAGTTGTTCAAATACTTGCTATTTGAACAACGCCTAATATTCTCTTCTCACATCACTCTAACACTAGCACTTTCCTTCCCTTACCTCCAAGGTTGTAAGGAACTGCTAGGATTAGAGTTCTTATATGAGTCTTCGGGGTATCCCAACTCACTTTCCTTCTACCTCCGGGGAGATTGCTAGGATAGAGAGTCTAGGTTGATGTACTAAGCATGTTTGCCTTTGAGTAAACCTCTGCTGAATTTGAATATAATATATATGTTAGTTACATTCAGCCTTGATTTCTCTTTCTTGTATAATCTGTCTTATCTTGTGCAATCTGTATAAGGAAAGCTATTGATGCATCTAAAACAGATTTTAGTCAACTGTTAAGCCTTCTTTGAAATCAAATCTTTATAGTTACTTCAATCTTAACTGTTAAACTTATGCTGTTTACTCTTCCGCTGCTCAAACTTATTTTCATCAGCTAAGTTCAACATATATCTTCCTACTGCATGTTTCATATCTGCTGATTCAGGATGTCCATGGTCTACATCTGCTGATCTAGGATGTCCGATCACTCTAACTTCGGCTAAGCAGTTAAAATGAGGAAGATAACCTAATTGTATTAATCGTCTCATCCATTCTTCGTCTTAAATATTAAAATTGGATGAAATTTTTAATTCACCATGTATAGGCTATTCACCCCCCCTCTAGCCTATACACTGAGCAACTCTTGGACCTAACACCTTGTCTTTCGCTTGGAGCTCGGCCTCTTTTTCTTCGAGGAGGAGGTTGGCTGTTTTCAGGTCCTCGCCCAGGGAGGCCGCGGCCTTGGCTCCATCAAATGCTCGGCTGGCCATGATGAAGTACTTGGTCACGAGCTGCAAAGAGGATTAAAGGTTAGGGAATACTGAAAAGTTCAAGGTACGGAAAGGACAAGTTTAGAGGAGGATACCTCGCAGAATGCCATGCCCCCATCTCCGAACAGGACGCTTATGGAATCGTCACACTCCTTATAAACGCCGGAGTGCAATATTCTCTTCAGGATCCCTTGGCCAACCATGACAGAAGGGTGCCCCCTGGCACTCAGGTCAATACCGAAGATCCTGGGCACGTCAGCCAGCTCGTTCATCAGTTTCTCGCAACCAGTGCGATCAGCCGGTATAGTGAAACCCTCTTGCCTCCATGAGGGATGGCGGAAAGCCGAGGAGGTGAAAGCAGAACGCCCTTGGTTACCCCTAGTGTCGTGGCCCCGGGGATGCACTGAGCGGTCAGGTTGGTCCGCACCCTCGGTACCCCTCTTCCGGCTGGATAGTGCTAGGGTATTCAGAGAGGCGGTACGATCATAATGGGCAGACACCTCCCCACAGGAGGACTTATCGACACGAACAAGAGGGCCGGCGGGACCCCGGCTGGGCGCCTTGGTCGTGTCCTTAGCAGGGGTAGAACTCTTTCCTTGCTGTGCGCTGGTGGCAACTTTGGGTAGATTTGCCGCATTGGCGATCTGCTGTATCATTCTTGCGAGCAACCCTGGCTTTCTCCAGCACATCAATGTTGATCATCTCTGCAAAGCAAAAAGGGAAAGTTAATCAGTACAGAAAAAGACAGTGAAAGACATGAAGAATAGAGAAGTCAAGGGTTAACCCAAAGGGTGAAAAGGGGCCGTGCAGCTGACGCCCAAATCTTTGCAAGCTCCACATTCACTTAGGAAGCTATTACCTTGATGGCGGCCCCAGGCAGGGTGAGGTCGCTCCTCGACCATGATAACACGAGGTACAACCCCCTCCACTTCCTTTCTCAGGACACCAGCTAGCCTCAGAAAATGATCTTCCGTGACCAGTGGCTTCTAGTCAAAGTACCACTCTTAGTCATGGCCCCGAGCACCCAGGGCCTCTTTCAGTGCATCCATCTGACGGGACTCGCCAGAAGTGAATGCGTCCCTATTATAGGTAGGCACCTTAATATGCTCGGAGGGAGGAGGAAAAGGCCAGCTTCTACGAGACTCAACCAACAGGGGCTTACAATCCCACTTGTCAGTCTTATTTGGGAAGGGAGAAAACAACTTCAATGCACCTGGCTTGCTGCGACCAGATATTCTACCCGAGCTTTTGTTGGTAGAAAATTGATAAAGTTTTCTCAGTAGCAGCAGGCAATGTTCATAATTGAGCAGCCGGCAGGTAGCAATAAAGGACACCAAGATCCTAACTGTGTTGAGCATCAGGTCGCAAGGGATAGCCTGAGCCAGAGTCAGGAACTCAATGATGAAGGGGTCAAGAGGAAGGCGCATCCCAACTTTAAAGAAATCGTAAAAAAATACCATCTTCTCATTCTGCCCTCGGTAGTCAGAAGGGTCAACCTCGGTGGAGCTAATTCCTAAGGAGGTAAACCATCCTTGGACCTTCTCATCGGAATTAAAAGACTTCCAATGATCGGGGGAGGCTGCTCGAGGAGGAGCTTGAAGGCTGCCACGAGCAGAGCGTGCAGTGGACGACCTTAGTTGAGAGGGCCTGGATGAGCTCGTACCCACCTCCTCATCTGGGACAAGGGCTGGAGCCTGAGATACCACCTTGGTAATAATGAGCTCATCATCAGAGGAGCCCACACTGGTGGAGGAAGAGAAAGTCAACGGGCTGGAGCTACTACTGACCGTCTGACCGCGGTCGTATTCATAGGCCTCCTGTGAATTGGTGGCCTCCGAATCGGTGGCTTCATCACGTAACCTAAGAGGAGAGCCAGAACCTACAAGGATCGAGGATGTAAACAAGGGTTACTAACTAGCTAGAATCACCAAAAATGAAAAAAAAATTCTAAATCTACAATCAGGCTACAGGGGGAGGGTTTATCCGGCCAAAGATAAACCCTAAGTTCCTCGATCCAGACTAGAAAGGGGAAGATGTTTCTACCGTCGAAATATAAAGGGAAAATGGAAAACTCACAGCAATAGACAATAATTGAGACTATGAGGAAAAGGGTAACAACTTACTGCGAGACATAGCGAAGTGAAGATCGAGGAGCTTGAAATTGCAGAGAGGGATTTCGATTGGGGACGATGGAGTTACTGGATACTGCAATGGTGAAGATTCTGGGGGCTGTGAAGCATCGAGAGGAGAGATCTTGTGTTTGCAAAAGATTTTTGAATGCCAAAGTTCCGTAAGAGAGAAGGATGGGCATCAACCAATCGCCCGGTACTTATAGTGTCAAGATGGTGACGTCAGCCGAAGCGTCACAGACAGGGGCTGTGGGCCTACCGCAGTAGCCCACGGGCCTACGCCAGTAGCCATGATGGCGCCTCGAGAAGACGCGACGCTTCCAGCAGGCGAAAACTGAAGCGACACGGACACCTATACTTAACTACCACATGCTCGAATGATTCTTTGAAAGGTTAGCACAAGATAGTGGTCACGGGCAAAATGATCGCCTGGACTCTGCATGACAAGAACTACGAGCAATGCTTCCTACCGCGAGCATGAATACTTTATGAGCAGAAAGCAGGGGGCCACTAAAGGGCCGAGCCCAAAATACTGGCCCTAGATCTGGACCCAAGGAACGGAATGGGTCAGTACCCACCACACTGCGAGCAGACTCATGATCATCAGACAGCCGGGATGGCTTCCCAGGATACTTGCGAGCAGGACCCAACTACAGAGATCAGGATGCAGCGATTAGGGTAGCTCTCCTCGCAAGCCTTCAGATTGCACGTAGATGTGGGTACATGGCAAAACGTCAGGGGACGGACGTGCCCGACGGTTACGCCCACTATCCCCAGCATTAACGCCCACTACGCCGGCATTTATACCCACTACTCAGCAGTTACGTACGTGGCGACTTTAATGAATGCCGAGCCTATAAAAGCCTCGACTCAAACCCTAAGAAGAGATACGCAAACATGCATTTAGCAATTACACTCTGTCAAACTGTGATTGGAGCTGGTTACTTACTCTCACACCGGAGTGTTCTAGCAGGGCCAGCCCCTGCATTCACGCAGTGTTTTGTTCTTTATCTTGGTAAATTTGACTCATCCCAGATATCTAGACACTTTGACAGTCTGGCCCATCGGACGACAGTTCTGTGTAGCATCACCCCCAAAACAAGCTTCTCAGCTACAAGAAATTAGAGCTAACCCACTACATATCTCAACCGGGATAATTATAAAAATGACCAACGTACTATCAGTTAGTAACCGATTTCACCCCGTACTCCCAATATCCTAAAATTAACCAGTGTACTCACTATTTGAGTCCAATGTGGTCCCTCCCGTTAACTTTCCATCCAATTTTTTAACGGGACTGCTAACGTGGTTAACGGAGCTAATTTATGAGGGGTATTTTTGTCATTTTTTTCCAAATCTCACCACCCCACCCACATACTCTCTCTCTCTCTCTCTCTCTCTCTCTCTCTCTCTCTCATATTCTATGAAAAATACACTAGATCTGATCCAGCTCACGCCTTGGCCATAATTTGCAAAATAGAGTCAATAAAGAACTCTCCGGCTCAGTCACCCTTCTCACTATCAGTCCACCAAACGAGTCCCTAGCACTACTAAACCTAGCAAGCACAGTACCAAGAGAACCACCCAACTAGACCAAACCCCAAACTCCGGTGGCGACAAAGAAGACGACAACCGGACAGCATCCTTACTGCCTCTTTCACCCTTGCTGAAAACCCTAAAACCTTCAACAATACCGAAATACCACTAGCAAGCTCACCGAAGGTAGAACCTTCAAGAACCTACCTAAGCGTATACTCTCTCTCACACATTTACAAAGAGAAGAGAGAAGAGACTCAAGGCTAACAGTAGAGAGAGAGTCGACTGAAGACCAAAAGTCTAACCCTAGATTTTTCTTTCAGCTCTAATAACGCAAGGAGGGAGAAGGCAGGTATAAATACGGCGGCTGTAGGGCAGGAGTAAGAGGCGTGCAAAGGAAACCTCCAAAAGCCTTCAACAATGAACCTGATGATTCTTCCGCCGCTAACCCACTCAACCCTCCGATACCTACATGGTCGGCTTCATCATCGTCAACATCGTCGGCTTACAATACTATTCTAGCATAATGAGTGGCCGAGAAATGGTGGGTTTCTGTTAGAGAGAATATTGACCCGGCCGCCAGCATAGTCGTTGGCACCGATTAGTGCATCAATTATGTTGTTGAGTTGTTGTTGTTGGACCTGCTCTGGTGACGTGGGTGGCGACGGTGGTGGCACCATGGTTGTTGGAGGAGGAGAAGATGATGGCGGTGGTAGAATTGAAGTTGAAGAGAAGGGTGGAGAGGAGTGGTGGGTGGTGGTGGTGGTAATGGGGAAAGGGTAGGAACAAAATATCTCTTAGACCACGAGAAGGGGGTTTGAGGATAATAGTCTGACCAAATATCTCTTAGACCACCTTCATTTTGAACAAAACCCCTATTACCATGGTCAAAATAATGAAGAAAATTAACTAATTGCAGATGAATGAATATGAGAGAGAGAGAAAGATGAAATCTCTGGCAAGAGAGAGAGTATGTGGGTGGGGTGGTGAGATTTGAAAAAAATAACAAAAATAGCCTTCATAAATTAGCTCCGTTAATCACGTTAGCAGTGCCGTTAGAAATTTGGATGGAAAGTTAACGGGAGGGACCACATTGGACTCAAATTGGTAGTACACTAGTCAATTTTAGGATATTGGGAGTACGGGGTAAAATCGGTTACTAACTGATAGTACGTTGGTCATTTTTATAATTATCCCATATCTCAACCTAAACTGATGCAGGACGCACGCTAATGAACAGCAAGATTTCAGCCACGTTCGAAGATATGCAGCCGTCATGCCATGATTGTAGACCATATCTCATATCACAGGAAGTTCACGACTAGATAAGATCTCTTACGTTATCATCATTAAATACTTTATGTTTAATTGTATACCTATAAATTGTAATGTATCGTATCAATACATGGATTCAAATCTTCTATACCACCCTCTGTCACATTCTCTGTCCTATTAAATCTTGACCCTACACTTTAATATCAATGAGAAAGGGACACGGTTCATTGCACCTGTTCTTTCATGGTATCAGAGCAAGGCAATTGACCTAGACGAAAATTCTGACCAAAAAAAAAAAAAAAAAGAGGGACGCTAAACATCGCACCCATTTATGCTAAGTGTTGCACCCACTTATGTTACATTTACTAAAATGCCCTTCATCCTATTTAAAAAAACAAAACAAAACTTACACTAATCTTTCCCTTCCTCTATAGCTGTGCCGACATTTTAAAAAAGAGCTGGCCCGGCTCTATTAAATAATACCGGACCGGCTTTATTTAATAGAACCGGGCTGACTTTTTTTAAAATGCTAGACCGGCTTTTTCTTTTCTAAAAAACATTGTTAATTTGTAATCGTTACTATCATTTAGAACACGTGGTCAGTCACAAAAATATGACACATCAAACACGTGTCAGTCGCAAAAATATGAGACACATCAGGAACTGTTCCATGTCATCATAAACGATGTGAACATCTTGTAAACAATAATGTAACATAAAAAAAAATCAGACACGTATTGAATTAAAGTGTGTAGTATCATTCGTATTTTGAATACAAATAATATAACATAAAAATTTAGCAAAAAAAAAAAAAAGGAATAGGGCCAAGATATTTTTATTTAAAAAAAGAACAAAATTAACATTTGGGAGAGAGCCGGGCCGGCTATATAACAAATGGTCGGATCGGCATTTTGTCATATAGCCGGGCCGGCTATATCCTCAACAGCTCGCCTCTCTCTCCTCTTTCTTTAACATCTCACTTCCTCCCTCCCTCAAACTGCTCTCTCCCTCCAAAAACAAATGTACTTATTACTAAATTTGACTTTGCCTTGATTGTTAAAGGAAAGTTGACATTAAAAATAAAAGGCCGGACCGGCTATATAGCAAAAGGCCAGGCCGGCTCTTTTGCTATATGGTCTGGCCAGCTCATTTGCAATATGGTCGGGCCGGCTCTCTTTCAGTGTAAATTTTTTTTAATTTTTTAACTATAAATTAAATTAAAATCTATTTTAAATTAAATAAATAAATTAAAATAAAAAAATGTACCGTGAAAAAGGTATCTGCAGTAATACTATCATCGTTATTAGCATCCATATCATCGTAGACAAAAAAATATTTTTAATATGAGGTTATATTTGGTCTTAATATTGATTTCTCATTAACTCTCTAATTAAATCTAATTCTAATTACCTCTAATAATGATCAAGGGCACTTTCGTCATATTTTAAAAAATTCATTAAAAAGGTGCATTGCTTAGCATAATTGGGTGCGTCATTTAGCGCCTATGAAAAAAAAAAGAGAAAGAGAAATAGAGTAGGAGACGTGAATCTATCTCACGTACAGACTACAACATTCTCTTATCAGACACGATGGCAACACCAACATCTTCGACAACAGGGCAGGCTGCCAGCTTGCCACAGGCGAAACTGAAGATGGAAGAATGACTCTCTCTCCTTTTACTTTAGCATCGAACGACAATCCCGGAGCCATGATCACACACACCCAATGCAGCCGAATCTGCATTCCATCATCTCTTACAGAGACATCACAAAGGAGCTATGGGACAACATACGTCAACGATTCTCTGTTAGGCACGGCCCGTGTATCCATCAATTAAAGGTGGAAGTGACCAATTGTAAACAAAATAGTGACTCAGTCATGGGTTACTATGATTAAAGAAGTTATGGGATGACTTGATTGATTTTGATCAAATGCTGATGTGAACTTGCAACGGTTGCACGTGCACTCTGAACGAGAAACTTAAAAAATGGAAAGAAGATGAACGATTGCATTAGTTCTTGATGGGGCTTAATGACGCTGGGTTTGATACTGTTCGATCCACTATCCTGGCAGCTGAGCCTCTACCCAACGTCAACAAAGCTTATTCGTAAGTGGTTCAGTTCGAGCAAGTGAAAAACATGACCCAAAGCAAGCCCGATCAAATCAAAGCCATGAGTTTTGTTGTTAAGGCTGATACTGCAGGGATGCGAAATTCAGGAGGGGTTCGAAAGGATGAAGGGGTTGTGTGCACTCATTGCAAGTGGTCTGGGCAAGAGGCTGTCTCGTGCTTTTACTCTTATTGGCTACCCGGACAGGTGGGGTGATCGTCCAAAGGGTTGTGCTCGTGGAAGCAGTAGTAGAGGGAGGTCCGGACATTAAGGTGGACGCGAAAGAGGGGGTGGCACTGCTCGGGCCAATGCTGTCCAAAGCTCAGGAGGCTTACCGGGCGAAAGTGTGCTGCCCGAAACAGATCAAACAAGATTGACAGACTTGACCAATGATGATTGGAACACCTTGAAAGCGCTATGTAATTCGCATAAGTCTGGGTCAAATACTCGACTATCCGATAAGACAAATTTGCCTTGGATTATTGACACGGGTGCGTCACACCATATGACTTGAATTATTGACTGTTTCCATGAACTCAAAGATATGAATTCTCACTTTGTTGGAATGCCCAATGGTGAAGAAGCCAGTACGAAGATGATGGGCAGTGTGATCATTGGGATTTAGTTCTCAAAGATGTTTTATTTGTTCCTAATCTTAATTGCAACTTGATTTCAGTTTCACAATTGACAAATAATTCGAATTACATTGTACAATTCACTAATCAACTTTGTGTTATACAGGACCGTACCACGAGGATGCTGATTGGAGCCGGTGAGTAGCGCAAAGGACTGTATTATCTGAAGGGAGTGGTTCCGGTTCGAGCACACAAAGTCAGTAGTGAGGTAAATAATGTTGAGTTGTGGCACAAGAGGATAAGGCATCCGTCTTTGCAAGTCTTGGGAATGCTTCATCATTTTCATAATAGCAATAAAATTGAGGACAAACATTTTTCTTATTGTGGTGTTTGTTTGAGAGCAAAACAAACTAGACTACCCTTTACTCTTAGTAAAAATAAAGCCAGTGATTTTGAACTCATTCATTGCGATTTATGGGGTCCTTATCGTGTTTCGGCAATTTGTGGGGCTACTTATTTCTTAACTGTTGTTGATGATTGCTCTTGAACAGTTTGGGTCTACTTGTTAAAAGACAAGAATGTCGTTGCATCTATTCTTCGAATTTTTTTGCATATGCTAAAATACAATTTGATAAACATGTTAAGATTGTTCGTAGTGATAATTAATGGAACCGAATTAGCTAGTCTAACAGCTTATTTTGAGGAACAGGGCATTTTGCATCAAACCTCCGTTATCGGAACTCCTCAACAAAATGGACGTGTTGAGAGAAAACATCGACACATCTTGAATGTTGGGCAAGCTCTACGCTTTCAAGCCCACTTACCTATTGAGTTTTGGGGAGAATGCATTCTTACGGATGGGTATTTGATTAATCGCACTCCCACGAAACTTCTTGGGGGTAAGACACCTTTTGAGGTTTTGTTTGGGCACCATCCTTCCCTTTATCTTTGTTATGCGAAAAATTTAAATCGGGATCGTGACAAATTTAGTAGTCGAAGTCATAAGAGTTTGTTTGTGGGATATTCTTATGTGAAGAAAAGCTGGCATCTATATGATCTCGAATCCAGCATTTTTTTTATTCAAGAGATGTTGTTTTTGTTGAACATAAGTTTCATTATGCTCCTAATAATAATGAGATGGATGTTGTGTCTAGCTGCCCCCCAACGCACCCGCCCTCTAATCTTGATGAAGATACTCATTGGCTTATTCCAACTTCATCCACCCCTCTCCCCGCGACCTCTAATTCATCGATACATGTTGATATTACCACACCCGACCATGCTGCCAGTGATTTATCTAATACAGTCAACCCGAATTCGGACGTCCCAACGCATATAGATAGGGTGCTTAGTTGTGGAAGAAGGGAAAGATTTGTCTCAACTCACTTGAAAGATCATGTCACCTACACTGTTCAAGTCAGTCCCTCGCAATCCTCACCGTCTCCTTCTCCATCCTCTGGTATGCTCTATCCCATAACACATTTTGTGAATTGTAACAATTTTTCTGTCTCGCATCGCTGTTTCCTTGCAGCTATAACTGCAGGCCTTAAGCCTGCCTCTTTTGCAGAAGCTATGAAACATACCCGATGGCGAGAGGCAATGCCGCATGAAATTCAAGCATTAGAGGCTAATGGTACCTAGACTGTTGAATCATTGCCACCTGGAAAGAAGGCAATCGGTAGTAAGTGGGTCTATAAAATTAAATATCATGCCGATGGCTCATTTGAACGGTATAAAGCACGACTTTTAATTCTTGGCAATCATCAAGTCGAAGGGCTAGATTACACTGAAACATTTGCCCCTACAGCCAAAATGGTTACAGTTTGTACTTTTCTTGCGGTAGCAGCTGCTCGTAATTGGGAATTGCATCAAATGGATGTTAATAATGCTTTCCTTCACGGCAATCTGACTGAAGAAGTTTATATGAAATTTCCTCCTGGTTTTAAAGCTCCTGTTGCTGGACAAGTTTGTTATGGGTTGCGTCAAGCACCGAGATGTTGGTTCGCTAAACTAGCTTCTTTCTTACGGGCTTATGGTTTTTGCCAATCCACCTCGCATTACTCTTTATTCACATTGGCTAAGGGTGATACCCGATTGACTATTTTAGTTTATGTGGATGATCTCGTAATTGCAGGAAATGACAATTCGGCGGTAACAGATTTCAAAAATTATTTAAGCACTTGTTTTCATATGAAAGACCTTGGAAAATTAAAATATTTCTTGGGGCTCGAGGTAGCTCGAAATTCATCAGGCATCTTTTTGTGTCAGCGCAAGTACACCTTGGATATTCTTTCCGAAACAGGCTTACTTGCAACGAAACCCGCCGGCACTCCTATTAAGCAAAATCAGCAACTTGCACTGAATAATACTGCTCTCTTGGCCGAGCCAGCTAGCTACCGTTGACTTGTTGGTCAACTTATTTACCTAATGATTACCTGCCCAGAGCTTACATAATGTGTTCATATACTCGCTCAATTCATGCATCAACCGAAAGAGGCCTACTGGACCGTAGCCTTGCAAGTTGTTCGTTACTTAAAGTCCAATCCTGGCCAAGGTATTCTCTTGATGGCTGCTTGTGATCTTCGCTTACATACCTATTGTGACGCCGATTAGGCTAGTTGTCCTTTAAATCGACGGTCTCTCACTGCATATATTGTTTTTCTCGGGGGCTCTCCCATTTCATGGAAAACAAATAAACAACCAACTGTTTCTCGTTCTTCTGCCGAAGCTGAGTATCATTCAATGGCAGCAGCTACTTGTGAGTTAAAGTGGCTTTGGAATCTACTACAAGACTTGGGTGTTTCTCATCCTACTCCTATGTGTCTCTTTTGCGACAGTTAATCCACACTTCACATCACTAATAATCCAGTTTTTCATGAGCACACTAAACACATTGAGGTCGACTGTCATGTTATTCGGGATGAGATTCTACGTGGTACCATCCAACCTTAATATGTTCATACGACTGCTCAGTTGGCTGATCTCCTCACCAAGGCTCTAGGCAAACATTGTTTTGATCTACTTCTTAGCAAGTTGGGCTGTGACGACCCGAGTCCGAGATCCAATGTTGAATCCCAACTCGGTGCGCCAAAATAATATAACTAATTGAATCAACTGATAAAAGCGAGCCACAAAAGCTCATACCAAAAAAATAATGCAGCGGAATACTAAATAAAAACCTGTTTTAATAAAAACAATTCATCAACGACACTACTGCCGGAACCCAACTAACAGCAACCACAAGTCTACAACTTGGGAAAAGAAACAACAACAACATTAACTTCATCGGCCACAACATGCCGGAACAACAACTGGAGTAATAACCAACTGCATACACAAGCAAGACATACATGTCGACTACCAAAAGAATAATACGAATAACCAAGTATAATTCTACCCCAAAGTAAAGTCTATATAACTTTACATCAACCATCGTCCTCACTGTACTATGAAACATAAATATGAATATAAATACAACTTGCTAAACTCCAAGTCTACAGCCTTACTGCACTGGAACTTACAACCTGCAAACTGAGGAATTTGTTGGGTGAGTCTAAAAGACCCCGTAAGCCACTATAATGTATTGTGTGCTATGAGTATGAATGCAACAGTAAACCAAAATCCTAATGCAACTACATGACATGGCATAATGCTCAAGCGATAATAGTAACATGGTAATAGCATTTATATACAACAACTGAACATGTAATATCATCTTTGATATACAATTCACATTAAACACATAGCACTTTGATGTTCACATAAGTGCTTGTAAATAAATCATATAATAAAGGATATCATTTCTCTTTATCCATCTTTACGTTTCTCCTGCAATACACAAAATAACCAACGTGTATCAATACTCGTTTATGATGTATCGACATCCCCGAACCTGCCGGGTCTCCCTGAAAACCTATTGGGTCTTAGCAACCAAAGTTGCGCGTATTGCAGCAATAGTGGGGCTACCTCCCACCTGTGGTCAACAGATGAGGTGTGTGTGAACTCCGGTACGACGACTTATAGCGATCACGAATCCCATTTGTAAAGACTATACGTCGTCCCACCATAAATTTACCAAGAATGCCAGCTGGACTCAATACAATGCACAAGTAGATATTTACTCGTCATTCTCAACAAATCAAAGTGTGTTCTCTTGAATCACATACCAAATCAACTCAATGTGCTTGTAAATACTAAATACACAACAAATCATCAAAGTAGGATGACTGTCCTATAATCAAGCATCAAAGTAGGATGATTTTCCTATCTCTACTATAACAATTACATTATGTCCGTATTCACTGAATATATAATCAAAACAAGACCATAGGCAAAGTAGGCCTATTGTACAACTCAACAATTGAACAGTGCCTGCGATAGCTAAACACACTAATAATCACAATACTATGTAAGGTATTCTTATTGTCAACCACAATCAAACGGTGCCCACAAGGTGACACATATAATCATCACAAGGATAGATAATTTATTCTTAATCCTAAACAAAGTATCATATTCATCACATGCACTCAAACTCATATCCTTATCTAGGTAAGTCTATTTGTACTTACAACCATTAATTAATGCGTAATAGTTAAGCTAAACTCATGATCCCTAAGTATCCTATAGTCACACAATATCGTCCATCTCATGCGCATCATAATATATCACATATTATAATCGTCGTGTACTTCAACTTATTCAACTTAACTCGTAGTTAACTAATATTTGATTAAGTCAACCAGGGTCAAAACTCTACTGAGTTATAAACCCATCAATTCATCAACCCACATCGCAGAAAACTATTATACGTTATATAGGGAATTATATTACCCATTACTCAACTCCGTAGAGTCAATTATACTCATTAATAATTTATCACATTATTTGACGTTTGTTCATAATGTCCTATTCGACTCTGCTAGAGTCAGTTACGACTAGTATATAGCTCGTATCGCTCGTATAGTGTTTAATATAAATATATTATCTCATGTCGACTCTGCTAGAGTCATAACCCATTTTTGAAACATCGGGACGAATCGCAGTATCGTCCCTAATTAACAACATTAATCGCAATACCCATGTTTGGTGTGTTTACCACCCATATAAATCTCTGAGTTCATCGTAAGTAACTTCTTACAAAATCCCAGCGAGTTACTAATACTCGATGTTTAACAATAACAACAATTGCAACTCAACGAGTCTCTAATTCTTGGAGACTAACAACAATGATACTCATTCAGCACTACGTAGCCGTGCTGTTAAATTCACCAAATATTTCACAAAAATCCAAATATTACAATTATATCATATTTAGAAACTAGACATCTGGAAATATATTTTACAACTTTTAATTACCTCATTTGGATTTATATTCATCAAGAATCAGCCACTTAAAGTTAGATCTAATACCCAGAATTTTCAGCAACAGTTCACTCTGCGCAGCGATAATATGCAACCTAAACGAGGTACTTTCCGACCTCTAAAATTTATGAAAATTTACAGAGAACTACTTAACATACATAAGAATAACATATCCAAAATTCAACTAATTCTCGATTGTAGATTAGTACCAGAATTTTTTCGAAAATAGCTCAAAACAATGACTGCAACTAACTTGAAATTCACGTGTTTTACTTTCTAATTTGTGAACAACATTTCACCAAATATCCATCTAAATCAAAACATCCAGATTCTTAAGTATTTTAAAACCAGACATCTCAAAGTATAGTTTACAACTTCGAATCATGCCATTCGGACCTATGGTCATCAAGATTCGGGTATTTGAAGTCCAATATATTGCACAGAATTTCTACTAGTAGTCCATCCAGCACAGCAGTGTTCCATAATTGATTTGAGGTACTTCCCGATATCAAAACTCGATGAAAAATTACAGGATGCTACACAACATATGAATGTAAAACATATCCAAAATTCAGACAATTCCCATGGACGGATTTGTCCCAGAAAATTCAGCAATAAGGCCTAAAACAGTGACAATACTTGCTTCAAAAATTATGTATTTTGTTCATAACATCATCCATTATTTCCCCAATTATTCTCCCAACTCAAGTCAGCAACCGAGTATGACATAATATCATTTGAAGCAACTAATTCCATATTTTCCAAGAAATTAACACAAAGATGAACAATTAACACATCTTACATGCTTTACTCTTCCATTTCAACTCATAAAACACACAAAATACTATAGTTACTTACCTCTTGATGAATTCAACCCAAGAAAATCCCAAGAAAACCAACATGCAATCAGTGTATAATCTTTCTCTAGTCAAGACCTTCATAACGGTGAAGATGGATCGTCAATCGGATGGTTGGATCTTGTAGAGATGAAGAAACACACAATAATCTCACCTTTTCTTCTTCACCTACTCTCTCTCAAGCTCTAATGGTGGAAGGAGATAGAATGGAGAGTATGTTGGGTCTCTTTGCTGGTCCAAAGGAGTAAAAATATCTGGTCAAATGGTCTCAAATTCGTGGGTCAAATTCAGCCAAGTTTAATGGTCAAATAGTTAACAATCCCAAAAATCACTTAAGCTATCAAAATTATAATTTTCAGTCAACTTTAAGAACATGTCTAGGATGATCTACAAATTCAAAAATTACAAATAAGATGTCTTTGGAAAGCTCTTTGAGTCTACTTTACATAGAATCAAACGGTTTGCAAATTTGAGTTTTCTACACCAATCTATGGCCAAATTACTACAAGGTGTTCGGATGGGCAGAATTCCGAGTTTAAGCATGTATTCATGCTTTTGTGTGTACCTTTTTCTATCTTAAGGTCAAAACAAAATATTTGCTAAGTATTCCCAAATAATCCTAACCCCCAATCAAGTTTAAAACATTTTGAAACTCAACCGAAACAACACATAATAAAGCTAGAAGTGCAATGCATTATAGCAACGAATGTTTACAATGATTAAAATCACACTTTTAAAGCATAACTAAGTTAACAACACGTGCAACTATGAAGTGCAACAAAAAAATCAAGGCATGAATCTATTAATATGTTATTCAAGTAAGTATAACAAACAAGTCTAACATGATAACCACATATTAAGATAACGTATCATACAAAGAAGGATCCAAGATATTGCAAATAGGGTCGGGGTCTTACATGGGCATTTTGAATCGCCATGCTCCAACTTGAGGGGGGGGGGGTATTAGCGTGTATCACATGTAATACATGTTTCTTTGTATTTTCGGTAGTTATTCTGCTTACCTTATTGGTTAGGCTAGTCTTTAGCGATTGCTTGTAATTAGGGAGTAATTGTAGCCGTATTTACAGTGTATATATGCTGGAAATATCAATGAGAAAGGGACACGGTTCATTGCACCTGTTCTTTCAAATATCTTGTTTGAAAAGTGGAGAAGCATTGCCCAATCTTCGTTTGAAAGAAAGTTAAGAACTATGCTACACGGATTCTTTATTTTTGTTAACACAACATGACATGAGTGTGGGAGTTGAACACCTACATTTAATGTAAAATCTTAGAATTTTGGCAAGTCTGAACACCAGAATATCCATCTAACATAGGTTAAGAACACCCATTTTAATTGGATTTCTACATCAACTTTTGGAAATACAAAGAAACCCTAAACAGCCACGTTAATTTAGATAGGATGAGATTCTGGAAGAGAGAGAGAGAGAGAGTTTATCTCGTTCTTTATCCATAAGGTGAGAATGATTCATTCTTACCTCTTCGGTCAATGCGAAGCCCTAATGCTTCTCATTTCTTTCTTTAGTTAATAATTTTAAGTAAAATCATAAGAAATAATCATGTTATCGACGTCTCACTCAAACGTTTGAATGAAAAACATATAAGTGAACTCAATACAGATAAAAGAATCGATCCCCCAGCTTCTTGCTATACAAGCTAGCTAGGCTTAAATTAAGAAGCTTAATTACTTTCATATATATATATATATATATATATATATATATATATATATATATATGCTGCCAACGCGACAAGAAGCTAGCTAGTAATCCCATTTTTTTCATAAATTCATCATTATCATGTTACAACTTTGAGGCAAACCTGCTATATATAAACTGATACAATTAAAACCACATAGTAGTATGTCCGTAAACTGGGAGAAAACAGATTTGGTTCTTATTTAACTTAACCAAGCTCTAAATTATAGAAACAAAAGAATGAAGAAGAGCTTAAGCAGGCCTATAATAACCATAAATCCCATAAAACGTCTGCCCAAAAGTGAGCAGCAACAACAACAACGCTGCAAAAAATGAGATAATAGCCCACGGATTACTGAAATAGATATGTTTCAAGCTCGCTCGCCAAGCATTCCACCGATGGGCATGGTACTGATTCACCTGCGCTGACAACTGAGAAAGATAACTGTCATTGATGTCGAAAACCACCTCTTCACAAAGCCGGTTGAAGAGATCAGCCACCTCGGCATCACTCCCAAGCCAGTGCTCGATAATCCCACAGTAATGCAGGTAACCAACATCCGCGGAGGAATTAATCAAATTGTCCATAAAAACCACATAAGATGTAATCTCATTACTCGAATCTAGATGGCACTGCTCGAACGCCATAAGGTTAAGGAAAAGCGATTTAGTACCATCGTGGATTAAGAGCCGTGGTATTTTCATAATACCGTTATTGAATTTTATATCCCAGAAGCGATCAGTTTTTCTTTTCTTGAATTTGATTCCGGCCTCTCTAAGCTCCGTAACGCAATGAATCAGTTGCTGCCTACGCTTGTCAGCAACTCGATTAGCGCTGGACCGTTTCCTCATCCATAGTTTTGGTTCGGGTGTTGGCCCTCTGCGTAATAGACTCTGCCTGAAAACGTCTAGGCAATGAAGGCCGCCCTGGTTAGACAACGGGTCAAATGTGTTGGCAACTCCGAGGGATGATTCCAACCGATTCCGACCACTCTTTGTCAATGGCTCATCGGTTGGCGTAAGTGGGTCGAAGAACCCGAGTGCTAATTTTGCCACTAGGCCTTTCTGGTCAGGCTGACCGATCTGAAGGCCTAATAGCCGATCAAGTATGAACAAAGGAATCTGATTCTCGAGCATGATCATATCTCTTTGAATCGAATGCATTGATCCTCGCATTGCAAACACAGGATCATTCGGAGAGTAGCCGAGCTGCTTGAATCCCCCAGCTGCCCCTTGGAAAAGCTCGAGAATGAAGCAGCCATCAAGAACCATCATTTCTACAAACTCGTGGCTGCTAAGACTGATCGGTCCTTCATAACAATCCCGAGCTCTTTCCTCGAGTTCTTTGATGGAATCAAGATACAGTTTAACATCTTGATCGGAGCGCTTGAGGGTTCGGTAAAATGACCGCCACTTGTGGCGGTCCATGGGGCGGAGCCGCTTCTTGCCATGGTGATAAGGCCCCAAGGAGACAGTGGTTGGTACGAAAGCTTTGTCGTCGCCTTCTCTCAAGTACTGAGGAACTTTATAGATGCATAGTTTCCCCCACGTATCCGCAACATCATCTTGCTGGGCTTGCTCGAGCTTTTCTTTAATGGTGATCACCCATTCCGATTCCGGCGACTTTGTCTCCTCCTCAACCTTCTCTGTTCCAGCATTGACCTCGATAATCTGTGCATCAGATGGCTCTTGCGTTAGTTCCAGAAATTGAATCGATGGGTCAGTGGTGGTGGGACTTTGTGACTGATTCGAAATCCCGGCGTCAACAGTTTCTTTGAGTTTGAGGGTAATAAGGTACCAACTCAAAAGCTCTTTGTTGAAGACAGCAACCATTTCTGTTTCAAGAAATGGTGCTGTGAGCTTGTTTACCTTTGAATAGTTTTTCTCGGCCAACAAAAGTAGCTTGATAATAAAATTCTTACTCCTCGAGATCACAGCATCAACTTTAAATATGAAAAATTCCTACATATCATTATCACTACAAGGAGTTCCATAATCATAGCAATTATATACTTCTCAATTCCTAAATTATCATCCTGTTTGATTTTTTTTTATATTAAAATACTACAAATTACGTAATTTATGATTTTAAAAATATAAAATAATATATATACGTCAAATTTACATTTGAAAAACATCTTGTTTAACAAAAAAAAAATTCAAACATAATGATAATTTAGGAACAAGTATAACCTAATCGAACAGGGAATACCAATTGTGTACCCTTAAAAAGGAAAAAAAAAACATGTTTAGATATTTTTTTTGTTTAGCGTTTTAGGCATGTTGCTAAATGATGTTTCAAGTAAAACTAATGATCAATGATGGTTTTCTATCATCGATTACTTGAGGCATATCGTTGCTAAAATGACTATCTTAACCAATGAAGAAGTTATAGATAGAATCAGTGCACCTAAAACTCTGAAAAGTCCATGAAAATACAAACCCTAAATACAATGTAATACAAGCTCCTCCCCGTCCCAAAATAAGTGTCATTTAATTTGCACACAAATTAAGAAAACTTACATAAAATCTGATCTACTTTTTTATTTTTAATTCGTATCTATTCTTAACTAAGTTCAATTATTGTAAATAAGTTGCATGTAAGAGTATTTTTCTCTTTCCTCTTAACAACCATATTTAATAAAAATAGTGAATAAGGGCAAATTTGGTAAAATATGAACAAATGTTTCTTGAAATCATATAATGATACTTACTTTGGGACAAGTTTTTTTTTTTTTTTGTTAAAAGGACACTTATTTTTTGGACAGAGGTAATAATAATAATAATAATAATTCAACTTGGAAAATACTTGAAAGCTAATCGTGCGTAACAAAACGCACAACATCTTCTCAAACATTGAATCGTTATTCTTAATATCAACAACTTAATTAGACTTACCTTATTCAATTTGCAATATAAGTTCTTAGTAAATTATATTTAGCACACAAACTTGATATATACAATTTGAACTTTCTCCAATATGAACATAAAGAAGTAAGTGCTCGTTAAGTTTTGGTACGCAAAAATAGTGATTTATTTCTATGAAATTAAATTTATACTAAAGTGAATTGGAATTGAATGAATGCTCCTGCGTGTCAAACATTCAGCCGGAAAACTTGAATAATAAAACAATAAAATTAACTAAAATGATTAAATATCCCTCACCACAACCCCACCTCTGATTAAACATGCTTGTTTTGATACGCAAAAATAGTGATTTCTTTCCATTAAATTAAATTTAGGGCAAATTACACAAATGGTCCATGTATTTTTTGACTTTTTTGGGATTCGTCCCTAAGCTAATTTTTGCAAAAATTGTGTTCCTGTACTAAACAAGTAAAACGCAATTGGTTCTTTCGTCCATTGCCGTTAACTGTAAGCACATGCATCGCAGGGGTAAACTTGTTATTTTCTTATATAAAGTACATGGACCATTTGTGATAGCGGAGTCTCTATGTCAGAACCTCAAAATTTCCGCCAAATTGAATGTAAATTCTGGCTCTAACTTAATTGTAGTAGTCTCTGAGAGCGATGGCACCCATTCGAAATCCAACGCATCGCGAAGTACGCCGTAAACCACCATATCCTCAGAGTCATTTTCTTTTAGAGGCAGTTCACTCCACGTGTCAGTCAAGCAAGGAAACAGCCTGCTACCAAAGTTATTACTCAAACAATAGATCGTCGGAACACCGTTGGAGCTCGTAATAGAGTCATCAAACAAATTACAACGCATTGACTCAAAAAGACCAAAATTGGAATCCAACCCACTATATTTCCCAACATCATTTTGCAGTACCCAAATATTGAAATATAACTAAATAATCAAGTTTGTTCTTGGACTTCTGGATTTGAGTGATGGGGAATTTGTAAATTTTCTACCGTCTTGAGAGGATGAGGGACTTGTGGGGTTTATATAGGTGTCAGATTGGGAAAGGTTCATGAACCTGGGTCAGATATTTCTAAAAACATGAATGAATATTAAAAAAGAATTATTATAATAATTTGGTTTAAATTGTGTAGTAATTAACTAATTTTGTCACGCCCCGACCCGAGATCCTATGTGGAATCTCGTCCGATGCGAGAGACGAGAACACAAAATCACAATTTCAAAATTCATTTTGATGCAAAAACCCTGTAATGCAAGTGTATGATTTTTAAAAACAAAACCTCAACGGCATAACAACGAGCCGGAGAACATAACATAAAACACAACTACTGAATATGAACCTCATTGAGCAACAAGCTTGAAAACAACTACATTAACCAAATGAATATTACACAAGTACAAGTACAACCACAATTTACCCAACTTTACAAAGTTTATATAACCATGTACAACCTCGGCCTCACCAAAAGAAAATACAAAGGCTTGAGGAGCTTCTACCCAAAAGTACAACCTGACGAGCTCATCGAGACGATGCAAATTACTGTGGGTTCCTCGTCGGACCGTGATCTAAGAAAAATAAATAAACAAGGAACGGGGTGAGTCGAAACTCAATAAACTACTAATACAACAATATGACATGCTAGATGCAAGACAATAATAATAACGAGTATAACATGTCATAGCATGATATAACGCTCACGAAGTAAGGCATTTCACAAGTATAACATAAAGTCACATAACCCTATACTACACGAGAGGCTCAACGATTGCCAACCGACCCATACCGATTGGAAACCATGACCAACATTCGCTTGTATAAGAAACATATAAGAACAATATGTAAATACATTTAAAAGGATACCATGTCGAGGTACACCTTCGACATAACCAATACTTCCAACCAACCAACCAACCAATGTAATACTAAAAGTTAGAGCCATTGTTGACGTACTCGATCGACGAACCAAAACCAATAACTGAATAACATGTGAACCATTTTCTGTATTCACGTCGACGGGTGAACTAGGTCCCCACAACCCGAGAAATAACCACGAAATAGCTTACCAAGGTTCTGTTTATTCCATACAACAATTGGCGTTATACCTCTACCATGGCCAACGGTAGGGCGAGGCCCGATGTATTGGCCTTCAACTATTATGTAGCCCTGGTTCCCGCAATAATCGAACGTCAATACACCGCCAAACAAATATGATATGGACTTAACTAAATGCTCAAGTAGATGTTTACTCAACATTTAAAATAACAAATCATACTCCAAAGTAGGGAGTACAACAATGATAACAACATGAACATCTCAAGTAAGTCATAATAATCCTACTTCACATAATTAACCAACACATGAAAATTACGAGAATTAACGTAACATCATCAAACACAATTTATGAAACCAAATTACGCAACAAGTTTCTCGAATCACCAACGAGTCCCCAAATCACACACGTGGTCTCATTGATTATGAAATCCTAACCAACTCTACTAGAGTTATTTTTGGTCTCTAATGAGTTCAAGTTTACGACAATTAATTATAGTTTACACTTATCAATTGATACCAATTCTTTGTATACCTAACAAGAGAAAACAAGTATCTCAACACATTTAACAAGTCTACCACAAAATTATAGGGTCAACATGGTATCACATATATCAAACATGGTGATTTCAACATTTTACAAGTCTATAATGTCATCCAAGACGTTAATCAAGAAAAAGAGGAGTAGTAGCTTACCTCTTGATGAAATTAAACCAAGAAAACTAACATGCAATCAATGGAAAATGATCTTCTAGCCAAGACCTTCGCAACGAAGACGGATCGTTAATCCGACTCCAAATGCTCAAGATATCTCACTTTCTCTCTCTAAACTCTCTCTCTAATGTCCAAGGTATAAGATGATGAAATGTGGATGTTTTAGAGTCTCTCATGGGGTTTAGGAGACCAAGTAAACCTGGTCAAAAAGTCTTGGGTCGTGGTTCAATCTCACCAAAAGATATGGGTCAAATAGTCAATATTTTAAAAAATTTCGTATGTGTTGTAATAGTAGCGGCACGGTTGCATGGTGATTCTTGGCGCGAGCGTGCCGCGCTAAAGCGAACCGCCAAGGCACGCAGCTCCCAGAATTTTCAAAAGTCTGATTTTGTGCAACCTTTAGCAAGTTGCTCGCTAGGGTGCGGCCAGGGTGAGCTATGGCGCGACTTCCAGGCCTTGAACTTCTCCAAAAGTGTCCTAAAATGTCTCCTAAGTGATTCTAATTGACTCTAACATGATCCTAACTTCAAACCAAGTCCAAGACACATATGAAACTTAATCAAAACAACATACAACAAGGCTAAGAATGCAATACAATACAACTTCGAATGATTACCAAGATTCAATCACAAATTAAAGGCATATGACAAGTATGAAATCAATGTGATTGCCAACATGTTTGAATGAAGAAATGTACATAAAATGTTAGTGATATATAATGAGATGTATAAACAAAGTGCATACAAATAATGCGGGTGTTACAAATTTACCCTTGGGCAAAATCACGTGAAATGCACGTGATTCCACTTAACGGAAAAAAAATAGACGGCAATGGACGGAAGGACCAAAAGCGTTAAGAAATTGAGTTCAGGAACCGTTTGCGTGGGGTTAGGACGAATCCCAAAAAGGTTGAGAAGTACAGGGACCATTTGTGTAATTTGCCCTTAAATTTATACTAAGGTGACTTGGAATTGAATGAATGCTCCTGCATGCCAAACATTCAACTAGGAAACTTGAATAATAAAACAATAAAATTAACTAAAATGATAAAAAAATCCCTCACCACAACACCACCTGTGATTAAACATGTTCGTTTTGATACGAAAGAAAAGCGATTTCTTTCCATGAAATTAAATTTATAGTACTAAAATGACTTTTATGGAATTGAATGAATGCTCCTGCGTGCCAAACATTCAACTGGAAATTAAACTTGAATAATAAAACAATAAAATTAACTAAAATGATTAAAAATCCCACACCATGCACAACCCCACCTTTGATTAAACATGATATCAGCTAGACAATGCACACTTTCATCCCTTCCATGTGAACACTTCTGGGCACTGTACCATATATAACAATGAGAAAGGAAGGGAAAGTTGAAAGCAATTAAACTATTTCCACACAGTCACATGTTCTGCTGTTTCACAATGCTAATTAAGCAGTTATAACAACCAATGAAAGTCTTTAATACTAGCTAGTAATAATATGAAGCACTCCCTCCTTCTTCGATCACAAAATGAGTGCTCCTTTTCGTTCATGATGATGACCAAGTAAAAAGGACACTCATTTTCGTACAGAGGTAGTAATATATTTTGGTCGAAAAATGAGTGCACCTTTTTGTTCATGATGATGAAGTAAAAGGGACGACACTCATATTTTCGTACGGAGGTAGTAATATAATACCTAGACGTGGGAATTAATCCGCATGTTGGCAAAAACTATATATAAAGAATGAATTTATGTGCATACATTTTTAGTTAGCATCATGAAAGATCCAGCTCTACTCATTTTTAGTTAGTATCTTTGCCATTTTTAGTGCCATAACTACTCCATGGTCTAGCGCACCCCCAAATCCGTAAGTGTACATCAAAAATCAGTTCGAGATTTATTTATTGGTCAATTGTTATTGATTAAGAAATATTAACTTAACATCGCTTTTACTCATATCAACAAATCTATACATATGTAAAATAAAGTTGGTGAGATCAATCCAACTTTCGATTTATGTTGATTTTAATACGTTTGGCTCTTCGACTTCTCGTTGTTTCCATTAGATAATAACTTTAGCTAATTGCTATAATTAAAATATAGGGTATAACTATATATATATATATATATATATATTCGTGTATATAACATATGACTTCAAATCTTCTATTCCGTTCACTGTCACACTCTGTGTCTCACTTAATCATAATCTTACACGTGTCCTTGTTATTTTAACTAGTCTTCTTTTTACAATTTTTATAAGGAAACAAACGTGTAGGGCCAAGATTTAATGAAACATAAAGTGAGATAGAATATTTGAACCCATACCATACCATGTAGTATTAGATAATCTATAATAGTTGCTATGAGAATCTTCTTTTACTATTAGTTAATACCAATTGTAATAGACTATGTATAATCATAATTTCTATTGAAAGTATTCTACTACTATTAACTATTACCGATTATAATAGACAATATACTCCCTCCGTTCCAGACAAAGAGTCCACTTTCCTTTTATAGAAGTCAACATAAGACTAAATCAAATAAAAAATTTACATATTTTACTTATGTTTTAAGAAATAAAATTTCATTAATTAAAAATTATCTTAATAATACTATGGATTACAACTTTAATAACTTTGTAAAAACCACTAGATTTATATTAATTATTGGTCAAACTTTAGCTTAGTTGACAAAAAAATCAAAAGTGGACTCTTTACCTGGAACGGAGGGAGTATATAATAATTGTTATGAGCTTTTTTCACTACTATTAACTATTACCAATTTCCTGGATCTCACTTTTTAGAAAATTAGTTTAAGTTTGCTTAAAATTAGATAACTGCCATTAAAATAATAATTACTTGAATGATTGCATATAAATAAAAAAATTTAGGCAAATATTACATTATTCTACAAATTATTTTATAATATAAACCAACTAAGTTTTATTATTATAAATGTTACTCCCTCCATGCCAAATTATGTATCCCTATTCTTATATAGGACGTCTCAAAATAATGTCTATAATATGTGATACATATCGACAAAAAAAAATTAAATCATTTCATTTAAAATTGATGATCTTTTAGATATTTGTGTAAATTCCTTTCTTACATTGACAGTGTACCAAAAATAAACTATTTTGTAAATATAGTATCCAATTAAATATTTTCTAACCATTGAATGATCTTCAAAAATTATTTAAGAAAATATTATTATATTCAATCCTTAAACAATTCTACTTTGTTCTGAGAAAAGGTGGCTCTTATCTTTCTTCAATATGTCCCAAAATAAATATTTTATTTTCAATTTTGTAAAAAATATTCAAGTATATGTCTAAAATATATTTATTAAGTGCAAGATAAAAACAAAAAAATAAAAAAAGAAACCCAACAATTTGATATCATTAAAGAATACTTTAAAGTTAAAAAAAATGTATAGAATAATTATTTACTCATACACGTATAAAAATCAATAAATAATACTTATTCTAAAATGAAAATAGCAATTAGTATGAAAAAGTCAACAAACGCCTATATTATCACACTCGTATAACTTTTGTCAGACATTAAACTAACAAATGCCTATATTCAATAATGATAATATTTTTAAGAAAATATTTCTAAAATGTATCAATTAATCTCAAAGTCAACAAACGCCTATTTAATTAGTATTTACATAAAAATAAAATAGTAGGTCTCCTCTGAGACCGTGTTACTGATCCTAATTCGTAAGACGGGGTCTCACTCTCTTACAGTTCGACCCACCAACACATGGTGTGTCGGATCAGAGATTCGTCTTACAATAAAATACTAGTAAGACGGTCTTTTATAATTTTTTTGTCAGAATAAAAAGCATTGAAGTGTCAACAAAATGGATCTATTTAAACCATGATCATGAGGTTCCTAAATTATTGTCATGTTCGTTTTTAGTAAATTAAATATTTTTAAATAAAAATTTGATGTTTATTTTTTTTCTATTTAAAAAAAATTATAAAATATGTAATTCGTAATACTCAAAAAGTATTATATTGCTTTTCTTTCTTTAGTTTTTATTTATTTATTTTTTTTGATAAAAGAAGAAATTTATAGATAAGGACAAATACAAGAGGACAGACTTGGAGTCCATAGAAAAGAAACAAAGAGTGACAAAAGAAGAAGAAAATACACAAAAAGAGAAACAAGAAAAGCAGAGCATTCCAATTGCACTTAATCTCCAAGAAGGGAACCCCACTGAAAGTGACAGCATAAGTTGCTCACGCCAGAGAAACGGCCCTATCCCAAAACAGAGTCATCAATACAATAAAGCCCTCAAGATTCATCCAAATGCACCAAAGAATAGCAAGACCCTCCCACAAAACATGTACAGTCATCAATACAATAAAGAAATGATTATTATATATGCCATAGGCAACGTACGGCCACCTCCACAATGAAGAAACAAATGATCATGGGATTCACAATAATTCTTACGCATCACACACCAATCCGGCCAAATTCAGCTCACACTTTGTCATTACAATAAGTAAGATAATGCAAATATCAAAAGACAGCAACGATTTCTCAATTAGTTTGTTTTAGGATATGATTTCAAATGAAAAGGAAGGCATTATATATGTAGAGAAATAAATTATGGCAAAAAAAACTTAGAAGTCTAAGACATATCTCCCTAAATCGACTCACTCACTGTATGTTGGTGGGCTGTAAAAGATTGGGACTCTGTCTTACGATAAGACAAGACAAGACGGTCTCATAATTTATTAGCCAAGCAAAAACTGAACAAGGGCTAGACTCAAGTAACTGGCCTGTAGTAGCCATAAATTCCATAAAACGTCTGTGCAAAAGTGAGCAGCAACAACACCACGGCTGCAACAAATGAGATGATAGCCCACGGATTGCTGAAATAGGTATGTTTCAAGCTTGCTCGCCAAGCATTCCACCGGTGGTCATGGTACCGGTTTACCTGCTCTGACAATGGGGAAAGATAACTGTCGTTAATGTCGAAAACCACTTCTTCACAAAGACGGTTGAAGAGATCAGCAACCTCAGTATCACTTCCAAGCCAGTGCTCAATTATCCCGCAGTAATGCAAGTAACCAACATCCGCGGGGGAATTAATCAAATTGTCCATAAAAACAACATAAGACGTAATCTCATTGCTTGAATCGAGATGACACTGCTCAAACGCAATAAGGTTAAGGAAAAGCGATTTAGTACCATCGTGGATTAAGAGCCGTGGTATTTTCAAAATCCCATTCTTGAATTTTATATCCCAGAAGCGGTCAGTTTTTCTTTTCTTGAATTTGATTCCGGCATCTTTGAGCTCCGTAACGCAATGAATCAGTTGTTGCCTACGCTTGTCAGCAACTCGACTAGTGTGGGACCGTTTCCTCATCCATATTCGTGGTTCGGGTGTTGGCCCTCTGCGCAGTAGACTCTGCCTGAAAACGTCAAGGCAATGAAGGCCGCCCTGGTCAGACAACGGGTCAAATGTGTCGCCATATCTGAGGGATGATTTCAATCTGTTCTGATCACTCTTTGTCAATGGCTCATCAGTTGGAGTTAGCGGGTCGAAGAACCCGAGTGCCAATTTTGCCACTAGGCCTTTTTGGTCAGGCTGATTCAACTGAAGTCCTAATAGCTTATCTAGTATGAACAGAGGAATCTGATTCTCTAGCATTATCATATCTCTCTGAATCGAATGCATCGATCCCCTCATGGCAAAAACGGGATCATTCCGGGAGTATCCGAGCTGATGGAATCCCCCAGCCGCCCCTTGAAAAAGCTCGAGAATGAAGCAACCATCCAGTACCATCATTTCAACAAACTCATTGCTACTAAGACTAATAGGTCCCTCGTAACAGGCTCTCGCTCTTTCTTCGAGCTCTATAATGGAATCAAGATAGAGCTTAACATCTTGACCGGTGCGCTTAAGGGTTTGGTGAAAGGACCGCCACTTGTGACGGTCCATGGTGCGGAGACGCCGTTTGGAATGATGGTAAGGCCCCAAGGAGATGGTGGTTGGGACGTAAGCTCTGTCATCGCCTTCTCTCAAGTACTGAGGAACTTTGTAGATGCAGAGCTTCCCCCAAGTACCCGCAACATCATCTTGCTGGGCTTGCTCAAGCTTTTCTCTAATGGTGATCACCCACTCCGATTCCGGCGACTTCGGCCCTTCTTCAACCTTCTCTGTTCCACCATTGACCTCAACTCGCAGTACATCAGATGACTCTTGCGTTAGTTGCAGCAGCTGTGGGTGATGGTTAAAATTTTCCGGAAATTCGATGGATCGGCTAGTAGAGGTGCTGGGGATTTGTGACTGATTCAAAATTCCAGCATCAACAGTTTCTTTCAGTTTGAGGGTAATGAGGTACCAACTCAAGAGCTCTTTGTTGAAGACAGCAACCATTTCTGTTTCAAGAAATGGTGTAGAGGGCTTTGTTTTAAATAATTCTTCTCAAGCAACAAAAACAGCTTTATTAAAATTCTTATTCCGATCGATCACAGCATCAACTTTAAACAAATAAAAGTTGCTGCATATCATTATCAGCACAGGAGGGGGTGTGTGTATTTATATTTAGGGTCTGGCTCACTAAAGGTATTCTGCCTCCGACTCGGATAAATCTTCCTCATCGATAAAGTATAAAAATTAAAAAATGAAATTAATGATGAGTTGTAAAGTGTATTTTGACGATAATATTTATAACATCAATTAAGTTATATTATTCTAAATAAGTGAATTTTTTGAGGACGTAATATGTTGATATAAAAGGAAGCTTTAAGGGTACATATAAAAGAACGATAGAGAATTTATGCATTAAAAATATTTAAAAATATTAGTTGGGACATTCTAAAATAAAAAGTAAGAACATTTATTCTGGACGGGACGAGTACATTATAAGCATTTATATTTAGAAAGTTTTAGCATTGGTATTTACGTTAGTGGCTTTCAAAATTATGAAAATTTTCTAAAACAAGAGTATTTAATTATGTCCTATGGGTGTTCAATATAGTTATTTATTGAGCTTTTTGTCTTTGACCTAATCATAATGTGGAATGAAATGAGCCTTTTGAACAAATAAGCATATTTTTGATATTTTTAATTAATTATGCTTTTAAGGCATGTGGTTACATGTTTTTCTAAGTAAAACTAACGATGGTTGTCCACCAACTAATACTTAAAGCTGTATCTTGGCTATAATTACAACATACTAAACCAATTGAAGTGTTACTCTTTGAAAGAGGGGATGATAGGACATTCAGAGATAAAATTGGCAAGAGAAAAATGATTAAGCAATACAAGTTCATAGATAGCAACATGACACCTAACTCTTATAGTCCATGATAATGACAAATCCTACATAATACATGTGCTAAAAAAGTTCAACTTGATAAATACTACTTTCTCCTTCTCAAACAAATGTCCTATTTTCTTTTTTGGTTTGTTTTCAAAAAATAGACTCATTTCTTAATAAGAAATACTCCTTCCGTTTTTATTAAATAAGGGTTTATTTATTTATTTATTTTTGTATAAATTTACTAATTTTACATTTGACGCAAATTATGCTCCAGTGTAAACTTGTAATGTTATATGTGAGCATTAAGGCCTCAATTGGTACACAAAATTGGAATTAATTCCACAGAATCAATTTAATGGAATTAATTAATAATGTTTGGTGGTGCAAGAATTACATTTGAAATAGGAATGTATTACTAAAATCTTGGAATTGATTACTAAAATTTAAAGAATCACAATCCTAATGGAGGAGGTGGTATTTGGATTCCTAATAATTGAAATCCATGTAAAAGGGCAATAATATTCTTCTATAAAATCAAGTGATTACTTTATATTTATAATTTATTTGGTTTCAACAATTTTACGACCGTTCTTTTTTATACCTCCTCGTCGTTGTTGTTCTTCGGCTCTTCATAAGGTTTTTCTACTCATAAGATTTTTCTAACTCTTCTCATTTGATTTAATTTATTAATAATAGTTTATAATTTATGATTGTTGTGTTAATTTTCACAATCAAATATGATGAAAAAGAGGAGTGGATAATTTAAAATTTTCACCAAAATTGAAAGAGAATGAAGAACTTGTTATTTTGTAGAGCAGTAATAACGTTAATGTCTAATTTTTATCATGTAATTCATTAACAAGTATGTGTCTACATTGGGGTAATGTTGTCAGTTGCCTCAACTTTATCTTTGCATTACAAGTTGTTTTGTTTCATACCAAACAATATAATAGAAATTTATACTACATTAGTAATCACATTCCTTATACTCCCCAAACATTTTTTAATAATCATCTTCCAATCTATTTCTGTAAAATCCAATTAGTAGTAATCCATTCCACAAAATTGATTCTATATCCGTGTACTAACCGAGGCCTAAGGGTATTCATGTATATGCGCTACTAAAATGCCTCAAAAATCTAACTTAATTTTAGTGAAAAATTAACAATGGAGACGGATGGAATAACTTTAGTGCAATTCAATTGAGGTACAACCAAGTAAAACTACAATCTTAAAAAATTAAACTTGTCACAATTTTTTATTAAAATGAAGATAAGATTAAGTCAATCCTAAGTAACAAAACGCACGTGTTCAAAACAACACAAACAATTGTACTCCTAAATCGATTAAAACACTACACAACAACTATAAGGATCAATATGAACGGAAAGAATATTAAATAAATAAATGATGTTACCTTCTTAAGGCTGCAGGTTCAGATCTGGCCTATAAAGTTGCATTGAAGACTTGAAAAATGAAAACGGGAGATGGAGTTCAATTATCTATCTACCAGAAAAAAATAACCCACACTCCCACCCCACCTCACCTCTTATTAAAAATCTAATAATTATCAGTTGAAATAATAATGGCACACCATCATCCCTACCATTACCATTGGAACCCCACTCACTCTGTGAAGGAGGGGGTTGAATATGAAAGCTCCAGTTTCACGATTCCTGAAACTAACTTTTAAAACTCCATAGTAGTCTAGCATGAGTAAATATGAATGAATGAATGAAAAACAAGGGAAAATTCAAGAATATAGGTCCAAAAAAAAAAAAACATATATAATCTTAATGCTAATCTACTCCAATTAGACATAAGGGTGGGTCCCCATGTTGGCAGAAATAATAAAGAATCTCTATAGAACAACCTTACTAAGAGTAAGAGGAGTAGTTAGTTCTTTGGAGTAAAAGTTAGTGCAACCTCAATCAATCACTCAAAGCATGCTGGAATTATGCAAAAGATAAGACCCACCCAAGGACTCCAGTTTCCACAAATGCCTATCATTCTGCTCCTCAATCTTCATCCGCACTCATATTCCCCAAGTTCAAATCCCAATCAAATTTCAGCACTGCTATACTGTAAAGGAAAAAATATATATATATATTCCTATGATAAATTGAACTGAAATACAGGGTACTACCAGCTGAACAATGCTCTAAAATCAAACTACCACAGTTCTGAATTGTTTGGCAAAGAGTACTTTTGAGGGGAAGAAATACAATAGATAAACCAAGTACGTCATTAACTTTCTGGGAAATATTGCACGACATACATCAGATGTCTATCCATAGACTACATAGATAAAGACATACTCTTTGCTTCTTTGGTTTGTCCCAAAGAAATAGTCTTTATACTACACTTCAAACAAGGTACGAACAAGTAAAGCTGCAAGCTTAAAAAGCTTTAACTTATAGAATGAGACTTTTTTTTTGGGGGGGATGGAAGGAGTATTGTTAAGGAGGTACACCTCGAGTACCTACTGCATGAAAGAAAATATATTATTGATCACACCTATCAGTCAGTACATGTGAATAACCAAACTAACTGGTACAAACAGATAAAAACCTAAGGCATTCCTACAACATTCATAACTGTTTTTTTAAGGAAGCAGCAGACAAATTAAAATATATGTACATAGATGATAATCCCAATAAACATCATTAATCAACCGTCCAATGGTCACTAAACCTAGATCAAGTATCAGTAAAGAGGCGTGTGTATTGCTAGTCATCGCTTTCTCCTTTTCCTTAGCAAAAAACTTCAAAAGATGTTTAGACACTGCTTATCTGGTTTCCAGCACCTCTGTAAACCGAGTAAGGATTAGTTGGGTTTTTGCTATTCTTGATAGGGTAAGAAGGCTGCATTGCAATTCCACACTTGCCATTGAAGGAGCCAACCAAATTACGCTCCATTCTGCAGTATCCTTTCTCACCCCAATTGGTGCCCCATGAGTTCCTAACAGTCCAGTAATCTTTGCCATTTTCTGTGCCATACCCAACCACAACTACGCCATGGTCTAATGCATCCCCACACAAACCGGTGAATATGCCCTGACGAAATTAAAGAAAAAATATATATGTGTGTCAATCATAACATAGTTCAATCAAATGTTTCCTTTCACTATAGTAAAAGAAGAGAACAGATACGCCTTTCCATTATATTGTTTAAAAGTACGATTTTACTACTCCCTCCGTTCTAGGTAAAGAGTCAACTTTCCTTTTTTAGAAATCAACATGTCACTAAATTAAATCAAAATTTTACATAGTTTACTTAGGTTTTAGGAAATAAAATTTCATTAATTAAAAACTACCTTAATAATACTATGGATTACAATTTTCATAATTTTGTAAGAACCATTAAATTTATGTTAATTATTGGTCAAACTTTGACTATGTTAACCGAAAAAAGTCAAAAGTGGACTCTTTGCCTGGAACGGATGGAGTATTAAACATTGGGCGTAAAGTGCTCAACTAGTCTCTGAAGAACCCTTTTGTATTGATTCAATCAAATAACTAATATAGCATTCTGAAAATTGTTCCTAAAAGCAATTAAATGAACCAAAAGTATGTGCTCATAGATCTTTGCAAGACTCTATCCCATAATTAATAGTCAAATTAATTATGTAAAACCTGTGAATACTATACTCTAGTGGAACTAAAATGCGCCTTCAATAACAGTAGAACAATAGCCACAATGTTGACACTCTTTCCTGGCTGTTGGTCAGACGGAACAATTTTCCTGAAATAGTGGTAGATATGGTTTTAATAAGGACAACACAGCTAAGCTCAGTAAAATTCTCCGATATCAGACATGATGGAAGGAACATTCACTTGGATCCAGATATATTGCTTCGAATGTATTCACTTCAAATGATTAAATAAAAGGATTAATTACCAATCAAACAGTGGAAATGCACTTGCATAGTTTGAATTATGTCAAAGTCAAGCTGATCACTTGCCAACGAAGATTTGATGATTTGATATTAATTTATTTGCTCTATCAAAGCTACAAAAATTGAACTCAAACTAAAAACTCTTTCTATAGGATGAGTACTTGCATTCAATATAATGATTCCATCAACCTAGATGATTCTAGTGAGATGTACACCACTAACTAATCCAGAATATGAACTCAAATACAATGAAACCAAGATACTAGACTGGCATTAGTTACAAGGAAATTACGAATGAAAATTTGGGGTAATTACCGATGAGTAGAGCTGTAAAGCCCTGCCAGATGCTTCAATAGCAACACTGACAGGCTGGTGAGCCACCGCCTTCTTCAACGCTTGCTCGTTCATCGGCGGCACATCTTCATAACCGTCTATACTAACAACTTTCGCATTCCTCTGCAACAATTCAATTTCCAAAACACAAAAATAAGAAACAATTTTTTTTTGAAATTTTAGCATATACTTAAGTATAAAGGTCGGGATATAATACTGACGCGAATGGGATCGCAGCTGGCGTCGGCGCCCTGGTACGGGTAATCGGCTTCGGTGTCCATGCCGCCGTTGGAGATGATGAACTCGAAGGCGTAGTCCATGAGTCCTCCATTGCAGCCGGTGTTGTATGCCTTGTCACAGTCTACGAGTTCTTGCTCCGACAGGGAGATCAGCTCTCCGGTTATTATCTGGTTTATTCCCTCGACCGCCGCCACCGTTGAGAACGCCCAGCAACTCCCTGCGCGGCGTTTGTTAGTTTGTTTTGACAGGTCAATTGGGCCTTTTACGGCCCAATCTTTAGCAGTTTAATGGGCTGTTACTATTGAATCATTGGATTAGTTCTCAGAATTTTCCAAAGTAATAATTTCAAATAGAAACGATTTTTATGGTAATTATAGTAATTATCATTTTTTAAAAGTGAGCTCAAATTATAACTAAGCATTGTACCCAAAAAAAAAAACTAAGCACATATTCTTATTGAAAAAAAGTAAAATTTTAAAAACCATCTTACACGTATTTTTTTATAAAATGGATCTCTTTAACCCGACTCATCTCGCGGAGTGGAGCTCGTCTTACGAAGTATGATCGTAAAACAGTAAAAAAATTTGATATGTTAATTACCACAACTTCCTTGGTTCTTGATGGGAGCAACAGCACCTCTCTGCCTCCAATCAACAGATTCCGGCAACTCGTCATTGACCTGAACAGCATAACGTTGGCTAGTGGGACTAGTCTTCCTCATCTTTGCAAGCCGGCGCTTAGCGTCAGTCTTGGTGCCCAAATACACCTTCCGGTACTCGTCATTGGTCAGATCAGCAAACCGGTTCAACCCAACCTTGTAACTCCTATTCAGCGCGGAGTTATGTTCATCAATAAACCTTAAATTATCCTTGAAAATCTCAAATCTCCTTTCCTTCTCTCCGAGACCGTTATAGGCTTTCCCATTCTTCGTCATCCACAGTTCGTAAATGCCCATCACCTCCTTGTCTGTTCGCACGACGACGTTCACGTACTGTGGTGATTCTTCTGTGCATTCGACAATGGACATGTGTGTAATTGCATGTGATAAAGAAGCGAAGAGGAGGAAGAGAAGGGTATTTGTTGTTTTTGCCATGGAGACTTTCAGGTTGCTTAAGATGGAAGAAAATGTATTGGAAAGAATCTTTAGGTTGTGTTATACACAGAACGGTGAAGGTTTGCTAGATATATTATATATAGACTTTGAAAAAGTGAAGAAAAAGAGGGGGAGGAGGCTTGGGTGCATTCCTACCAAATTACATCATAGCCTTAAACCAATTAAATTGCACCACGTTAACCCAATAGATTATGGAGTCTAATGTAATTAACTCTTCTATAGTACTACCTCCGTTCCAAAAATTATTATCCTTTTACAAAGTTTTTTTTGCCCAAAGTAATTATCTTTATAAAATTTTAAGAAATATTTTTTTGTCAAATATATCTTTATTTATTATTTTCATTAAAGAGGATTGGTAAAAATATTTTTACAATAATTAAACTTAATTAAAAATATTAATTTTTTAAAAAATTTCTTACTGTAATAAATATACAAATTATTAAAGCAATAATTATTTTGGGACATGCATCGTATTGCTCAGTCTTGTAAATTGGACCAAGCACTTAAAACGTCCCACCATTTGCGACCAGATTCATGTATACTACTAAGTTTTTCCCCAAAAGAGTGTGTGTGTCAGTGTGTTACGGGGCCTAGAGCTTAGGAATCGGGGCAGATGACGTTTGAGCCTCTGAAGGGCTTAAGGGCCGTTGATGGCCGGTAAATTTTCTTTTCTTTTTTTTTTCCTTCCTGGTAGATGGTAAGATTAGGAGATACTAATTTCAAAATAAACCTTATTTAATTTTGAGATTTCAATTTAAATTATGTATTTTTTTTCGATTAATTAAACCTACACCTATTTTTTTTTTTTTTGTAATCAAAGTCTTCTGTTAACTTGGTATTAGATGCACTAACGGTTTGCTGATTTGGCCTCCGACGTGGTACCTACGTGAATAATGACAGGATGATTGCAACCAATTGCCCATTTTCCGCCAAATTTTTTTGAAAAAAATCGTAAGTTATTTTACTATTTCAAAATAAACTTTAGAATATAACGAAATCTTATAAAATCTATTTCAAAAAAAACCTTGGTCTATTGCAGAATATGGGTATTTATATACCTATTCCATTCTCTTTATACACAAAAAAAAAAATTCAACTTCTCACAATCCATTTCATTCTTTTTTTTTAATTATAGCTTTGCAAATTGTAACTTTTTAAAACTGCACAATAATTATTATTATTTTTAGAAATATGAACTATTATTTGGGACAAGCCAAAGTAGAAAGAGGGACTATTTTTTGGACCGGAGCGAGTAGTATTATTATATTTCTTTATTTTAAAAATAATCTTATTATTATTATTATTATTATTATTATTATTATTATTATTATTATTATTATTATAAATATTGGTATAAATATAATTTTCTTTAAAGCTCTTGAGCATGTGGTTATAATTTAATTAGAAAAGAAAAAGTGAGGGTAAAGTGGTAAAAGTGTTTTCCTAAAAAGGAAAGTTAATTTAGAAACATGACAATTTTTTGGAACGGACGAAAAAGAAAGATAAGACAATTATTTAGGAACATATGAAGTGTATATATATATATATATATATATATATATATATATATATGATCTTTTGAGTTCAAACTTGTGATACTTTTACAAATTTTAATGATATTATCGTGAAATCAAATTTACTTAGATCTTCACGCCGTCAGATTAAATTTGTTATTCTCTAAATAATGACATGAACATTTTAAATTAGGGAGAGTCTATTTCCACTATAAAAATTATTTATTCACAACATTCATTTAGAGTTAAGCTTACAAAGACGAAAATACCTTTTTTTTTAATTCATATCACAAATTACATTAATTAAAACTAACATTTATTTCATTGTGCGATATCATGAAAATAGTATTTAACATAATGCAATTTAATTGTTTTTATTTTTTATGTTTTATGAACATAAATAATTAAATATGAAAATAATGTACCAGGGTTTATTATGAAATAAAATAATTATACAAGGTTTATTTTGAAACAAATTTTATAAAATTTCGTTAAATTCCAAGGTTTTATTTTGAAATTATAAAATAGTTTAAGGTTTATTTTAAAATTATTTTTGCGGGAAATAGGCAGTTAGTTGCAACCATCCCGCCATTATCCACGTAGGTGCCACCTCGGTAGCCAAATTAGCAAACCGTTAGTGCATCTAACACCAAGTTAACGGAAGGTTTTGATTACAAAAAGAAAAATAGATGAAGGTTTAATTAGTCGGAAAAAAAACATATAGCTTAAATTAAAATCTCAAAACTAGGACGGGTCAAAAAAAAAACACATTTCTTTTCTTTCTTTTCCTTCCTGGTAGATAGTAAAATTAGTGTTAGAAGGCCGAAAGACTCGCCTTTAATTTTGGACAGTGAAAAGTTATCCACAACAATTTAGGGCATATTCTCTACTAATGTGAATGTAAAAAAGAAAATAGTTGTCATCTATGATTGACATTTTTTTTGGAAAAACACCTTTCCAAAGCAGCTGTGAAGGAGGCTTGTGAATATGACGTGGCAACTAATTTTTTTTCACATTGTGGTTGAGAATGTGAATTTTTACATTGTAATTGAGGGTGTGGAGGCATCCTAGTCAATATTTTTTAATTAAAAAATAACTAAATCTCATCTCTCTCTTACTTTAGTTGTGGGACACATGCTACATGTGATCTCAAATTTACAATTGTATTAGAGATGTCTCTTCTAATTGAATGTGGAAGAAGAGATAAAAAGTGCCCTATGTAATTGAGGGTGTTAATTACACATAGCTACGTGAAATAAAATTCATGGTTGCATTGGTGATGCTCTTAACAGGAAAGTAGGGGTGCTTTGCCACGTAGCAGAACTATCACGGGCGAGAAGTATTTTATGAGAAGTTAAAAAAAATGTGTTTGGGTATAATTAATTATGAATGCATTAAGTGTAGACACTCAGATTTCGTACACCTACATTATACAAAATATCCTATAAATAATTATTTATTTATAAATGGACTAACACATGTTTTCATGATCATTTCAGAAAACAACACATCCAACAAACACAACAAACTTCAGTTAACTCAATATGAGGGTCAAAAATGAAGATACAAAGTTTAAAGGGGCCAAAGTGCACCAAAACAAATTTGATAAAGACAAAAACAGGCTTTGGTGCGCGGCTGCCTAGCCTGGTGCGCCGCACACCAAACCATGTATGTCTGCATAAGTCAAGCCCGCAATGACAGTCTCTGACACGGCCGAAGTTGTGGACTTCCTTGGCCTCTCCTCTAACAAAGCTTGGTCTTCAAGCTCAGAAGAAGCTTCCTCTAAACTTGGGGCAGAGAGTAATTCTCTTTCTCTCCCATATATATATCTCTCTCAGACAAGAGAAAGGGTTCCCACCCTCACTCTCTCTCAGACACACAGTGCACTCCCCCTTGTTTTTTAACACGGTAGTGAGTCACAACACATACATACACAAAATCTCAGTGTTCTTTGAAGATACACACACAAACACAAAAAGTAAGTCTTCCTTTCCTCGAATCGGTAGCAGCGGGAGCACAACACAACGGCCTAGAACGTGGCCCAAACGATTCTGTAAAACAACAGAAGGTAAAATCCTTCGACTTGTTAATCTATTCGTTTTGATATGTGAATACATTGAATGATTTGTAAATGTGTATATAAATTAGTTTCGATGTGTTTTTTTATGTAAATATACATGATATATCCGTTAAATTTAAGTTTTGAAGCTTCGTTCTTTGTTTTTGTTCATTACACATTGTATGTAATTTGAATTTTGGTTAATTGTTTAGCTATGATTTGTACTTAAACGTGTATATTATGATTAATTATGCTTTAATACACATTAATATATACTCCCTCCGTCCCGGATAAATGTTCCTACTTTCTATTTTAGGATGTCCCAACTAACGTTCCTAAAGACTTTTGATCTATCTATTTTTTATCATTCTTCCTAATATACCCTTAAAGCTTCATTTAATATAACACATTCCAAACAAACTCAATTATTTAAAGTAGTTGAACTCAATTAATGTTCATAGGTATTATGGTCAGAACACATTTTAAATCACATCATTAATTATGTTTCTTAATTCATGTATTTTATTCATTAGGAACATTTATCCGAGACGGAGGGAGTAATTTTTATGCAAAAGCTTGAATTTACAGCCCAAAAATTAAATTTTGAGACTCTGTTCTTGAGGAATAATGCACCATTTGGTGCGCGGGTGCCCCATAGGATGCGCCGCGCACCAAACCTTGCATACTCCTCTTGTGCGTTGCGCACAATAAAGGATTTCCAGCTTAGGCCTCTACCGTTGGGCTTGTCGTGCTTGGCCCATTTTCGTTTTATTTTGATTATTTTGTTTAAATTGATATATATATATATATATGGGGGAGTATTTAATGGTTACTTTTTTATTTAACCATCAATGATTACTCTCATTATCAACCATTGGATCAAAAATTAAAGGTTGAGATTTAATAGTTAGTTGGAAAATGCAATTAATGCAAGTAGATGAGTCATTTAATGCATTAAATCGCAACATTTAATTTTTGATCCAATGGCTGATAATGAGAGTAACCATTAATGGTTAAATAAAAAAGTAACGATTAAATACTTCCTCATATATATATATATATATATATATACATTTATAAATATGTAAAACATATATAATAAATAGTTTTGTACAAAAATTCCCTTTTTGTTATTTCCATTAAATAAATATGTATCATATTTGTTTATTTTATAAATAAATCAGGCATGTATACATTTTATAATGTTAAAGGAGATGTAAATCTTCATGATCCGTTTTCTTTCCAGTCACACAATAACAAGCCCATAACATTTAAATTCGAGCATGTAATCATAGAGACCGAAAAGGCGAACTAGGTGCCTAACACCTTCTCAATTCGTAACTTAGCCCCGAACCTATAATCTTAGTTTTTCTCTCGTTTGCTTTATAAATAAAGGTGGTTGCTCTGTATTTTTATATAAATGTGTCACATTTATTACATTTATTTGGGAGTCTATAATGAGGTCGAAGTATATTCAACGCACTTAAAGTTAGACACACATTATTTTAGACGTAACGACGGAGCGGTGTCGGGATTCTCACACTAAGCAAATTATTATTTTCTCTTTAAATTAGTCATTAATAAGTGTTTGATATTCAAAATTTGAATTTATATTCAAAAACAACTTGGTCATGTAAATTACTTCAACGCCCTTATTACTTACAAAATTTACATAATTCTCCTTTTTAAACGTTCCAATAAGGGATAGTCACATGTGAAGTAACCTTTAATCACTCATAGATCTAAAAAATTGTGTATAATTAACTAATTACAGCAAGCTTCAAAAAATAAATAACACGTTACTACTTCCGTCCCAAAATAAATGTCATTTTAGCAACAACAAAATTATTATAAAACAAGTGTCATTATAGGATTTCAAGAAATATTTTTGCTCATATTCTGCCAAAATAGCTTATTTTCTACTATCATTAAAAGGGCTTACATAAAGACTGATCTACTCTTATTTAAATTTAATTATTGTAGATAAATTATATGAGTATTTTTCTATTTCCTCTCAACAATCTCTTTTAATGATAGTAGAAAATAAGGGTAGTTTTTGACAGAATATGGGCAAATATTTTTTTAAATCCTTGAACACACTAATTTTGGGACAAAAATACCTGGCAAAAACTTAGATAAGATCTAACATAACTAATGTAGTGAATTTGTCAAAGTAACTAAAGTGACCAAACTATTACAACAAAACGATCTCACATGAAACCTACTCAAAAATATTTATTAATATAACATTTATTTTGAGACTAAGACTCCGTTTGTTTCACGAAAAATATTTTTTCATTTTTCGGTGTTTGGTAACATTTGGAAAATGTAGCCAATGTAAAAAATTTTACAAGTCAACTGAAAATGAAGCCTTCTTTTCAGGAAAATGACTTACGGACTCTATTTTCGTAAATTATTTTCCAAAATTTGTTCGTTCAATTTTCTCCTAACATCACCTTTGCACATTTGGATGTGCTATACCCATTTTTAACTTTTCTTTCATGAAAAACACTCGAAATATTTTACTGTAATATTTTGAAGTGGATCTATGAACAAAGCTTTATTTATATATATCATTTTGTTTATATTGTTTCAAAATACATGTTTTCCTTTATTCACGATCACGAATAAAAGTAAATATTCATTTTGAGGCAAAATAATAATAATAATATCAGATTCAAGTAATTGAATTCCAGATATATTTGAACTTGATATTTTAATTAAAAAATATTAAGATAGAGTGGACCTGTTGTATATATCTTATTTGAAAGTCTTTAATGAGCAGATTTAAAAAATTTAATTATTTTCTTAATACTTTAATTTTTAAATATAGTATTTCCCAAAATAAAATCTTTGGTTGAGTACATGAAACTTCCGGTATAATGTTTGAGATATATTATTTCTAATTTGAAGCTAGAATTGGGGCCTAATATCACTTTTGCACTACTCAATTTTAATAAATACTTCCTTCGTCTTAAAATAAGTGTCTTCATTTTGGGATGTCCCACAACAATTGTTTCTTTATTTTTTTAAAACGTTTTTTCAAATCAATTATCAATTATGTCATTTTTGTTTGTGAGATTAAAAAATAGATGAATCCTATCGATTTGATACCACTTGTGATAAATTGGGGTTTTTAAAAAATATTTAAAGTCAAACACTTTCTTAAAATTAGTATATATTAGTTTAGGACGAAGGGAATATATCTTTTTGTATTTAATATGTTTTTCGTAACATTTTTCAAATGTTTGCTAAACACCCAAAAATATTTTTTGCATATTTTTAAAAGATTTATAAAACCCTTGAAAATAAAATATTTTTATTTTTCAAAAGCTATTTTCAAGAAATCATATTCCTAAAGTTATTTTTTTAAAAACTAACGGAGCCTAAGATAATATCACGGTAACTTGGGCAATGTAATAATTGCGCCAAATAATTTTCCCACGGGAAGGGGCGAAGGGCATATGAAAGTTGGGGAAAGTAAGATTGAAAGGTTTAAGAGTTTGTCCAATGTAATAATTTATCTAGTAAAAAATGCTAGATACGTAAAAAAATAATTTTTTCAAAAAAAAAATCTCTCCAATGCATACGTTATCTTCTATTTCTAGAGGGTTATCTAAGGATATATTTTCATCTATCTAGCAAAAATATTAGACATGTACAAAAGATAGATTTTCTCAAGGAAAAAAAAAAAAAATCTTCTTCAATGCCTACGTCATCTTCTACTTCTAAACGGTCACCTAGAAGATATATTTTCATCCACGTTATTTACCGTCAATTTTTTTTACCGTCAATGCAGGGGTAATTTTTATTTTTTACTTTTTATAATTAATGTCATTTCAGAAAAAATGTTGTAAAAGAAGTTTTGTATTAGAGTACGTTTAAAAAAAAAACACTTTATCTTTTAAATTTTAATAAGAATGACACATAAAAAAAAATAGATAATAACACTAAAAATCCTTAAAAAAATAAATGATAACATTGGATATCCTCTAACTAACTAAGATAGTAACTAACGGTGTCCTCAACCACCACGTAGTATCTAGCAATAACATGGATTCAATACACATTAGTCTTGTTATCCGTGCCGTCTTGATCCAACGGAAGCCGAATTATATTTATTATACTCCTCCTTAGTCACCGGAAAAGCTTCGGTCGGCGGTCTCCTCTGAGGAATTTCCTATTGAAGATATTGGAAATTGATGAACGCCTTTGAATTGAATACACCGAGTAGCCAGCCGGAATGAGGGGAGGGAGGGGGGAATGATCAGTTATGTCTTACGAGTGCCCTAACAAGATTTGTGCCTACTTCTAACTTGACTTTTCCTTACATTATCAGTTGTGTCAAACTCCATATATGGAATGGAGGGAGTATCATTATCAGCAGCAAATGTTAATTGTAGTATGTATATACACACACATCATTCTATTTGTTTTTGTTTTATTCATTTAAATGAAATTAACACTCTTTTTAAAAATCAAGAGTCCTTCAACCCAAAGGATATGTCAACACATTTAAGTGAAGGCTTTTTAAATCAAGATGAATTAAGTGGAGATGTATATTGAAAAGTTAATTGGAATAAATTACATTATTGAACAAGCCAAAAATTACTGTTAAAAATTTTAAAATACTAAAAGATTCATAAGAAGATAGTATTTTGCTTAAGTTCATCTTATATTTCCCCACAAATAGAAAGAGGCGAAAGCAATTATTTTGCTATGAGATCGAAGAGATCTCTTTTTTAGGAAATTGGCTAAAAAGAGTCGAAAAACACGGGGTTTGGCGAGCCTTTTGCCATTCAAAGAAAAAGTACTTAATATACGGAAATATAAGATAAATTCTTGTTTTTAGTGTATGCACGCATACGAATACACACATACGCGCATGCGCGCGCAATACCGCCCCGTAGGGGCGAGGACTTCCCATCACTCTTGCTCACCACCCGTCAGAGTAAGAGACAGTCGCTTTTAAGCCTTATCTCTCACTCCTCTTCCTTTAGCTAAGGCTTGGTTCGATTCGATTTGCATGTCTTAAGCATATAATGATCGTTGATGACTAATCGGCTAGACCCCTTCCAAATATAGGATACGGGCTTTTAGCCAGCAAAAAGGATAGAGCAAGAGTGAAGGGAAGCCCTCGCCCCTACGGGGCGGTATTGCACGAGCATGCGCGTATGTGTTTAAGGCCCTTATAGGCCTGAAATGGATAAACATAAGCAACACATATCCAACAAGGAGATAAGGATGAAGAAAGTGGTCTATCTTCCTCACGATGCCAGGATTCTCTCCCTCGGACCGATTTGCTATATGGTCTCTATTAATGCCACAAAAATGGCGAAATGGAGTCAACCAACGCCATACGCTTCAAAATAAAGATTTAAATAAAGGAGATTCATATGAAAAAGACCAATTACTTCATTACAAAAAACAAAATGATTCTGAAGTATATTCATTAACAAATCAAAAAAATAAGTTTGCTCTAGCTAGTTGTCCACCCTTTCCAAGTGTGAATTCTATGTTATGTATGGCCGTGCCTACGGGCAATATTGGTTGAAGTAGATTCTTCTTTTTGGTCAATCAAAATCCCTTCCCAAAATGTACAAGCTTCTTCCAAAGCATACGGCTTTCTGGATGTAAATAATGATATCTATACAGATGGATCTTATATATTTCGTATAATGAAGTACCACATGGGTGGATATATAGGAATCCAAATCTGCCGAATCGTCTTGACATGTCTAAAATAGGGCGATTGACGGAGAATCTTGACATCACTGGGTGGCTTGGCAAACCATCTCTTTTCCTGGACGGTTCGGGTCTGAGATCTAGAATTCCTCGGTGACCTTATTAAAGATTGTCATGTCAAACCTATCTTTCTTATCGAAAACTAGTCCTTACTTAAATCAATAAGACCTCTCCGGCAGGCTCGACCGATCTTATTGTTAGACAGTTTCAGAATCTACTTTTTAGGGCCCGTTTGGTACAGCGTTTACAAAACGCAGTGTTTTAAAAACGCAGCGTTTTAAAAAACGCAGTGTTTTAAAAACGGAGGTCTTTCCTTATAAATACGTTTGGGATATCACTTCAATACGCATCTTTTTTTTTCCTAGGAGCGTTTTAAAACCTGCGTTTTGGGAAAAAGCTGGGAATTCCAGCGTTTTAAAACGCAGCTGCGTTTTGAAAACGCTGCGTTTTCTGCCACAGTATTGAAACACATTTTTTGTAAATAAGCTGCGTTTTATCCCTGCGTTTTGGCCAAAACGCTCGACCAAACGGGTTCTTAAAGAGGAAGATAGTCCCTAGTCGGGGCTATCGACCGAACACTATCCCTTTGTTATAATATGTTACTTAAACTAGTTAGAACTAAATATATACCCATTTAAGGCTTTTATAGGCCTGAAATGGATAAACATAATCAAGACATATCTAACTAGTGTTTACACCATAAGAGAGCCGGTGGAAGATTCGTCGTCGGCTATGGATAAGTAGTAGTAGGTCAGAGAAGCCGGTTGGTGTTAATAAAAGGAATTCTTTTTCTTTCTTTCTTCTCGGGTAAGAAATTAAAGACTCAACTAACAGCCCATTCTTATTATTGAAGGGGAAGAAGGGAAACCCCACCCCACTAACAGACAGGATGGATGATGCAGATTCCAAAGTCAGGCCACACCGTTTCTTTTCACCGGCGTAATGAAATCTGATCCGAGCAGAGTGTTGTAGTCAAATATCACAACCTCCGACTCCGACTGTTTCCCCACCAAGTTGACCAGTAATTGGGTAATTGCGCCAACAAGTCAGCAATTTCCAATGTTCAGCATATTATATTCGCACATTATTACGATACCACAATTTAAACTTATTTCAACCTCACTTAATTGTCATTACCAACATCCCATCTATACAATAGTATTATAGATTTTTGACACCGTCTTACGGATCCTAATTCGTAAGACGAATTCCCGCTCTCTCATAACTCAACCCACCAACACACGGTGAGTAAATTTTTAATCTATTTGTAATATCACATTCTTATATTGCTCCCTCCTTTCCAGGCAAAGAGTCCAATTTTGACTTTTTTCGGTCAACTTTGTTGAAATTTAACCGATAATTAACATAAATTTAATGATTTTTACAAAGTTTTGAAAGTTGCAATTCATAGTATTTTTAAAATAGTTTTTAATTAATAAAATTTTATTTCCTAAAGCATAAGTAAAGTTTGTAAAATTTTAATTTGATTTAGTCATATGTTGACTTTTAAAAAAAGAAAGTGGACTCTTTAGCTAGAACGGAGGGAGTACTATTTAATAATAATGTATCAAACCAACAATCTTACTGATATGTTTCAGCAAAATCAACAATCTTGCCCTCTACAACAAAAAAATTGTTAATTTAATACATTGTTATTATATATGTTATAGTATCACTATTGAACTAAGTATTTTTTTTCCATCGATATGATATTGACATGAAACTGTTGAAAATGTTCATTCGTACGAGCAAATTATGTTTTTTCATCTTAAAAACTCGTCTGCGCTGACCATGGCAGTGAAATGACAACTATCATAACTCACAAGCAGATATTATTCCTACAAAATCCATCACAACTGAACACAATTCTATAAATTCTATTTTGAGAACTATTTATATTTGGCAAAAACTATAACCGATTTCTTGCCAAGCGCAAATGAATGCAGCAAGAATCAGTTCACATGCCTCTTTCAACAAAGCTGAATATTAATCAACCACAACAAGAAATTTTAAGGAAATTAAAAGTCCAAAAAAATTTCAAAGTGGAACCAAAAAAAAAAAAAGACAGAAAAATGCATGTATCTACTGACCAACTGTAAGAGATGCCTCCTCGTATATACTCGGTAAAAATATTCACTTCATGTCATTTTCTGTGGATTTTGAAGGCTCACTTGCACTTGTATATCCACACAGCAGCAGAAACCAACACATTGAAAGTCAAGGTTTTATTTTTCTCCGGCATGCCTGGTAGAAACTCGAGCATTGTCTATATTTCTTGTTTCGTGTTTTCTCTTACTTCGTGAACTGCGCCTTGATCTTGGCGGTCGAGTTTTTGTGGGGCGCTTTTCAGTAAAAGTGTTCTCTTGGATGCTATTTGCTTTTTCATTAGATGGGAGTTCAGGAGGAGCATCTGGCCATGGGGTGCGCTTTGCTGGAACCGTGATCTCTAATGGAGGGTCAATTGTCCATCTGCATGAAACAGAACCCAATTCTCAGAACTTGCATGGAAATATATAAATATAATCATGCTAGAGGCTCGCAAGTCTTGATCATCGCATAACCATGGAGGAGAGAGAGAGAGAGAGAGAGAGAGAGAGAGAGAGAGAGAGAGAGATCTGAAATGCATATTTAGACAACCACTACAAAGTAAGAAAGTGTGGTACAGAAATCTCAAATACACAGAACTATAAGATTCTGCAATCCATTTGCTTTGATTTGAGAGACAATAGAGGACAAATGACATAAGAAATCTAGCATTCCACTGCAATACCACTCTATGGAATAAGTACAGAATGAATTAAAACCTTCGTATATAAGAGAGTACATGCTGTGAAGATAAATGAAAATCACAAATTAATGCCAAATAAAATGAAGAGAGTCAAGAGACTATGCTGAATGGATGATCAATCTGAGAATTGGAGCATTGAAAGATTTCATTACTGAAGAACAGAACTATGGAGCTGTTAAGATACATGAGGGAGGTCATTCAACTGATACAAAAATACTCCCTCCGTCCACTATTCTATTTGGATGTTTCACTTAAAGAATCTTACTTGCAAAATTATATCTACTAATTTCATACCCTTTCAACTTTACCCTCCACCTCTGATGCACACATTGGGTATGCTCAAAACATTTTTATAATTATCCAACTCAAAAGATACTAATTCTAAAAACATAATATATCCCTTAATTATTGGACCTTACAAACGTAGATTCCAAAAGATGGAGGGAGTAAAACAAAAGGGATCGAAGGATGCAATGTTGCAACCACAAAAGGACAATGGGAATTGAGTTTCAGCATTTCATTCCAATTGTTAGTTCTACACATGGCAACTATAGAACCATTATATTTATTAATCATGAACAAAATCAAAAGTATGATTCAATTCCTTCCCAGAGAGAACACAAAAATAAGCAGCTGATACTAGGAACGGCAACTGGAGAGTTGGAGAGGCGATAATACAATCCCCCATCTCCATCCCCTTATTTCAATTTGTTTCCCATACCCTCCATCTCCATCCCCTTATTTCAATTTGTTTCCCATACCCTCCACATGGCCAAAGAAAATCATTTTATTCCCATGAACTTAAATTTTGTTTTTATTTTACTCTCAAAGTAGTGGTAAGTGACAATTAATAAGCAGCAACCAAAAACATAATCTCCATCCATCCTAAAATGAGTGTTCCATTTTGAATTTTTTTTTTTTTTTTGTCCAAAAATAAGTGTCCATTTTTCTATAAAGTTACTAAAGTCAATTTTGCTATCTATCATGTCTCAATGTGCACTTGCAATGATATAGTGTAAACACCATAGTTATTAAAGGCGAAAGGCGTGAGGCGGGCGAAAGGTACATTTTTAAGGCGAGAGGCGGGCGAACAAGATGACAATTAAAGAAAATAAAGCAAAATATATCTCTTATAACAATTTTTAAAAGCATGTTATCAATGGAAGTTATACATAACATTAATTTCATAATATTCTTATTACTTTGAACCAAAAACTTAAACCAATAAGTATAAACTTGCTTTAATTCACTTCAATAAAATAAAATATTTTGTTATTAGCCCCAAATTAACCTTTATCTTTTTCAAAAATCACATATTACTTGGACAAGAAAGTGAAAACCCTAAGACCAAAATCAGCTTGAAACTCCCCAAATCTAAAAACCAAGCAAGGGGCAAAGATGTATAGAGGCCAGCGACCAAGTCTACAGAGGTCGGGCCAAATTTTCCGGCGCCGGCACCGGCGCGTGGGGCACGCGAGGACTATTCCGGCGACTTCCGGCAATGACGAAGCCACAGACAAGGTAGCCATGTCAAGGCGATCACATCTGTAGCCTTAGATTGGGTAAACATGGAAGATTTATAGGTAGATCTGGCTTGAAATCGATTAGATCTAGGCCAGCAAACTTCAGATCTAAGTTCAAGACCTTCGGATCTGGTAGATCTGGGCTGAAATCGATGGTATGTAGGACGGAAACCTTCAGATCTATGTCGAAAACCTTCGGATCTGGGCCAAAAAGGTTAGTTGCTCACCTTTCCTCGCCTTTCGCCTCTTGCCTAGGCAACAGAGGCGATCGCCTTGGCTCGCTTCTTCAACATCGCCTCGCCTGACCTTCAAGAGGCGACGTACCCTCGCCTCGCCTCGCCTCTCGCCTCAGGCGAGCCAGGCGCTCGCCTTTAATAACTATGGTAAACACTATGGGCATTCATGTATATGTACTACTAAATAGCCTAAAAATCAACTTCCTTATTTATTTATTTTTTTTTTTAAAAGGTTGGAGGGGACATAAAACTTACCCCAACCCTTATTATTATTATTTAATGTCTTGAAAGACTACAATTAAGACTATATGATGCCTTTGGTGTAGCTAGAACAAATTGTCTGAACACCTGACCTCTCCACTGAGAGTAGTCATGTACCAAAGTGACTCTGGTGTAGGGCTTGAACACTTAACCTCTCCATTAAGAGATGTGAGCAGTAGTAAATAGGCCTTTGCTGAGACTTGAACAACAATGGTGCCTCTAGTGAGGCTTGAACACCTTTTTTAAGTACCAGGGTGTCGTCTCTGGTGAGACTTGAACACTCGATCGCTCCGTTAAGAGAAGTGAGCACAACCAGTTGAGCTAGAGCTCGTTGGTCAACTTCCTTAATTTATGCAAAAAAAACTAAAATGGGACACTCAATTTGTGACGCATGGAGTAATACTAATTATTTGGAGCAATAAAAAACTAATAAGTACTTTATCCGGTGAAGTAATACAAATATGAAATCAACAAATGGGCCTAGCAACTTATGATTAGCATTTTTAACAGCATACACCTAGGTTGTGTTATAAATATACCTAGCATTTTAAATTGTACTACACTACGCATGTCACTGATGGAGTGAAGAAACCAAAACTGCCCCCATTCCCCTAACACAATGCATGGGTATTCCCCCTGCCCTATACCTAATCAAAGCAGCTAGTCCATAATCGTCAAACTAGGGGCAGGCAATTCATGTATGATGTTTTCTAGGTTTGGCTTAAGATTGCCAGCCTTAGTTAATATATTTCAATGGAATAATGAAGAACTGCTCATGACAATACAAGTGGAACGGAAATGAAGTTGTTCCCAGGCCTAGGTTTATTTCTTCTTCTATTGATTCTCAGTTGAGGCAGAGGCTGCCCAATGTATCCAAACGCCATATTAGTATTGTAAGTCTTAAAGCTTGCATTTCTATATTACTCACTGTACATGTGCAGAACTAACCGTGATATTTATGGGGAAAAGATGTACAAGATCAAACTTTAGTCCTTACATAGTCGGACAACCAACAATAAGGGAGTTCGTTTTTGCCTTCTCTTTTACAACATGACCTCTTAATTGTATGGAACATGTAAGCACCAGCAAGAGGATCAACACTCAACAGGCCACCTAGGGGTACAAATGGGAGGACATAATAACAAGCTGCGCTCCACTTGTTTTAGATTAGCTAAAAGTCGAAATGATCCAGGTTCAGGCTTTGGATACTGGGGACTCTATATCAATTACGTGAAATTCACAGCAGGACATCTTATATGTACAGGAGGACATTTAGGGGTGTGGGGGGGGGGGGCGAAAGGGTATGATGTTGAGGACAAAAATAGAACATGACTGTCAAATGGTAGATGAAACCAGTTTACTCTCTACATTCGGAGAACCTTTGCTCACAGGATAACCCAAGAGATATATATTGCACTTGCCTGACAGATGTTTGTGTACCTGCCGCATGTAAACCAGAACGACAAACATGCATTCCTCATAAGAAACTGGCAGTTAATATCCGCATTGATTCCAAGCTAACTCTGGGAATAACTTCTCTTGGAAATCAAAACAAGGTTTGGTGGTAGCATAGTAGTAAAACTTGGCTATGCTGGATGGCCTTCAACAACTCTGAATGCAGAACAATTTTTTATTTTTACTTTTTATCATTCTCTATTGCAGAGCAAAAATTAGTTGATTAGGATATCAATCACAATTCTAGACTAAATTATTAAGAAGATAGGCCTAACCATTTAAGATTTACCTAGTGCCAATTTCGTGGTGTAGATATCTCTCCATGTCAAGTCGAGTTCTGATTTTTTCTGTCTGAGTCGGGTTTTGATCGAGTCGGTTGGGGTTCAAAATGTTGGGCTGAGCTTGACAAGGTCATGAAGAGACAGGTCCCGCGAACCTTAATCGGGTTTGGTACCATAATGACTTATATTCTACGTTTCTAACCCATTTGCTTAGTCCGGCTGGCAAAGAGTGGCTCAATACTGTAAAACTTAGAATAAACTGAAAACCCTAAAAACAACTAATGCATCCGCCAGTCTCCCTCTAATCCTCTCTCTCAATTCTGAATATTAGTAGTTCAAACCTCAGACGTTCAAAAGAATCAAAACCAAAAGTGAGCTTTTACTAATCTGAAGTTTTTGAATCAACTTCAATTATAAGTGGCATTCATTTAGGATAACATGGAAACTCAAAAGTGATGATCATTGCAAGTTTGAATTGCTACAATTTATGAAGTTTATGTTTGACCAAAATTGTCACTCATATTAGCTAAGGTCCTAAGGAGGTATAATTCAATTATTAGTCAGACAGCGATCTGAGAGAGCTCAACTAATGGTTCCAGAACATATTTTGTAGAAAGCAGCAGAAAGTGCTTTAGAAGGCTGTTTTTAAGTATATATTTAGTAAAGCAGATGGATTACAGTTTCAGGGTTAATTAGGCTTGTTTAAAGGAAGGTTGCAGGGGCTGTTTTGGCATTGCAGCAGCCAACAACAGTAATTAGGCAAAAGTTGGCAAATTTGGGTGGCTAGGACTTAGAAACCAACTAGGGTTTGTTGGTTGTGAACTTCAGGGCTGAAAGAAAGGGTTTCTAGATATGATTATCGTAGGAATTGCGAAAAGTAAAGAAAGAAGAAGATAAGAAAGAGGATAAAATATGGCATCACACCAAGGCTCCATTGTTCTTGACCCAAGGGAATCATCACACAATTCAGTGAAAACAGAGAACATTAGTGATGCTGAAAATTCTCTCTTCAATAATCTCTCTACATCTCTTGAACTTTTATATAGACTTGGGGCTTATACTAAATGCTAAACCCAAAATGGAGTTGGACCCTAACTGGAAACTGATTGTATTGGCTAAAACATCAATAGGAACCCAATAAATCTGTCACATAGTCTTTGTTATACCTAATTCATGCTTATTTTAGGTTTAGACATGATTGGTCAGTTTCATTTGGCTCTTTTATTTTTTAAGAGTCAAGGGTATTATATAATCAGATTTTGCTGGAGACATGTCTCTGTATCCATGGGCTTTGAATATGCTTTAGTGATTAATCTGTGAAAGATTTATTCACAGATTAATTGAGTTTCTTAAGCTTTTCATGGGCCGCTTCAAGCTAACATCAAGATATGAATATGCTGCGACCCATAGGGTTAAGTGAACCTAATTCCAAGAATATGTTCATTTTTTAATATGCTTTTCCTTAAGCTTTTGATGGACCACATCATGTTTACATCAAGATTTCTTTGTGTATTAATAAAAGATGAACACTTATTATCTTTTTAAGTATGAAGTAAATAATATGCAAGTCAAAAGAACTCCAAGAAGGTCATCTAGCAATAACCAGAAAAATGTGCTAAAAACCCCAATTTAAAGGGATACTTGGGCAATTTGAGCTTGATAGGTGAAAGAAGATGGTTGTCCCAACCAGAAAAGAAAAGCTAGCTCGCAATATAGGTCCAACTAGTCCACCATAGGCCCACCCTAAAATCCATTGATATATTGGGGCAAGAGCTGCCAAATCCAATCCATTATTGCACCTACTTGTGCGAATTTAAAAGGGAAAATTTTGGGCCGGTACACTTTGGTGGATTTTCAACTGCTTTAGTACCCTATATTTTTTTTAAACCGGCAAAAAGCATTTTTGTGCATCGCAATGCACAAAATTGCCTTTGCCGATTTGAAAAAAATATAGGGTACTAAAGCGGTTGAAAATCCACCAAAGTGTACTGGCCCACAATTTTCTCTATTTGGAACTAATAAATTTCTCCAATTACATAATTATCCAATTATGTATTTATCCAACAATAAAATGATTTGGATACGGATAGAATAATATCTAATCCATTTTGAATCCAATCCATTGATATAATCAATAATATTTGATGTCTGGTAATATTAAACAAGAGTAATGCTACATCAACAGAAAATATCCAGAATCCATTTACATTATTCTTTAGGGTGTTGCACACTCGTCAAGGGTACAACACCTTAAGGCATGATGTAGATGGATTTTGTTGACATATTCTGTTGATGCATCATTTTCAATATATATAAGGGAGAGTCCATTTCCACTATAGTGACTACTTATCCACTACCTCATCTAAATTAAGCTTATACAGACGAAAATACCCCTTCTTTTAACAGGAAAAGAAATCATAATTATGATATTTGACATTCATATTTAATTATACTCTTTATTTTAATAATAAAATTTCATGCTTTGAAAATCTTTTCTTCACTTCTTGTAGACAATGCAATTTGGGTGTTTTTTTTTTTTTTATGAGCATAAATGATTTAATATGATCCTTCATGCAAGAACAAAAAAATAAATAAACATACATTGTACATTGGATATATTGAAGAAAAAAAGATAGTGCTGAAAGGTAACTTGATGAACATCAATAACATTGCTACAAAAAATGTTTAATAGAAAATAATTGTAGCTACGTACATGCATATGTGATTACTTTATCAAAAATATATTAACCTCAAAAAGATCAACTGTTATTTTACATAAAAACATGAAAAGAAAAAAATATCTACTTCTAATTGAAAGAAAAGTGAGAGTAATTTGGAAAAATATTATATCATTATAGTGAGTGACTATTTAAAGGTATTTTTGTCCTAACATAACTAATTTAAAATAGTTATTAATGAATGCAACGGATAAATAATTATTGTAGTGGAAATAGCATTTCTCTATAAATAATCATTGGCATATACAATCAATATAAAACATAAAGCTATACCTAATATCCCCGGGTTTTTACCCTTTTTATAGTTCTATTAGCGCAAAGATTATTGTTGTAGTATCTTTCCCTTCAAATGTATTCTGATTTGGAATTTCATATGTTGCTGGCCTTTAAAATTGGATATTTTGGATTTGTGGTATGTGATTGTGAAATCATAAGCTCATGTGGGGTTAAGATCATGTCTAATATACCTGCTGGACCCCATAGTAGCAGGAGCCTTGTGCACATTAATGTCCTTGAGATAGTTTCCGAGAAGATAGGGATGTCACCAAGCTGGTAGAGCACTTGCTTAGCACCCCGAGAGGCACGAGGATTTATCTCTAATTTTAATTTGGTTGGATAAAAAAACAATTGACCTAGGAACAAGTGATTAGCAGACCACTAGAGACCTTCCTATAGATCTTGAAAATGGATCGATTAAAGCTCATATGGGATCCTTTAAGTTCTCAGAGGAACAAAATGGATCGAGCTATTCAGGTAGTTTCCATGCCATAGAGCACCAATTTTCAACAGTCGAAGGAAAGGTCCATTGATTGACGACATTCACAAACTGGGGCAACTAGGCTGCGAAACTAACCACTTATAAAGGTCCATTGGAATTGATCCCTACATCAGTATACCAAGTAATTCACTACTGCACTTGTTAAATCAGATTTTTAGCTCAATATAAAATTTCCAGCGCAAGCTGTTTCTTATGGATTTAAGAACTCTTTTCCTTTTTCTATTTTATCTCCCTTTTCAAAGTTTTTGGAATTTTCAATTAAAGGATGTCTTCAGTCATAATTACAGAATATCATTCTTTGAATGTATAAAAAATAAAAGAAAATTAAATTTTAAATTTCTAATTTGAATGCACACAATATACTCAAAATCTTTTAGAAGCAAAATAGAAAACAGACCTCTAAATGGTAAACAATCATGCCTAATTAATATGCATATTAAATCTCCCTCTATCTATCAATCGGGAGTGGAACAAAGATGCCTAAATCAATGAAGCCTTCTTAGCAGCCTGTTGGTGTGATCGCATATTAGGTTAGTTCGGGTAGAGCTATTTGAGCATGTGATCATCTCCTGTTCGATAACAAAATTTCAACAAGCTTGCGTTTATCTACTATAATATGCATGGACGAAACGGAAAAACAAACACTTACGATATATGAAGCACAAATTCCACGTGTGCATAACTACCAGTACTCAAACAATCTTTGAAGCTAACACGAACTAAAATTATCATTAATGCCACAGATACTAGAAACAGATAAATTTGTGGGATTAGCAGCATCAAAGTAACATATGATTGGACATAACAAAAAGAAGAACAAGAAGACTAACCCAGCAGGGAATTTGCTATCTGCACGAGCTTCAACACGGAGCCACCATATCAACACTCTGCGCCCACAACTGCCTAGAGGCTCCACCGCAGAAGAGTCTTTCAGCAGAGATAATGGACTCCCAATATCCTCTCCCTCCCCAGCCACTGTGTCCAAATCCTTGATCCATTCTGGCTTATCTTCATCTTCCTTCCAAACCAACCTAGAATTCAACACAAACCCAGCCCACTCAAGCTTCCTGGGCAGCACAATTGCTCTATCGCCAATATATTTGGCACTCTTCTGCACATACGGCAATGAGTCAAATGTGTGCCAACCAACTAACTGATCAGATGAATTACAAGCTGGACCTTGTACCGGCAAAACCGAATTCTTCTCATCCACATTCTTCTGAACTTTCAACAATTCTTCATCAGAATGTCCAGAATGAGCAAGAATACCGACAGAAACAGCACCAATCCAATTAACCTTTTGGATCTCATCAAAAAGCTCCATGCTATGCATATTACTATCATCCGCAAACATCACAATCCCTTCAAGCCTCTCTTCTCTCACAATCCTAATCCATTACACATACAGCTACTATATCAAATTCAGTATCAAAAACATTTAACAAAAACACAATGAAGTAGCCATATTCATTAATTTACCTCAACGCGTGCAGTCTCATTTGAGACTCCATCTTATGCCGAGCCTCCCAGAAAACCGGCATTTTCTCCTTGAATCCAATGTGCTTAACCTGAAGCCCTGATTTCGCCAACAGCGAGGCAGTCTCATTGGTGGTACCACCGGCTTCAACCACGATCCACACGAGATTATAAGGCAAATTCATCAATGTATGCATCAAACCAGTCAAGTGCAGTGCCTGGAAGGTTCTAACATGGGTAGGCGTAACGACAATTAAAGTTTTAGGGCTTTTGATACCGTACTGAAGCCTTTGCTCTTGCTGCACCGTCTCAATTATCTTGTGAGCTTTCATGACTTCAGCCGGATTCGGATGCGGCCACGGACGGATTAAGATCCCGTGCCGCCCAACAATCACTCTGCTACTACTTGAAACGGCAGTTTTATTTGACGATTCAAGACTCGAGAGAGAGGTGGAGAAAGTCGTGGATGTTAGGGATTCGGCGTAATCCGCCGCGGTACGGAACGGCATAGTGTAAATGTTGGAGGTAGTGTTTGTGGTGGTGGTGGAGAAGAGAAGGAAAAAGACAAGACGGGAGAATCTGAAGCCAAGCACGAGGCTGATTAGGCAGCATAAACAGTGGAGGAAAAGCCAGAAAACAGCCGCCGGCGATTTGCTTTGCCCATCTGTTGACGAATCTAAGGGAGATTGGCCTCGGAAACTGTTGCTCCGGCGATTGGCGTAGCTCTGCTGCAACGCCAACAGCTTCATTTTCTCTCTCTAACGGACTTGAGAGAGAGAGAGAGAAATGTTTGTTGTGAGAAATGGAGAGAGAATGGGGGGTGTTATGATTTGGTGAGTTTGTTGGGTGGGGGAGAAAGGGAGAGGTGGGTTTAGCTGTTGGGATCAAAGAAAATGAATTGTTTAATCAATGGATTGCTTAGAGTTAAAGAATGAATTTGAATCGATTGGTTAATTAGCGTCTTCTTGCTCCTAATTCAAACATGTTCTTGCTGTAGAGTAGTATTCTATTTTGTTTCTGTTTTAAGAGAGAGCGAGAGAGCAACCAACAATGGCTGACAGAGAAGTCGGGTCACAGATAGATGGGTGGATGGATCCATTTCTGTGTTGGATTTCGGACATGATTTGTTGCATAGTGTTCAAGGTAGGAGAGAGAGAATGTAGGGTCTATTCGTTCGTTAGGCCGCGTTAGCGACTGATTCGGTGCTTGTAATGCAAAGATTATTTATTAGTATGTGGAAATTAATATTCCTATAGACAGATCAAGTAGTAGTAATTGAGAAGCAGCCTATTTATTACGTTATCATTAACTTCTAAATTTGATAGATTACCACAATTACTACTATCTCCGTTTTAAAATAATTATTATTTTAATAAAATAATTATTATTTTAATAATTTACACAGAAAGTATTTTTTTTTCTCTTAATAATCCTCTTTGATGAGGCTAGTAAATAATGGCAGTTTTTGTAGAATATGAGTAAATATTTATTGAAATCCTATAATAATAATTATTTTATGACATTTTTTTACTAAAATGATAATTATTTTGAAATGGAGGTAGTACTACCGAGTCTTATTCACTTATGGATATTAAGTTTCGTTAATAACTTCTCTTCTGTTAGAAATTCATAATACTACAATATTATTTGTGCTGAAAATAAATGTTAATACGAGTAACTGATAAGCAAAAAATCTTCTAATATACTTCATTATTAGTTTATAAAAACGTGAGGTCCGTGCATTGGATTAGTGAGAACTCATGGGATTTTGTATCATAGATATTTATCCTTGATTTTTCTATTTTATTTGATGGAGCTTCACTCGAGTAAATGAATACATGTTCAATCTTAACTATAATATTTCATGATTATAGTGATATGAGATTGAGTTTTACTTAAGCTGAGATTCAAATTATACAATGAAGGAGAAATGTAACTTTTAACAAAATGTTTAGCAAAGAGTATATATAGCAAGAATACTAGTGCTCATACCCTTTTTCTAGCATACGATACGACTAATCATATTCAAATGAGAAAGTAATTTGTTGGTAAAAGTTAAGAACATCGGAGTAAATGTAAATTCAAAAACAGTAGTGATCCAGGTAATAGTTAATCCCAACAACATTTATTGTCGCTTTTAAATTTGGAATCTTTCCATTTTCATGTAGTCTTTTTCCAAGTATATACTAAGAGTCCGTTTGGTATAGCGTTTTTAAAATATAATATTTTGAAAATGCATCGTTTTTAAAATGTATATTATTTAAAACGCAGCTTTTTTCTTTATAAATGCGTATGGATATTATATCAAAACGCAGCTTTTTATTCCCTACTGCGTTTTAAAATCTGCGTTTTGGGAAAAAGCTAGAAATTCTAGCGTTTTAAAACGCAGCTGCATTTTCAGCTTTTTCTACCGCAGCATTGAAACGCTAAATTAAGGAATAAGCTGTGTTTTAACTCTATATTTTGATCAAAACGCACGAACAAACGTAATCTAATATAGATGGAACAACAAAGTATAAAAATGCCCCATTTAGCTTATGTTTCTAATAACCATTTATTTCTTAAATAAAACCCATAAACAAAAGTGGCTATTTTTAGTTCACTATTCAATTCTTGTCTTTTGGTAGTATTAACTCGATTGATATATGAATGGTGTCACCATTTATTCGACTCCATGACAGAGTGGAGGTGAAGGTAGTGAAGACTGAAGAGAGACTCTTCCTAAATCAATCTATATTTGTCACCAATTCTAGCTTGGCAATTGGATCTCTTTTTATTATTAATGCTATTTTATTTTTATTTTACTTTTTTGCAATCTTGTGGTTTCACTGAATATGAGGTACAGTGTTAAGTTCCATTTATTCCCCCTCTTATCAAAAAAAAAGTTGTAGTTAAGTTGGTTTTTGTTCAAATTGATTCATTTGTGATGGTGAATATACCAATATTAGTACATTACTTTCTTCATTTCATGCAAATACTATTATTTTATTTTTAAATATTTTTCTCAAGAGAAAGAGACGACTTTTTTATAATCTTTCAATCTTACACTTCACATGTAGTACATGTATTTTGACTATGTTTAAATATGCAGACAGAATCCTCTATTCTAAAAATGTGTTTCATTTCATATTTCAACCGTCGAATCTTCGTTACATGTACATGAGAATAAACAACATTAATTACCTCGTAATTTTTATGCACATATCACGAAGGTCCAATGGTTAAAATAAAAGATGAACCATCTTTTTGAAATAAAGAATCTTATATGGTAAATATGTTTGTAATTATAACTAACATTAATGATTCTTATATAATCATTGATTATTAAACTTTTCAAATTAATATGACTCTTCGATTGAAATGGGAGGAGTATATCCTAGCCTTTCTCTGCATAACTTGTAAGATGTCTAGTTTTGCGCCCCCATAAAATGCAAAATATTTATAGAAATTAGTTTTTTTTTTTTTTGTGGGTTCCTTCTATTATTTTTTAAAACATTTATTATATATTTGATTAAAAGTATTTTCTTCCATATTAAGTTAATTATTGCTCGATGAACATGGAAAAAATCTACATGGATCAGAAATGGCAGAGATGATAAAAGGAGAACGATTTGCAAGCCAAATTCGGGTGTGCCTAATTATCACAGTGTTGCTTAGAATCAAACCGATGATAATAATCGCTTTAAAATTCTACTCTCTCTGGCCTCAAAAAGAAAAAGAAAAAGAAAAAAAATCACGTGTGCAAAATCAAACTTTTTATATTGTATTTTTATTTCTATATGTGTATTTCAAATAACATTAAAACTAGGGCGAAGTTCGGGCAAGTATAATTGTTTCAAATCGGAAAAGACCACTTTTGTTGCGAAATATCGTCTATGCTCTTAAAAAATACGGAACATGCACGTTATGCATTACGATGCACAAATTGATGAATCGCGATGCATAAACAACATTATTCTCATTCCACCTTGACACTCTTACAGTTCTTGTTTATTTCACACAACAAACTACTCACTCACACTGGACAATCTTATTACTACAGTATTACATATAGACACAATCATACGATCGTTTTTTCACCATCTCTTTGAGAAGAATGACGGTCAGAATCCATTCTTTAACGCAGCCTTCACCTGATCCAATTTTGCTGTCTCTGGCAGTCTGAACCTCCTCATAAACTGTCCGATGCTACGTTCCACCCGATGCCATTTATCGTTCTTATCCTCCTTCTCCACACTTCTCTCACCTCTAATCTGTAAAATTTTGTCATCTTCGATCTCAACCTTAACTTCTTCTTTCTTGAACCCCAACAGATTCGCCTCGAACACGTGTGCCTCCGCGTCTCCTTTCGATATATATGCGTATTGACGAACGCCGAGTTCTCTGAAGATATTTTGGGGAACAAATTGGTGACTGCCGAATAGGAGAACGGAAAGTCTCAAAATGGATCCCAGACGTCGAACGACAATTGATCGGAGTTGCTGTTGCTATTGTTGTTGCGTTAGCTTTGGCGAGGAGGGAATCGTCTTTAGGTTGTTGGGGCCATTTTAAGAACAATTTATTCATTTATCTACCAAAGTGGACTTTAGTGATTTGAAACAAATATAGTGGACTTTAGTGGTTAAATATCCAAAAAAGTATACCGACCTGCAAATTTTCCTTAAAAACTATATTACTATTTTTTTACGTTGAGACATATCATGTTTCTACAAATTAAGAAAGAAATTGAATAAAATCATAAAATGTACGGCTTAAATTTATAGATAGAGAAATGAAAAGAAAATATGACCTTTTATTTGGAGAATGTTTTAGGAATAATTGATGGCCGGTCCCTTTTTACATATTTTTAACCACTTTAGGTTCTTATTTTTGTTTCCAACCGCTTAAATCAATTTTAAATGATAAATTAGTCCAAAACTGTCTCCGTTACAACTAACAATGTTTTAAGCATTGTTTTTCTTTAATTTTCTCCTGTAAATTCTTCCTTTCATTCTAATAATTGTTTACTTTGCTATTCTCTCTCTCTCTCTCTCTCTCTCTCTCTCTCTCTCTCTCTCTCTCTCTCTCTCTCTCTCTCTCAGTTTCTTTACATGCCCGTTCATCATCAAAAAATAAGACAAGTATAGTTTTTAAAATTATTTTAATTTTTTGTGTCTTTGTTGTATCAATATTGTTAGTCAATCGTTGAATGCTTCCACAACGAAACGGGGATCGAAACCACATCCCCGATGTGAAAATTCAAAAGAAAGTGACCACCTTTTTAGAAGTGTTTTGAAGAGTTCATTTAATCTTTAATTCCCTAATATTCACAACATATTGTGCGTCGAAAATAAAAGTTGTCTATCGCGATGCATGAAAATAGTACTTTTTTAGTACAATTTTGAACACTTTGATGCATCGCAAGTGTAATGTTGTGCATTACTATTGTTTTGTGCATCGCGATGCATCAATTATGAAACAAGCGTGAAGGCCAAAATTATAGGCGTGACACCCATTTTGTGCTATTAAGAAAATTTCATGCATCGCAATGCAATAAAACAATACTTTTTAGTACAATTTTGTGCATCGCGATGCACACTTTGAACTACGATGCATCAATTTTGTTTTGCAAAGTAAAGCGTTGTTCTGTATTTTTTAAAAACATAAACGATATTTCATAATAGATGTGTTATTTTCCAATTTAAAATAATTATTAGATATTAAAACGGTTGAAAATTTATTAAAAGGTACCTATCTTAATTTCAACAATGTTTTATGGTAAATGGCCCAAGAGAACCTGCCGCTGATGAAAGTGAAAGCTTTCAAGAGCTCAGCCCAAAAAGCGTGTGATGATGTGATAAAAGGATCATGGACGCAAGTTGCACGTGAATAACGTCATTGTGTATAAAATTGAAATGGGCCTCAACTCTTGCACACATCAAACAACGTTTGCAATGTGGAAACTGGAAATGATTTTGGTTGAAAAGTAAACTATATATGGAGCACAATTTACCCGTGTAAAGTAGACATGCCCAAACGGTTCGAACCGGCAGTTTGAATCGGAATTGAACCGTCTAAAAAATTGTATAAATCGGAACCGTGAAGAACCGGAACCGTCCCTGAACCGGAACCGCCAGTTACACGGTTCGGTTTCGATTTCTAATTTCTCAAAACCGTAAACCGCCGGTTTGGAACCGGGAACCGGAACCGCCGGTTCCAAACCGTGAAAAATCGTCAAAATTTAAATTTTTAATTTTGAAATTGCCTTGTTTACTCTATAATTTCAAAAATGAAAAGTTTACAAAGCTTTAAAAATTCAAAAAATGCTTTGTACAAAGTTTTAAGATGAAATCTTTTTTTAAAAAAATTATAAGAAAATATTTAAAAAATAATTAAAAATTACGGTTTGGAACCAGAACCGGAACCGGCTTAGCCGGTTCGGAACCGGAACCGTAACCGTGATTTATCGGTTCGGTTACGGTTTGTTGTCCGGCGGTTCGAACCGTTTGAGCATGTCTAGTGTAAAGCTAAATGGACTGAGATCAACGGTTGACGCGGCTATATAACAAATCTTCTATTCTATTCTATTCTCTTTTTCATTGAATCTTATTCTTACATGTATTTTTGTTAAAAAAAAAAGGGGGGGGGGATAAATAACAAAAACATGCATAGAGCTAAGATTTAAATCCCAATATTTCATGCAATTGCTTGTCAATTTAAGGAGGTCCATAGTCCAAAAGCTTACCGCATTATATCCTCTTTTTGCATGATTTGGCTAATCCAAACTGATTAGTGCGTTGTGAATCATTAGTTCCACTTATCAAGGTCACAATGGATGTGATCTGGGCTGGGCCTTATTAAGAACCCAGTTGGGTGCTTTGTTGGCGGGCAAACCTAGTGCTCTCATAATCATAATACATGTTGCTAAACAACTTTTCATCTACTGCAATCATTTCAAAATAAACGTTAATCTTAATCAGATCAATTCATGCAAGTTATCATATTCTAATATATGGGTATCTAAAAAGTATCAATTTTTTTATATTAAATGATGTGTTAGCTGATGTGGCAGCTAATGCGGTACAAAAAATAAAATTAAAAATCATAATTAATGCATCACATCAGCTGATGTGGTAGCTGACACATCATAAAGGAGTCCCGGCCAGAAATGTGTTGGAACACATAGCTGGGTGCCGATCCTTTGGACCTCCTTTGGGCCCTCTTCTAATTACAATAGATAGGAGAAGAACATAAGTTATTGGCATGAAAATGAAAATTCTTTTCTCTCCTCTTTTAATCATAAAAAGTCATTACTACTAAGTGTGGATTACTCCAATAATGTAATGACCCGAGCTCGAAGCTCGATCCGCCACGCATAGCCCACATACTGGCCCACTAAGCACCTGGGTCAACTGGTCCACACATCGCCCGGGGTGCCGATCCTTTGGGCTTCCTTTGGATCTTGACGAGGACGTCAAGGATTCAAGTGGGGGAGATTGTGATATCCTACATCAGGTATATATGAGACTTGTGTGTGCCTTATAAGTAGCCACCCACTACCACTGGGCACCAACATATCCATGGACTTTTGGATGGCTTGTGGTGGGTCAGTTGACCCAGGTGCTTAGTGGGCCAGTGGGCTATGCGTGGCCAGTGGCGGATCCAGAAATTTTTTTCAGTGGGGTCACAAATTTTAACTATTACATAAAAAACTTATAAATCACAATTGTCCTCTACGCGTTTTCATACTATGAAAACGTTTAATTACATCATCAGTTGTAATGTTCCTAAACAACTCTCTCTCAATAAAACATACAAGAGAGTCATTTAAAAATTGATCACACATTCGATTTCGTAAATCCGTCTTAACAATATTCATCTTCAATTTTCAAACATAGATGAGCAGGAAAGTCTGAAAGTAGCATTTAGCAAACTCTAACAAATCATACAAAAAAAACCCTAAATTTAACCCCAAATAAAATGCCCTAATTTTAGATAAAATAAAAAGGGAAAAGATTCAAGAAATGAGTGTTACTTACCGAGAATCGACGAAAATTGGGAGATTTTTGAGAAGATAGAAGAAGCAGTCCGCACCACAGTCCGGCTCCGGCAGTCGTGAGTCGTCGTTGGAGGAGGGCCAGGCAGTCCAGCTCCTTCAAATCTTCAATCCTTTGGCCTTCGAACTTCGATGTTGACTCGTCGTCGGAGGAGACTCTCCTCCAGCTCCAGTCCAGCGTCCTTCACTCCTTTCGCTGCTGCTGCTGCTGTAACGTAAGTTTCTTTTTTTTTTGTTGGCTGTTGTTTAATTGTTTTGCACTTGCATCTCTCCCTCCCTGTCCCTGGCTCCCTTCCGGCTTCCAAGTTCAGCGGGATCACACCAAAATTTTCAGTGGGGTCACTCATTAAAACTGTACCGTTTTACAATGTAAAAAAAAAAAAAAAATTCATGTGAGTGGGGTCACTTGCCCCCCACCCTAAAGCCTACATCCGCCCCTGTGCGTGGCGGACCGACTTCGGATTCGGGTCGTTACAAATAAACCATAATAAACTATTCTCTCTCTCTCTCTCTCTCTCAGACAAACATTATGGGAATTAAGTTATTCTGTACCGAACGAGGGAATAGGTGATTTCTTTCAGTAGTGTTACAAGGCTTGTACAAATAGGGTGTTTGTGTTGTTTGGGCACAGGAGGAGGAAGGAAAAATGGGGAGGCCTCCCTCCTCAAACTTCAGATTGGGTGGGTGGATGGGTGTTGCTCTTGTCAACACTTACTCTCGCAAGCTAGGTTTCATTCCCCAAATCTTTGAATTTCTTTTTTTGAATGTGACCCAAATTATATCGATTTGCCCTCCCTCTTGATATTTGTGTGTGTAGGTTGGTTGATATATATTGCATGCGGTTCGTGGGTATGGCGGATTGGCCTGATACAATACTAGATGATGGGCTTTGTTCTTGCTCCACTACATTTTTCCACTGGTAAATTTATCATTCACACTTTTTTATTCTCTGTACATAGCTTATAAATTGTTTCTAAATGGTGGTTGGTGGGCTCTAAATTCATGATTTCTGACATCTGCCTATGATCATTATAAGTCTCTGATTGTCTGTCAATTCTCACTAATTCATTCTCTTAATTTGTAATTGATTTAGGGCCAAAATATAAAAATTTCTCCAAAATATTCACCAAATTTCACTTTGCACCCTAATTTAAAATTTGTGCGTACAAACACTCCACGTTCCAATTTGTCTCACTTAATACCCTTGCTGTGATGGGTGTTAAGAAGTTAATAGAAATTAGCATGTGCGGATTATGTGATGGATATTTCAGTAATTTTACATTTTCTTTTCTTTTCTCTTTTAAGTTTTTCCTTTCTTGAATTTGGGCTTACTATTTTGGTTTCTTTTCTATTTTCTTCTCCATACAATAAATAATTTATATATATATATATATACACACACACACACATGTAAATTTTATTTAATAATAAAAAAGAAATAGAGGGCCAAATATATACATATATATTTATAGGTATGTTCAATATACTTTACTTAAAAATAAATATGTATACTTTTTTTGCTTAACAAAACAAAAATGAATAAGAAAATGACATTATTTAAACTTTTCTTTATATATACTCAATATACTTTACTTAAATGATTATGTATACTTTTGGCTTAAAAAAGATTATGTATACTTTTATGCTTAACAAAGTAAATTAATAAAACAGGTATTATCTAGACAATGTATTCCACACAAGGATTTTTGGTTTCCACTTTCTAGAAGTGGGTTAGACAACCCACTTCAAATCGTCACTGCCAACCCCCCTCCACCTTTAAACTTACAACACCACTTTCTTTGTACCACCACCACCTCTAGCAGCTTCAAACCACTACCACCACCACCACCTCTAGCACCATCAACCACTACCACCACCACAGTCACTACTCGCTACCACCATCACCCTTTCTATTCGCCATCACCACTCAACACCTAAATGGGACAGCTCAGTCCCATCCCAGGAGTCATTAAGCATCAACGTTGCGACTTTTCAGAGGCAACTAAGGAAACTCAAGTTTTCGCAGTTGATTGAGGCCACCAGTGGGAGATCAACCAAGAAGAACAAACGAATCCTAACATGGGAGGAGAGGAAAAACATTGCAAGAGGTGCGGCAAAGGGACTTTGTTTCCTACATCACAACTGCATCCCACACATCATACACCGAGACATGAAATCGAGCAACGTACTCTTGGACCTTGAATTGGAAGCTCGGTTTCTGATTTTGGAATGGTCACGACATTGATGGTTAATGGTTCCTTCTCCTGAAAAGTCGCTTTTGGTCGCCGCTACTAATTTATTGCTGCCGAAATCCCCCAATATCGTGGACGATTCAATTAACGTCGACCCCTCCTTGTAAGCTGTAAATTGGATCTAGATCTTGAAATCATCCACGATGTCACAAAGATATAGATCTCACGATGGTCAAGAAATTTCAGATCTCTGATCTGGAATCATGATGAATCTGGCGAAGTTGGTGATTCCGATGAGTGCGTGACTTTGGTTTATAATGGTGGAGATGCTGGGTAGAGATTGTGATCAGATCTAGTCGAATGATCTAGATTGGAATAGTGAGAGATGGTTGGGAGATGGAGAAGAAAATAGAGATTAATAGAGACAGAGAGGATAAAGTAGGTGATTATGGAGTTTGTAATCGTGGGTAGGTGTGAGGTGGGTGTGACCGGAGGTGGTGGTGGTGGTGGTGCCCATGGGGCGTAGGGGTGGCAGGGAGATGGGTGAGGGTGGGGATGATAGGTTAGTAATTAGCAAGTGTAGGATTGTAATTATAGTTTATTTTTATTTATTTTTTTACTTCTAATTATTAATATATGAGTATTACTCCATTAGTTTACCTACGATGGAAATGACCAAAATAACCAGCACATGATTGGCACATGTTAATTTCTGTTAAATTTTTAACGACCGTCACTACAAGGGGGCAAAGTGGGACAAATTGGAACGTGGAGTGTTTGTACGCACAAATTTTAAATTAGGGTGCAAAGTGAAATTTAGTGGATACTTTGGGGTTTTTTTTTTATATTTTGGCCTTGATTTAGTATGGTCTGCAAGCTCAATGATAAGATTAAACAAGGAATTGAAGGAGGAGAAGTTTTCACTTTCCCAAGCCCCCAATGGATTTAAGGTACGTAATCATCATAACTAAATGTTTAAGGTTTCCAGAGCTGAGTTTGATCATTTCTACTATTTTTCTCTCTCTCTTTCTCGATCGGTGGTTCGATCTTAGTGTGTGCTACAATATCCGACTAAAATTGGAGAAAGATTGCGGACAAGTTGATGCGTATCGCCATCGTGAGCTCTGCCCTGTACAAGCCCAAGAAGTTGTTGTATAATTTCCAAATTATTTATTTAATTTAATTTTGTTATGTCTATTAAATTCGTCCCCTTCTCGAAGTGGAAAATATAATCGTTGAACTGTAGATGTTGAATGGGCATGACTCTTCAAGAAAGTCATGTCTATTCAGACTTACAGTATCCCTGCAACGAAGAGTCGTTCAATTTTGCTATAAATAGAGGACTCGGCTGAACCGAAATAGACTACGAGAATTCGAGTATCATTAGATTATAAATGAGTGTTTTCTGGTTTGATCAAACAGTCACAATTTGAATCAAACGAAACTCCATTGTATCCTGAAAGAGGTTTTCGTTCAAACCCATTGTGAATCGCAAAAATATTCTGGAGGGGTGAAACATCTCTTAATTAAAAGATAGTGAATCGCTTTTCGTGCCTTGGAGAATTCATTCATTGATTATTATTCAGTCAATTTTTCAAAACAGAAGTGTCGTGAGGAGTGCAAAAAGAGCTGTTGTCAAAACTGGTACACTTTTTTTCTTTTTCTTTTTTAAATTCAATTTCTTTTATATTTTTTTGTGTTGATTTTGGTATTAGCATAAGATTTTATGTGTGATTAGTGGGGAGAGTTCATTATGCAGTTGCATTTTATGTTTGGGATTTGTAATTTTTGAGCAATTTGGAATTTTTGGATCTAACTCAATTTATTTTTTTTCTAATGTATGTACAATGAATTTGCTTTTTAATTTTTTTTTAAAAAAATGAGATGTTGGGAGTATTTAGGAACTTTAAGCTTAATTTTTAAACTATTGATGATTTTGGACAGAGGCTGCTGTGAAACTTAACTATGGGAAATGATTAGGGGATGTTTATTTGAGGATATATTATGGACAAATTGGGTCAGAAAGAGGAGCAAGAACTAATGAAGCTAGAAGAGATGTAAAAGGAAGAGTGATCGATGATCTAAAATGATGAGGCCTCATGCAACCAAACCAAGGCCTTCCAATCCATATATGGAGTAAGTTGAATGCAGTGAGGATCTATATCTATGACATGGAAGGTGGTACGTAACGAAGATCAAAGGGCCTATTTGGACATTGGCAATCAGCTGACCTTCTTGAATTATCATAAGTAGTGATGTACACGTCACGGAAAACAGTCCTAAGAAATAGATGTCAAGGCTTCTTTTAACTCAATTTTTATTAGAAATAGACAAAGAAATCGGTTATAATTTTTCGACTTCCTTCCTTGCACAACACTAAACATTACATTAATTGTTAATAGTAGAGGAAATAGGAGATAAGCTATATTAGTAGAATTCTTTACTAATAGACCTAATATAATTATTTTAATATAATTGCACTCTATTAATGTATACTAGTATATAACTCTTCAAATACATAACATCTAATGTATACACTTGAAATGTAACTCATCTAATCATTATTTTCAAATTAATACTCCATATCATAGTTATTAAAATTAAATATAATTATTAGATAATGACAAAACAATCATTTAAGTTAGAATTTGAAAGAGTACTCTTTGCTAAAGGCTTGAGAACCAACATTAACAAAAGAATGTGAGCTGTCATCATCATGTTTCATTCAATATATATATATATATATATATATATATATATATCCTATAAGAGTAATGTTATGAGTACTTAAAATATAATTTTTTTGCACCAAATGATGTGTCACCTGATGTGATATATTAATTTTAATTTTTATAATACATTAGCTAACACATTATTTGGTTCAAAAAATTTAATATATCTTTAAGTACTTATAGCATTAGTTATCATATAAAAAAAAAAGGTGCATAGCACGGGTCACACACTAGTGTAATCAAAAGTAATGGAATGAAAATACCATGTAAAGTTCAAATTGCACATAGTACTTTTTAAATAATTAATTAATAAAATATGTTTTCGCTAGTAAAATTTCAATTATTTAAAGTAATAAAATGGGGCAAATAATTTTAGATGCCGAAGGTAAAGGGAAGAGAGAGTCAAAAAGGAGGAAGACTCCAACACGACTCTCGTCTGTGATCTCGTCATTTTTCTCTTCTTTTGACTATTTTTCCGCCTATATTCATTCATAGGGTTGAAAGTTGAACTGGTCAGTTGTCTTCTTCTCTTCCTCTTCTCTTCTCTCTCTTGCATTGCACGTACCATGTGTCATTCTATCCGATTTCACGTGTTTTGACGACGACATATATATATATGCCTTCTCTGTATCCTTCTTTATATATAGTCCGTCTGGGATGACTGCGTCGTCGACATGTTAGTTAACCCAAACCCTACTACGTAAAGTTAGCGTGTACTAAAATATGCTTCTGTTGTTAAGTAATCGTAACGTTAAACTTTTTTTTTTATCAACTATAAATTTTTTTAATATTAATTTAACTTATATTTTTTAAATTTTTTTAAAAATTATAAAATACATAATTTGTAGTATTTTAAAAATAATACGAAATACATATTTTATGATTATGAAAGAAAATAGAAAAACATATGTTATTTGTAATTTGAAAAAACATTATGTTCGACAAATAAAGTCAAACAAGACGATAATTTAAGAACGGAGGGAGTACATGTTGTCTTTTTTGGTATGAAGTAACCGTCTTATGGAATTTAATTCGTAAGACGGAGCTCATCATCAACACATGTGAGTCGGGTTAGAAAAATATGTCTTACAAAGTTATCTAAATTTTTGCCTTTGATATATGCTCCCTCCGTTACTACTTAATATTATTTGAGTTGATCATATTTATAAAAATATTAATATAATATATGTGAAGCGTAAAATTAAAAAATTATATGAAATAAAAGTATAATTTTCGAAAGTAATTTATTTTAAGTAAAATGTGTCAATATATAATTATGGACTCTATTGTATTGAACGAAGTATTAGATATTTATTTATAGTATGTTACTCCCTCTGTTTACAGGCAAAGAGTTCACTATATTATTTTTAGATCTTTCATTTAAAGAGTTTACTTTTAAAAATTATGATTCCAATTTTAATAATCTTTCATATTTATCCTCCACTTGTATTGTAATCATCTTGATTGTGCTTAAGTATTTTTGTAATTATAATCAAATTCAATGACAATAATATATCCTTAATCTCTTAATAATTAAACTTTTCAAACGTAAACTTTTTAGGTGAAACGGAGGGAGTATGTTTCAAGTATCTTGCATTGAAATGTCGAATATATAAATAGGTGATTATCGAACAAAACTATTATTATAATTAAAATTTTAAAATATAATCTTACGACACATGTTAATCAAACTTTTTTATTATATTCTTATATGACTTTACTTTCTATTGATCACCATGATTTTTTTCTTGGTTTACTTTTTTTAAAATGGTTTTTTGATAACCAGTATGCCCATTTTTCGTTGGTATTCTTGGGCTTGAAGATTGAACTCGTCTCCGAGATGTTGTTGGGCGCTTAAAGTAGTAATCTCTTTTAAGGAAGTTTTCTGCAGGGCTCAAACCCGAGACCATTTACTTAACGATTAGAGACTTTTTCATTCAGGTCAACGCCCATTAATCTCTTGTTCCTTCTTCATTGAGGGTTCGTTCAAGCAATATTTTATGTTTTCAATATTCCAAATAAATGTAAGCATCTTGTTAAGCTCGACTGCTCAAGCATTTTTACAATTAGAACAACTCCAATATTCCTTAATTATTAACTTTTCAATTCGACTCTTTGTTTAAAATAGAGGGAGTACTTAGTGTTGTTTTTTTTTAATTTTTTAGCAACGTTTAAGAATTGTTCATTTGTTTTTTTAAATATATTTTTAGATGTTAAAACAAATCAATAATAGATCCTCTAATTAGAAGTGGTAACAAAAGTTAGGGGTGACAATTCGTGTCATCGTGTCGTGTTTGTGCACACTATCGTATTTTCGTGTTATCTATCTTATTTGATCATAAATATAATAATAAACGTTATTTTAACTAAATTTATAATTTCGTGTCGTGTCGTGCTGTGCCTTATTCTTGCTTCTTGTCTCTGTAATTTGTGTTTATAATCGTGTCGTGCTGGTTCGTGCAATCGTGTCGTGTCGCCATTGTCACCCCTAACAAAAGTTTTGGATAACATGTACCTTAAAGCATAATTTTAAGAACCCACACATAGTACCTATTCATTTATGACCACTCATTTACAAGTTTGCAAGTGATAATAAATGATAGTTTTCTCAAAACATAACATACTACAAAGAGGAATTTATTTTATTTTATTTTTTGGTTCACCATAGATAGATAATTAACATGTTTCTGAAGGGGGATATTTTAAGAACCTATCATATTAAATTAAGCAAAAGATAACATGTTTTTAAGGACACATTTAAAAATCTCAATTCAGTAACTTATGTTTCGAAGACCACCCATTCACAAGTTTTGATGTTATTAGGATAGTTATCGAGGCACATCATCTATAAATAGATGTGAGTCTAATATTATTCTAATGAAAAATAAGTATTTAAGAGATGCTTTATTATGTTTTTAAGTAACTACAACTTCTAAGTAAAAATACAAATTATACATAGCAAGTTTTATTTCATCTTAAAAGTTAAGGACCTCAAGGTAAAATAATTGGCTTAAGGGGAAAAGTCTCTGGTCACCTAAGTCCTTGGCAAAAAACTTCTTTGAGAAAGGTAAAAGGAAAAATGAAAAAAAACATAATCAAAAAATCATGATAGGAGTGTACTTAACTTAGAATAATAATATTAGTGTCGAAAATAATATTTGAAACCTATGTTGAAAAGAAGTTAAACACCGTATTACCTATAAGAAAATCAATAAAATAATAACATTGACTACAAAAGTATTTTTCAAGATCACATTTCTTAATACTCCCTCCGTCCTGAAATTATTGTCCTGTTTGACTTTTTTGGTCAAACAGGACATTTTTCAAACGTAAATTTGACGTATATTTTATGATTTTGAAAGTACTTTAAAAGTACTACGAATTACATATTTTATGATTTTGAAAAAAATAAAAAAATATACGTCAAATTTGCGTTTGAAAAATGTCCTGTTTGACAAAAAAAAGTCAAACAGGACAATAATTTCAGGACGGAGGGAGTATAATTTTTTTGTACTTGCTGTTAATGGTCTCAAAAACATCAATAGATAATTAATCAACATTGCTGAACGGCCTCAACCCTAAGCTTGACACGTGGCAGACATGCAGCATCAGAGGCGCCAGCTGGACATGTGCCGGGGTGGCATACACTCCTGTCAATATGACGACCTGGTAATCATATTACGTCAGGTCGCCTACGTCACCAGTATACTCTCCCAGCATGCTGACTACAGGGGCCCACAGTGCGACCTGGAGACATATCAAACCGACCACAACAGCATCGAGCGACCTGGACGCATACCAGGCTGACCTCGACGTGACCCTCTCAGCTCGTCAAAAACAGAGTCCTCCAAGGAATTAACTCTCAGCCTGGGAAGAGTCTTATTACAACTCTATATACATCAGTCCTAAGCAGACAAGGAAACGTAATCCGAAAGACATGGGAATTGATCATATCTCTCCCATTCCGAAATCAATAAGGATTATGACTCATCTCCTTATAAATAAGCACCCTCACAGGCATCACCTGAGGGTTATCGCTGAAACAACCCAGCCCCCTTACGGTGTTCTTCATTGATCACAGGTTTCAAGCAGTTTCAAGGGCAATCCTTGCAACGCAAGCTGGAATCCTACTAGACTGTCACACACGTGGATCGACGTGGTCACCTTAAACCTTTTTTACGTGATCAATTGCCATGATGTTTTTTTTTTTAATTTTCTTTTTGGTACATGAAAAAACGTTAGAGGGAGATAATTTATCTACATCCAAATGATGTAAATTTAACTTTTGAGAGGAGGTTATTGATATTGAAACGCATAATTGGTTGATAACCACATGTAGAAGGTATCTGGGAAGATTAGGATGTCTCTTCTTCGACTATCTTTCCTTGAGATTTTAAAAAATAAGTAAGACTGTTATGTTGAGATTCTTTCCTATCTTTAGGAGAGCATTAATCCTTCTCTATATCCTTCTTTAATGAGTCTCTGAATCCACCCTCCTCCCATTTCTAAAGAAGAAGTGGTCACTTCCCTTTTCTGTCACTAAGGTAGTGAATGGCACTATATAGAGAACAGGTAGGTTTTTGATCACGCCAAAATAAATACGGGTGACTACGTCGGATTTACATGTATAGTTAATCTACAGGTAAATTACCCCGGCTTTCAATAGGCTTGTCTTGCTAGAATTTGGTTATCACAGAATACCTGTGACTTTAACTAATAACAAAGAAAACACCGTTAGGGGGTGTCGGGGGTTTAACCCGACTATTACCCTCAGGCGTAAGAGTCAGTTCAATGATAAATATGAGGAAGGTAGTTTGTATTTGGTACAAATTGTCTTCTAATGATCACTGAACGGTAGAGTAAATGTGTATGTTGAAGGTAGTGTTTAATGCAAACAGACAGTGCTTTTGGTATAATTTTTAGGAGTAAATGCAACTTTGTCATAAATGAAGATGATACCTGCTATTTATAGCTGAAGGTGGCGTGTAAATGGTATGAACTTTCCCACTTGAATGTTTGGGAGAGGACTGCTCATTAATGAGCCAAGTCTTCTGTCAGGACAAAATGGATAAATAAAAGCTTCCTTTTTAATTTGGGAGCAGGAAGAACTCATAAATGACGTCGTAGCTTCACCGGAAGGAATGTTTTCCTCCAATGAGAATGTCTTGCCTCTTTCAGGTTAGACATTGACATAAGTAAGCATTCAATGCTTGATGTGGACCCTTCTTTGAGGTAGATAGGAGCTGGCCGTCAAGGTGATTCTAGTTGTTGACGAGGATGAATGAGGTTGGTGGCTTAGACCATTCAGGACATCGGTCCGTGACCCCAGTTTTTCCAGGTCTAGCTCGATTGAAGACCTCGACTGCTCCGAGGTCTGGTTTGTCATTGTTGACGTAGATCTTGGGACCCATATGAGACTGAAATGGAGGACACGTAGGATGGATATTTGGGAGGATTCCATTAGTTTTCAACACAGAAATTCTTATTGACCAATATAATATACAAAAGCTTTTAACGCCGACCCACATCGCTTAGAAACGATACCTTTATTTCCATGTCGAAGATTAGTTTCTCGTTTCCAAAGAGCTACTAGATTTGAACTTCATTTTGCTAAAATCTACATGAGGGTCCGGCCTCAGATTCTGCCGCTTTTTTTTTCTCACCTTGTGCTTTTCACAACGATCTGAGAATGATTGACTATTTTTATAGTTAGAAATTTAGGACATAAGAACTGAAAATGAACCAAACAGTTTGCGAACTTAACTAGATTTGGCTTGGACTCGTTTTATGCAAACCAGCTGAGCACAAGCTCAATTTTAAGCTCGTTAAATAAAGGAAAAATAGCTTATTACCCATCATATAATTTTAGACATTTGACAAACGGATTTTCAATATTCAAAATGTAACCGATACATTCACGATTTGTATTCAATGTGGTCCCTCCCGTTAAATGCCCATCCAATTTTGTAAATGGAGCGATGACATGGATAGACACTAACGGGAGAGCTCCCACTAAATTCAAATCATGAGTATATTTGACACGTTTTGAATATTGAAAGTACGCTTGTCAAATCGTCTACTTCCAAATTGAACGATGAGCAAAACAATTATGAGTGTCTTCTATATGACCGTCTTACGGATTAAAATCTGTAAGATAGAGTCATTTATTGTCTTTAAAGTGTTACTTAGTATTTAAATAAAAAGTATCACTTTTTACCTTAAAAGTGTCGTTTTTTACCCTAAAAGTATCACTTGACTTTGAAAGTATCACTATTTGTAGAGTTGTTGCTATGTTGATAGAACTAGTGGTAAACTTAACAATATTTTAAAAGGAATGCTAATGTCCATGCACTTCAATAGGATAAAATGTTTTCAAGAATGGAAAATATTACTCTCTCCGTCCTAAATTATTGTCTTTAACCTGACACGTGGATTAAGAAAAAATAATTAATTAGATTATTTATATTAATATATTGTGTAGTTTCTTTTAATAACTATGTACATATAACCGATAATTAAAGTATGAAAAAAAAAAAGGATAAATAGGTAAAAATATTGTTCTAAATTTTTTTTTTTAAAAAAATTTATTTTGTGGCGTGCAAAAAAAGAAAGCTAGATAATAATTTAGACGGAGAGAGTTAGGGGTGTGCACGGGCCCAAAGCCCGCGGGCTTTGGCAAAACCCGGTATAAGCCCATTTAGTTGCGGGCTTCAATTTCAAAAGCCCAACATAGCGGGCTTACAAATTAAATGTTTTATTTTTAAAATTTTATACCTATTAAAGTTTGGGCTTTAAATTATTTTAAGCCCATCAATCCATCTCTGAAAAAAAAAAAAAAACAAAACAAAACACAAATAAATCATTTAAGACAAAAACAAAAAACAAGACAGTTTACTCAACAATTTATTACTCTCTTTTTCAACTCAAACATTTTATTATGTAATATGAACTATGAAGAACAAAAGAAAAATAAAATAATAGGTCAAATTTCAAGTGTTTCTTCATCCCAATCTAATTGATGGACACAAGTAAAGGTCAAACATACACAATTTATAAATATTTACTCCAAAAATCAAAATCAACTATTGCACCTAACTTATACTTTTTCAAAACTATGCCGATTTAACATTGAAGTGGATCAAAATAATTACAATAAATTAATAAACAGTACAAAAAAAAAACCAAATATTGAAACTTTATTATTATAGCAACCAAAAAGAATTAGACTTTATATATACTTACTATAAAACGACGTAGTTTTAGTAAGAGATGGGCCGGGCTGGGCTTAACGGGCAGGAAGGATTTGAGAGCCCGGTCCATGCCCGAGACCGCGGGCTTTCACTTATCTAAGGCCCAGCACTATGTATTAGCCCACGGGCATGGGCTTTGCGGGCTGGGCATTGGCGGGCTCGGCGGGTCAATGGACCGGTCTGCTCACCCCTAAAGAGAGTATAAGAAAATAAATACTAAATAGTACAAAATTATGTAATTCTATTTTTATTTTATTTTTGTGTGTATTTTTAGCATTGCTACGCGAATAAATATATACTAATGTTTTTGATGGAAAGCATAGGTCAAACGTTAATACCAATAGAAAAGCGGAAGTATTGATAGAAGAAAGAAAACAGAAAGACTGTCTATGCGGTAGGATCGTCATTTTATACCAAAGTGTTTGACGAGGCAGACGATAAAGCGACAACTCAGTGACCCACTTCATACTCTCTTTACCCCTCGCCGATGGCATCATATTTTTGACTCCTTTATCTCCCACCCTTAACCCATTTCATTTTTGTCTTCGTCTTTTTCCACACTCTTTCTCTCTCTCTCTCTCAGTTTTTTCTCGTGCTTTCCGATTCACTGTTATGGTCTGTTAGTCTCATGGCTGTAGATCTCATCATGGGTTATAGAAACTCATCTACCCTTTTGCAAGATTCTGCTGTTCAAGAAGCCGCTTCTGGCCTTCAGAGCGTTGACAAGTTCATCAAGTTGCTCTCTCATTCTCAACAGCAGCACCAGGGTCAATCTGGTCAATTCTCGTCTTCAATGGCGGACATAGAGATGGACTGCAACGCTATCGCCGATGTCACCGTAAACAAGTTCAAACGGGTTATTTCTTTGTTGGGTAAACCCGGTAGAGAAATGACGGGTCATGCCCGTTTCCGTAGAGCCCCGGTTTCCAATCGTCAGCAAGTTAAAGAGCCGCCTCCCAGCGAAGTGAAATTGGGGGATACTAGGGTGTATTGTCCAACACCAATTCAACAGATTCCTTTTGTTCAGCAGGTTGTTGTTGATGATAATCAGGCGGCGTTTTCGAGGATGGATTCTTTGCCCAAGACGATTAGTTTTTCCTACTCGCCGGCGATTTCTCGTGCCAGCTCCTTTATCTCGTCGTTGACGGGAGATACTGATAACAAGCAGCCTACATCGTCGTCGGCGTTTCAGATATCCAATCTTTCTCAGGCTTCTTCCGGTGGGAAACCACCGCTTTCTTCTTGTTTGAAGAGGAAGTGTAGCTCGTCGGAAAACGGTGCCTCTGGCAAGTGCAGTGGCTCCTCCGGCCGTTGCCATTGTTCCAAGAGAAGGTACTTAATTAACCGTATCTTTCTGTTCCAATTTGTTTTAGGGTTAGTTAACGAAGTCTAATATGGGATGTGATTTATTTAATTATAAACAGGAAGCAGAGGATGAAGAGGGTGATTCGGGTGAAGGCAATAAGCATGAAGCTAGCTGATATCCCACCAGATGATTACTCATGGAGGAAATACGGACAGAAACCCATTAAAGGTTCTCCACACCCAAGGTAATTCCATTCCTCATTCAGGAGTCTTGCTTTACAAATTGAGTCAGTATGAACTATCTAATTAAGGTCATGAGTCTGACTCGATATGAACATGAACAACAGGGGTTACTATAAATGCAGTAGTGTGAGAGGCTGCCCGGCCCGAAAGCATGTTGAGCGAGCTCTGGATGACCCGACTATGCTAATAGTGACCTATGAAGGAGAGCACAACCATTCCCTGTCTCTTCCAGAACCTTCTGCCCACATCTTAGAATCTTCTTAAGTACTGTAGTTACTAATCTGAGAGCTGGAAAGAAAGAAAGAAAGAAAGATATTTTTAGGGTAGAACGACCCATCCAGTTTATGAAGAAATTAGCTCTATCTATCTATCTATCTATCTATCTATATTATGTTAATTATATCTCGAAGGAGATAAAATTGATGAGTTAGTAGTTCATAATTAGGTTTTAGTCCATGTAGTCGCTTGTAAAAATGTTTTCCGGTGGTGGTGGTGGTGGTGTAATTTTTGATATTCTTCTTCTAAACAAAGGAAAGGGAATTTATTTATGAATAATGCTATGTTACCAAATTTTAGTTAAAAATATTGACTAAATAATTTGTGAGTTTTATTATTTAATAATTTTTTGATCAACTAAAAAATATTAACAAAAATTTTTAGTACACTTTAATTTATCGTAGCATGCATTACTCTTATTTTATTTTACATAGTTCTTTATCGTAGGTAAACATTGTCTTTGTGAAGCCTTCTAGTCAAAGATGACTTTTTCTTTTTATTGGGATTAAAGAAAAGAACAAGTGGAGGAAGTGGGAAAGAAAAGGAGTTGAGTTGGTCAGAAATGATGATTATGCAATAGTGGGAGGGACATGTTGATGTCGTTTTTGGGAAGGTTGACCAGCAATTTAGATGGCGTTGGCCATTCTTAATGTCATTGAGACGGCTAATTTAACTTGCTTGGGTTGGGACCAGTGTTCAAACGGTTTAAACTATTGATTTCGTCGATTTGCTAAATTGCTACCGTATAAACCATAACTTAAGTCGTATACGGCTGGTTACGGTTTCTCAATTTTTTGGTTTTATTATTATTTTTTTGAAATATTTTTGTTTTATTTATAAAAAAATAATAATAAAGTGTACAAAAAAGTGTTAAATATATTTTTTAATTTTTTACAAAGCTATAAATTGTAAAACCTTTAGTTATGAAAAATTATAAGTATAAATTTTTTTTTTTGCAAAAGTTTTGTAATGATAACAAAAATTTGAAAACTAAAAAAAATTTTATAATAAAAGTTTAGAAAGTGAAAAATAAAAAGTTGAAAAAAAGGGAACCGAAAAAACAGTAAGAACTAAAAATTTAAAATTAGCTAATTTGGCAGTTCAAATCGTCGATTTGAAACAGAGATTGAACTTGCGGTTTGGAACCGAATAAAAATCAGCGGGTTACGATTTTTGATAAATAAAAATTGAAATTGAATCGTGAAATCGGTGGTTTCGGTTCGAAGACAATTTCGTTTTGACAATTTTAAGGCAATTCGAAACGTCAATTTCGAACCGTTTGAGTACCTCTAGGTTGGATAGATAGATAGCTAGGCTTGTGTGCAAGATGCAATTTTTCTAGATGGATACACCAATTCTCACACTCACACTCTCACTCTCATTCTCATTCTCGCATCAAAGTCGGTAGATGCATACCAAGAATTTAACTTTGAGTAGGTCTCACGTCATATTATTTTAATTTTAATTTGTAAGACGGAGATCGGCCCTTAACACACGAAATGCAATAAATTGCTTGTCTAGATAGCTAGGCTTGTGCATATCGGATCTTGAGTTGTACATAATATTGTTTTTTGTTTTAATTGCTGAAATAGTTTTCCTAAGTTTAAAGTTTTATGTTATATAAACTTAAAAATTTACCTCACTAGCTGCGTCATTGCCCCAAGCACAAAGATAATTCAGTGATTGTTCTGCTGGTTAGAGTCTCACTTTTCCTACTATTGGTCCCAGAGTTGAATCTCGTTGGGGGAGGTCTTTTGGGAGTTTAGGATAAATTTAGAATAGCTTTAGGATATATAAAAAAATAAATAAACTTAAATTTTTTAAAAATTGGTTTATTTATATTTCTTTTATCGTACTTTCTCATAATCATTAATAAAAAGTAGGCCTGTTTGAACGAGTGAAAAATTTATTTACAATCCGATAATAAGCATAAATACTACTCCCTCCGTCACTAAATTATTGCCTTGTTTAACTCGTTATATTAATTAAAAAATAATAATTAATTTAATTATTAATATTGATATAGTATGTAGTTTTATTTAATGTCCACGTGTATGTAGTCAGTATTGTAAAGTTTCGTTAAGACGTATCCTAATGTTTCGTTAAAATGTATTGTTATGTTTTGTTAAGACATATCGTTAAAAAGTATCATTATATTTCGTTAAAATGTATCGTTACGTTTTTCTAAGACGTAATGTTATGTTTCGTTATGGCGCATCACTATATTTTATTAAGAAGTATCGTTACGTTTTGTTAATAAGTATCATTAAAACTTATCTTTATGTTTCGTATCCTAACGTCTCGTTAAGAATTATCGTTTGTTTCGTTAAGACGTATCGTTATTCTTTTTTAAAACGTATCGTTATGTTTCGTTATGAAACATCATTACATTTCGTTAAGTAATATCGTTACGTGTCATTAAGAATTATCATTATGTCTCATGTAGACTTATCGATATGTTTTGTTAAGACGTATCGATATGTTTCGTTAAGACGTATTCTTATGAATTATCATTATGTTTCGTTAAGAAATATCATTATGTTTCGATAAGACGTATCGTTATGTTTCGTTAAGACCTATCATATCATTTAGTTAAGGCGTACCGTTAAATTACATTTTGTTAATCCGTATACTTATGTTTTATTAAGACGTATCATTTTATTTCATTAAGAAGTATCGTTATGTTTTGTTAAGACATATCGTTATGTTTCGTTAAAACATATCGTTTTATTTTGTTAAGACATATTGTTATGTTTCGTTAAGACGTATCATTACACGTGTGTGTGTATATATATATATACACACACACGTATGTGTGTATATTAAATCTTAATTTTTAATTTTTAATTTAATGAATAATAACAATAGAGAAATGTAATAATCATTAAAAACTTCTCCATTATATATATATATATATATATATATATATATGAGAGAGAGTATTCAATGGTTACATTTTTATTTAACCATCAATGGTTACTCATATTATTAACCATTGAATTAAAAATTAAAGGTTGAGATTTAATGGTTAGTTAGAAAATGTAATTAATGCAAGTAGGTGAGTCATTTAATGCAATAAATCTCAACTTTTAATTTTTAATCCAATGATTGATAATGAGAATAACTATTGATGATTAAATAAAAAAATAACTATTAAATAATCCTCCATATATATATATATATATATATATATATATATATATATATATAGAGAGAGAGAGAGAGAGAGAGAGAAGATTGAAACTTGAAAGGGAGGTGGTTGGTGTGAATGAGCTTGAGCATGAAGCCCCCTTCGCTTGGAAATAGTGATGGGAAACCAACTGTGTTAAAGTCAAAAATAGGGGGGAGAGAAAATTGACAAAAGATGGGGCCTACAGTGTTCCCCCGCCCCACGTTCATTGCCTTCGCTTAACGTCAACACTGTTGTCCTCCATGGGTCCCTTTGTTAAGAGCAACCACAGTGGTGCTCTCTTGACCACTTTCTATAAATAATTTTAGAAAATTTTATTCTCTTTTAATTTTACGGTGGTTTCTCTAGTTCACCTTTTATCTCTAAAATTAACTAAATCACCCTCTAAATATAAGGAGAGTTTCTTGATCCTAAAGTGGTTCTTCTAGTCCACCCTCTATCTCTAAAATCAACTAAATCACCCTCTAAATATAAGGGAGTTTTAATATGAATAGTGACTCAAATCCTCTACATTTTCCTCACTTTATTTGAGCACAATATACTTTTGTTTAATATTTTGGAATGAAAATTATTAAAATATACTCTATGTCATTAAATTATTGTCTTATTTTTTTATCCGTTCCAAAATAATTATCTTATTTTTTTTATCCGTCCTTAAATAATTGTCTTGTTTGAAATTTTCATAGATTAGGAAATCATTTTTACTATTTTACCCTTATTTTTTCTCTATTTTAATTATGTGTCATATACACATGGACATTAAAAGAAACTACACATTATACCAATATTAATAATTAAGTCAGTTATTTTTTGTTAATCAGTGTGCCGAGTCAAACAAGACAATAATTTAGGGACGGAGAGAGTACAATATATTTTTCATAGTATATAAAATTTAAAATATTTTATTTTAATTGTGGTGGAAAATATAAATAAAAAAAAATATAATGGTTTGTTAGTTGAGATGAGAGATATTTAATTTTTAGAGGGTTATATAGAGAGTGCTTGTTGGAGTGAGTTTTTTTTTAGAGTGTTAAAAAAGTGAAACTTGAATGAAAAACGAGGTGTTTAAAGTGTGATATAGAGATATATAGGGAGTGCTTATTGTGGACGCTCTAATCCATCCTAGTCAATATTCTACGAATTACTTACTACTCCATCAGAAAGAACCCTCGCTGAACTCAAATCGAATACTTACTCCTACGAGTTGTATCACTAGTGTGTCGGGGTGAAGGTGGTTCGGTTTGAGCCAAAATCATAAACTGAACTGCCCCCTAATGGTTCTACATATTTCAAACCGAACCGAACCGCCACAAACTTCAAACCAAACCGAATCGGTTTGGTTCGGTTCCGCGGTTTAATTATTTAAATATTTCAAAAAAGAAAAAAATTTTAAATATCAAAAAAATATTTTTAACATAAACTAAATAATTAAAAGTCAAAAAATTAACTTTAAAATTACAATAATTCAATCAAAATGTAAGCAAACAACAATAATTTTCTTATTAAATTCAATTACTAATTACTAAATAATATATATATAAAAATTAAAAAATAAAAATTAAATGGTGGTGGTGGTTCGATTCGATTCGGTTTGGCACCAAAAACCGCAAATCGAACCGAACCGCTCGGTTTATAAAATTTTCAAACCTAAACCGAACCGTTCTAACCAAAAACCGAACCAAACTGACGAATTCGATTCGACGGTTCGGCGGTTTAAACTTACACCTCTACTAGTGTGTACATATAGTCAAAGGTTCTAAAAATTGCAGGCGGGTATTACTCTCTATTCTAAGGAGTTTGGATAGGGATTATGCAAAAATTAGAATTAGGGTATAATTATTGAGCAATGTTACATTTATTGTTCGAGTGTATAGAAAGTGCAGGCAGTTGTGTTTTTGATACATCTGTTGTATTATATATTACTCGAAATTGTGGGTATGAAAAACAATAGGTTAAGCATACTGTAAAATATTTTTTTTAAGGTATTTAATTCGTTCAATTTTTTTATGATGTAAACTAGTCTTAATGAATTTCACCTCCAGAATACAAAACTTAAGCACTAAAAATTTAAAGGTTATATTCCTTTGAATATTTTTGGAACAATAATCAAAGCTATAGCTACTATATTCGAAGAATAGAAAGAAAGAAGAAAAACTCGAGAAGAAAGATTAAAATTTTGTAACTTGCTTCGGACGAAGGCAACCCTATTTATAGGGTATGAGTTACTGTCTACGAAGAGATACAACTGATCCGAAATGTGTCTTGTTTGATGAAGAGTCACAACAAAAGTTTGAACTGATTAACTACCCGAACATGGCTGTTAGGTCCGCGTCGAAGAGTCACAACCCCAACATTTAATATTGTTCAATTGAACTTGATCGGTCCGTCTCGCTTCCTTCCATTTAATTATTTCTTATATATATATATATATATATATATATATATATATATATATATAGATAAAACCCAAGAGAGCTTGATGAACTCTTTCAAACTTGAAAAAGATATAACAAGTTTTAACTCCAAAACATCTACTAAGAATTTTATGTGGGATGAAGGACACACAATGTAAAAATACAAAGGAAGACAACAAAACTCTATTCAAAGGAGGGACAAAGTTGATACAATCAAACTCAATGTGGGACAAACGAATTACTATATATGAATACTACATATAACAACATATGGGCGGTTGATTTATCATTTTTCATCCGAATTTTACATATCCACACTCATTGAGACAAAAATTGGGGTGAATTAATCCTTACGTTCTGAAATCAATGTTTACTTTTAAAAATAAAAAGTCCAAAAATGAACTTCACTAATTTTAATAAAAAGTAAAAAATAGACACTTGACAAGGGAGAGTACTCGTTTCACAAGCAAATCAAAATTTGATAATAAATATTTTAATATTAAATGAGGTATTATCATTATTTTTGTAAAATATTATTAATGTATATCAAATATTCCTTTTAATCATATCAACGAGTACAATTTTTTTTTTTAAGTCAATATATGACTAAGCAAAATCAAATTTTATCATACCTTAATTACAAAGGAAATGAAATCTCATCCATCAAAAAATATATTAAATATAGGTCATACGCCATTTTGTACCATCGTATTTAGGCTTAGATTCGACTTCAACCACTGTTTGTTTGTTTTTTTAATACTTTTACAATTGTCAATGTTGCTCGATTTCGACCAAAGATATAAATTGTATTACAATTCATGCAGGTGTACCTGTCACGCCCCGACCCAAAATTTCATACGAACTCCCGAGTCGGTGTGTGGTCTGGATTCTGTAACAATTATTAGTAGTGAAAGTTCTGCTAAAAATCGGAGCTTATCTATATACTCAAGCCAACATCTCATATATTACTGTCTCGAGTCATTGATCTCGAAATATCTTATAATAACTTGATCAGAGTTACACAGCTAGGTGTAATGGCATGACAACTTGTGACAACTACTTATCATACATGCGTAGTTATGCCACGTAACCTTAACAATCGTATCTATCCCACCGCTACGTAGCTCTATAGAGCTATTGTCCTGAACAACATCTCAACAAATCCCTTGTAGTATATCCCACGTGTTCCGCTCTATCCGCTACCAACCTCAGGAAAACAAACAAACACAAAGTGAGTCAAAGACTCAGCAAGTTACTAAAATGCAATTACATGGCTTGTGATCATGCAGCATGTCAACACGAAATATAACAATGTTTTACATCTAATCTCAGTTAAAAGTAATATATCACAATAGCAGATAATTCCATATGCGTTATAGGCTCAGCTGCCGCCAACCGTTTCATACCAGCTGGAGACCGCGACCACCTCATTCATATGAAAGCACATTATAATACCATGCAATATCAGAGGCACATCAGCCGCCAACCGTCCCATACCAGTTGGAGACCACGACCAACTGACATACATGGCTAACATATAACAGATAACTTACAGTACTTTTATCAGTGTCAAGATATGCCTCAACATTCTTCTTTACTTTTCATCTTACTCTTCTTGTATTTACATGTGCTATTATTGCAGTGCAAGTTCCTGAATGAAAACTTTAACTTGTTTCATGGACGACTCCACCTCAACGGCAGCCCTTTCCTCATAACTGGTACCATGGGTGGCTCCACCTCAACGGGCAGCCCTTTCCGCATGCATAACTGGTTTGAGTTTTATGGGCGGCTCCACCTCTATGGGCAGCCCTTTCCGCATGATTGGTACCATGGATGACTTCACCTCTATGGGCAACCCTTTCCCATGCCTCTAATTGCCGTCGATTTTAGACGACAACCAGGGTCGTAGCATACCAGTGTCGCCTTATTGGTTACGACAGTGAGCTACCCTCTACCATGGCTAGTGGCAGGACCATTAGTGAGTCCACGGTTATCACCGCGCATCATGATTTTCATCATATATATATATTGCTCACTGTTGTTACCGCGCATCATAATTTTCATCACGTATAACTGTGTCCACGGTTTTCACCGCGCATCATGATTTTCACCATGTATTTCATGCATCAATACATTTCCCAGTAATTACTGCTGGTTCTCATTATCACAAACAAGTAGATGTTTACTTATTATCTCATATCTTGCTTTATGATCAAGTAAATGTTTACTTGTATTAATCTCATGCTGCATTTCAAAGTCACATATTACTATGGTCAAATAGATGTTTATTTGCCATTAATTACTTTTTCGTAGTGCTTGTAAATACTAAGCACATAACACATGCTATTACTCTTTATATCACATCACATATCGTAGTGCTAACATTATAAGCAACTCTCACTACTTTGCTACCTTATAGAACTATCTTTGTTTCTGGTTTATAATGGATCCCATTATTATCATGTCATACTCTTATGACATTAACTTTTATTCGTGACGTGATACTTTGTATCCCGTACTCATTTCATGTACACTTTACTGTATACGTCATAGTATTTATGATATTATAACTTTACTAATGTGTTTCCCTAATATTTTAGGAACACTTCATATAATACCCACTAATCATATTCGACTCTATTAGAGTCATCAACCAATACAACTTGCTAATAACTAGTACACCTTTAATCATGGCATGAGACTATCTTTAGTTTATCGTGCATATACTTTAAATAGGAGGGGGTTAGTAACTTACCTCCCAAGTAAGCTTTCAAAAGGGTTCTCTTATTAAATATATTGCTCTCACAGTCGTCCAAGCTTGCATCCATTTATCCAAAGCAAATGTTACCCATTAACTTTTACAAATAGTATATGAACTACTTGTCTTCTATAGCATGAGAATTATTTTTAGTCTATCATGCAATATTTAAAGACGAGGGTTTAATAACTTACCTCTAGCGCTTTTCCTTAATTAAACTTTACCGGTATGATCTACTCATCGAACACACGTCGCTTCTACGGAAATTAGTTTATCCAAATTCTGAACAGTTGAGCATCAAACGAGCCTCATCTGAAATGATCTACTCGTCGAACACGTCGTTTCTACGAAAATCAGTTTGTCCAAATTCTGAATACCCGAGCACCAAATGAGCCTCTCACCTCGAAAGAAGTGAAAGAAGTGTGTGTTTTAGTGTGTTGTGTATGAAAGTAAATGAACTATGAAGATTTCCAAGCCCTTTATATAGACCTAAGGTAAACAGGTGAGTCACCATAGTAGCTGCCACATGTCGAGACCACAACGACGACTCATCAAATCATAGCACGAAGTGTCGTAACAAGAGAAATCCTTAAATAATAACTCATCATTCTTGTTGATGAGTCAATACTTAAGCATGAGGTGTCATCACAAGAAATGATGACTTATCTAGCCAAGGACGAGGTGTTAAATTTATCCGATTTCATCTTTATCCACTTGTTTGATCTTATTTTGTTTTGATCTTATCCTCTGACTCATCATTCCGATCTAAATCTTGACATTAACCCTTTCCACTCAACCTTATCCAATTTTCCTTGTTCCTATCCTCTTTCATTCTTATCATGTTCTATTCTTATCCATTTCTTTAATCATATCCTTTTATTCTTTTTTCCTATCCAACTTTCAAACTTATCCAAATTTTCTGTCTTCTAACGCTCAAGACATATCCAAATAAATTTTAATAAGTCCCAAAGGACTCTAGAATGATTCTAATACCCGATATAAGATAAAATAAAGTCGGGGTTTACAGTACCGATCTCCAAATAACTCGATTTCAACCAAAAATAGACGAAGTTATAATTCCCGACAAAAATTGTAACGCCCATCAAGATTTAAAGATAAATAAATCTTAAAAAGTTTGACTATGTATGATGGTGCAAAATGATGTATAGCCTCAATTTTACTATGAATTGCAACTTTTATGCATTTCTAAAATAAAAATCTATGTAAACCTTTTGTCAAATTTAATAAAGTCGATCCAGAAAAGTCAAAAATATTCTTTAATTGGTTCAGATGGAGTATTTGATATAATGAATATATTTTTAAAAAATATAGTCACTCTTTTGTCTTCGATTAATCCCAAAAATGTAATTCTATTTCTAAAAGAAAAAGATATAATTTAATTACAATTTAAAGAAAGTACAAGTAGAAAAACTACAATTTTAAAAAGTTTAACTTGATAAGTGAGACTATTTCTATGAAACGGAAAGAGTACGACTGAGTTTTATGCATAAAGTTCAATACGTTTACTTGTTTACACGGTTCAACCTAAAAATATAAATATTCTTAATTAAATTTACTTTATATATGGATAATGAAGTTTTTTGATTTTTTATATGCATATATATTATACCAATACTTATTAAGAATAGGCAATAGATTGATCATATGTTCATTTAAGTTGTGAAAAATTTGCACTTGGAGAAAATGGTTGGCGAAAGTGCCAAGAAATCCAAATGTTGATCTTAGAGATCTTGTATGGAAGCGAGTCTCTATTTGTTTTGCAGTACAGGACAATCCGTTGGCAGCCCAAACACAATTACGGTACTGTAGGGATCCAGTCCAAAAACAATCCATAATGTTGAGTTGGACCACGATCGTATCTTAAATCGAATTTTGGGGTTGCTTAGGCCCAGAATTATTTATTTTCCATCACGCCTCTTTAAGAAAAGAAAAGGAAAAAAGATATATATATATATATATTATATTGATAATTGTTTTAATTAATTTTTTGGTGATAGACATCTTACAAGTTAATGGATGGATGGATGGATTGATTCATTTAGAGTGCTTAATATAACTTATCGTTTCTAAGAAAAGGATCGGGTTCGTTTTCATTGTCCGCCATGTCAGGCGGAATCAAATCTTCTGTGCCACAAATTATGTGTTACTTGTGTCTCTTTTTCATCTCAATTATTGATTTATTTATCTCAATTATTTACATTAAAATTACTTTAAAAAATTAATAATTGAGATAAAAGGAACACACAAATAGCACAATTTGTGGCACAAGAGATTTGATTCCATGTCAGGCAGGCAAGCAGTACATGTGGTAATTATTATTATTAAATAAAAGCCGAACTTGTTCATTAATTTATCTACTAACTTGTCAAATGGAAATGGGACTGGGAGTCCTCAAATTAAATTATCAACGAGGCGCTGCAAACAACTATAGGACGATCCACCTTCCTTCAATGCCTTCATGCTTCTCTCTCTCATTTCTTTGACCCTTTTTCTAACCTCACTCTCACCCTCCATCAAATCTCTTATTCCCTTCTCTACCACCTCTGCCTTCACCACAGCCGGACTAGTACTTTGCTGATCATAATCCAAACTGATCTCCACACCCAATCCCAATTCCTTCACCAATTGATACGCATCAATTTGTTGTTCCGCATATAACGGCCAAGTCGCTATCGGTACGCCGAACCAGATACTCTCCAAGATGGAGTTCCACCCGCAGTGCGATACAAACCCGCCCACGGCCTTGTGGGACAACACAGCCGTTTGTGGAGCCCACCCGATTATTTTACCGATCCCGACCGTCCGTTCTATGAATCCATTCGGTAGGACTTCATTTGGATCTTCGTACTCCAATGGAAATCCCTTCATACCGGTTGCTGGGGGCCGTCGAAGGGACCACAAGAACCTACATCCGCTGCGCTCAAGCGCAATAGCTATTTCCCTCACTTGATCCGCATTGAAGCATCCCCTGGAGCCGAAGCACAGGAACACTACAGATGATTCGGGTTGGCCGTCCAGCCACTGCAATATGTCGTTATTTGGAGGAACCGGTTGCGCGGGTTTTAGAATGGGTCCCACCGGATAAACAGGTGGTGTGTTAGAATCGTAAGAACCGAGGGCATGATATTCGAGCTCTGAGAATGTATTGACGATTATGCCCTTGGCTTCTCTGTACTTCCGCGAATAACGAAGAAACCTATTAGTCCAAAACTGTTTGTCTGTCAACACCAAAGGCAAGACGTTTGGCGCCACGGGGGTGGCATAACTCGGAATGTTTAACTCAGTATCCGAGTGTTTCAACTCGGATATGTCCTTTCCGTCGTCGTCATGGAGGGTCTGTAAGTGAAACATGAGCCCAAGAAAAGCAGCATTAGATGTGAAGAACACATAGGTGGGGATCCCAAATTCCTTACCAACATCAATCATAGAGGTACAGAACATGTCCACCACGAAAGCAGTGAGTCGACTAGGTCTCGACTTATCACTCATCAATTGCTGGACAGCATCCCTTACGTCTGGTTTGTGGAGCTCAATTATGATATCAGCCAAGTCACCGGGGCTCTTGTAACTCCAATCGGGGTTGAAATTTATCTGAGGAAGTTGGTGAAACCGGACTCGGCTGGTGGCGGAAGACGAAGAAGAAGAAATGGATTCGGTAAAATGGTTGCCAATCGGATCAGTAGGGAGCTTCATGACAAGGACCGAGACGGAGAGATGATCAAAGCGGTCGAGCATGAAATTTGCAAACCCGACCACCTGGCCGATGTGTCCCATTAACGGGGACGGAATGAAAACCAGTTCTAGTTTCTCCATTTTGGAATTTCGATCTGCTTGGGCTAGCTAGCTGTATGGTAAGGAATTGAAGTTCACGTTTACGGTACATTGTCCATATCCATATAAAGATCCGGTTATCAAAATTGTTTCCATTTTTGTTTTGGCACGGGATAATTTAATACTCCCTCACTTTCAATTAAAAAGTTTATTTTTGATTTTTTTAAATCAATTTAATTAAAGATTGAAGGACTATTTATATAAATTTATTTATTTTTATAAAATTATTAAAATTGTGATCTATATTATTCTTATTGTAATTTTTTAGATAAAGTTTTATTTCTAAAATTATAATTAAAATATATTTTAATTTAATTTAGCTGCGTGTTAATTTTTATAAAAGAAGGTGCTTTTAAGACAGAACGGAAGCAATATACGTTGTCCATATTCATATTTCTCCTTTCCTATTGTTGTCCATATTCATATTTCTCCGTTCCTATTGTTGTCTTTTACTTGTCAAAGATTCGTTTTCCTATTGTTGTCCATATTCATATTTCTCCTTTCCTATTGTTAGTCTTTTACTTGTCAAAGATTCGTTTATGAAGTGTTTCTATTTTTGTTTTGACATGGGATAGTTTAATACTAGTTCTGGAAAAATAGTTTATTATTTTATTTTAAATATTTTGCACACAGAGTTTATTTTTAAAAATTATGTTTATAATTTTTTTAATTTTTCAACTTTACGCTCTATATTAATAAAAGCAGATTGATTATGTTTAAGTACTTTTTTTTAATTATAATCAACTTTAATGATATTATATACTCTCCAAAAGAGTCTATTTTTAATTTTTTTAGGTCAACTTAGTTAAACTTTGACCAATAATTTATATAATTTTTTTACAAAGTATAAAAGTTGTAATCTATAGTATTTTTATTATAATTTTTAATTAATAAAATTTAATTTTCTAAAATATAAGTAAAATATGTAAAATATTGTCACATTTTGAGTTTTAAAAAAGAAAAGTGAATTTTTTACCTAAAACGGAGAGAAGTATTTTTTAATTATTAAACTTTTTAAAGGTTAATTTTTTGAGTGAAGTGGAAGGTATGTTTATGTTATGTTGTCCATATCCAAATTTCTCCTTTTCTACTGTCGTCTTTTACTTTGGTGAAAGATCCGGTTATCAAAATTGTTTCCATTTTCGTTTTGGCATGGGGATAATTTAAAACTCCTTTTGTTTCAGTCAAATAGTTAATTTTTGACATTTTTTTGGTCAATTTAATTAAAATTTAACTAATAATTAACTTAAATTTAATACTTTTAAAAAAATTGTGAAAGTTATAATTCATTGTATTTTTAAAATAATTTTTTAATTAATAAAATTTTATTCTTAAAATATAAATATAATATATAAAATTTTAATTTAATTTAATTATATATTAACTTATAAAAAAATAAACTCTTTCTTAAAACGAGATAAATGCTTATGGTACGTTGTCCATATCCATATTTCTCCCTTCCTACTGTCGTCTTTTACTTGGGTCAAAGATCCGGTTATCATTTATCAAAATTGTTTCTATTTTTGTTTTGGCATGGAGGGCAAAATGCATCGCTACCCCTATGGTTCGTCCAAGTTCCAACGTTACCCCTTATCTGTTTGTCATTTCCCAGTGCCACCCTTTTCATTAAAATTTGTTAAAGTTATTCTGTCCGTGGGGGTATTTTGTAATTACATGACTTCAAAGGGTAAAGCATAAAATGCCTAAACCCAACTATCTCGCCTCCAACGTAGTATGAAACTAGGGTTTCTCCATGTCTTCTTGATTCCAGGAAACTATGAAAGAGGAAACATAATCTCGGTATCTTCAAAATTTGCTAGTCATTCTCATTTATCCTAACGGTTCTACAAAACATTTAAATAAGTTTAAAGCAACTGATTAAATCAAAGCACTGAATTTCGTGTCAAATCTATCATGTAGGGCCGTTCCTAGCATTTTATAGGCCCGGGGCTAAGTTAAAAGAAGGGCCCTAATTTAAGTATCAAATATTAATTTCATGTATTTTTTTAATTTAATTTCTTAGAGAGACAAAAATGATTTTTTGCTATCGGTACAGTTTCAATAACATGTTCCTATTGAGCTGAAATTAAGTTAGGAAAAACATTATTATCTAGAAAATTGAACAAATTCTTACCGAATTTCAGTCTCGTAAAGTAAAAAAAAAAAAACTCAATTACTCAAATCAACAATCATCGTAAGAATAATTTGGGATTCTTGTTGCCTCGCACTTCTATTTCATGGTTCTCTTATCAATTACTCAGAGCTATGACCTCAAATTAGTAATTAACTAAATTGAAAATTCAATATAACTATGTAAGATATGAATAAACTATCAAACTTAAAAGTCCCAACAAACAATTGAACAAACATAATTCAAAATTTAACAAATAAACAAAGTCAATGTCACTTTCAATTTTTAAACACACAAAAATATTGTAAAAAGAAAAATAATAATTAACAATGTTACAAAATTTAACAAATAAACAAAGTCTCAACAAATAATTGAACAAACATAATTCAAAATAATAACAAAAGCTTTGAGTTTGGGCCTCCGTTTAAGAAATTTGAATACTATCTATTTTTAGTTTACATGTATACTAATACTTCAACAGTAAAAAAAAAAATTGGACCCTGGGCGGGTGCCCAGCCTGCCCACCCCTTGGGCTGGCCCTAAATCTATGGCAACTTTCGCTGTAATACCTTAGCTATCCTAATGTGTTATTTGCATAAGTATATGTTTTATTAGCATGAATAGAAATGCCATGATAGTAATATGAACTATGGTTGTGTAGCTTGTTGAGTAATTTGACCTTATATACTTGTGATAATTGCCTAAGAACTTTTTGGGTTGGCTTTGGTTGCATAAAATGACTTTGTTCTTGGTAAAAATCATACTGGATACAGAGTGATCGCCTTGGCAAGGGCCAGAGCAATCGCCCTGTGGACAGAAAGTTGGTATCAGTGAACTGAGGACAAAGCGATCGCTTTGGCTTATAGCAAAGCGATCGCCTTGTGGGCAAAAAGTGGAGCGATCGCTTTGACTCGCTGGAGAGCGATCACCCTGATGACAGATTTGTTATATGTGTTTAAATATTATAAAATGCATGCACGACTTTTGATCAACAATGAGACACGTCCTTGAAGGTGTAGCTCAGCACCTCTTCCACCTCTTGCACCCCTGAGAGAGTAGCCATGACTCCCATTTCCTCCCAAAAACTCCATTAAACCTTAGAGAGAGTGTGTGTGTGTGCTGTGAAGGTGATTTACTGTGTGTTTTGCATCTCCTCAAGATCCAACCATCCAAACCTTGATCCAAGACCAGATTTGTGTTGCTTGAGACTAAGAGAACTACTTTAAAGGCTTTGATTCTCTTTTTAGTGGTTTGATTTGTGCATTTAAGGTAAGTTACTAATCCCCTATGTATGCTTAAGAATTTTCTACATAATATTGATATAGTGAACATGCATGTCTTGTTTACTTGATGATTTTATATTTAAATGATATGTTGTTAGGTCCAAGGTTGCTCTATTTAGGCTAGAAGGGGGGGTTGAATAGCCTATGACCAATTTTTGAAATTGATTCAAAAATCTTACTTCACTAGGGTTTTATAAATTTTGCAGGCGGAAGACTTGTGAAGCACAGGACAAGTTGAGAATGGCTGATCTTGGCAGGACAAGATCGGCGGTTCTTAAGATTGGAAATGGAAATTTAAAGCAACACAATCAAATCACAATCACACAAATAGACAGAATATTTAATATGGTTCACACTTATAAATAAGTGCTACGTCCACAACCAAAGTGGTCAACTTTGGATTTGAAAATCGTGTACTAAGTTTTTCCACTAGATATTTTACAAACTAAATCTCTAATGGATTGTGTACAAAAATTTTGTTGACCAAGTGTTTGTGTGGGAGAATTGATATCAATAAGATACAATTCTCGTGAGCTATGAAAAGCTAGGTGTTTGCAATCAATGAAGAGCTTTAATGGTGATCGTCTTAGAGGAAGCTCTTGAAGAAGGAAGTACGAATAGGACGTTTAAGCTTTTAATGCACTTGAAGAAGATGAAGAAGATTGAGTTGTAGTTGTTGAAGCATCTTGAATGCAGCAATGGATTCTCCTTTTATATGTAGGAGGAAGCTTGGAGCCGTTGGTGGTCTTCTAATTTGAATTTAAGAGCAATTAATGCTCTAATCAGTTGTTGACTCTGATAGGTGGCTCGTAGCTCCGTCTCGACACTTTGCTAAAAATAGGCGTGCATGCTTGCGGGAGGAATGTCCTTTTCGAGTGTATGCTAAGAATGGAAACCTTCATTGAATGTGATTTGCGGGTTAACGTTGCATCGAAGTCAATGAAAGTCTCAAATCGGGACATGTCTTGGCGGTTCTCTTATTAGACGTTCTTAGGTTCTTCAACATTCTGATGAGGCTTGGCGATATGAACTTGTCCGATATTCAAACGAAAGCTGGCGATGCATTGTTTGCCTATTGTGCGAGGGCGTCCGATGTCCTATAGGCTATCTTCTTCAAGGCTACTTACAATAAGCAATCCTAGGCTATTCAAGCTATGTCTAAGTACAAGTTGCCACTCTAACGGACACGCAGCCCATTAGTCACCTTGTCTTAGACTTAGGTTATGGATTCAAGCAAATCTAGGCTAATATGCAACAATCTCCTCCTATTTGCTTGAGTCCATGACCCTACGAATACAATATCGGTGACCATGTTCAAGTCTAGTAATAACATGCTTGTAAGATTGATATATTAAATAAGCATGCCCTAGATGAACTTACATAAAGGTCATTGTATTCAAGAATTACAAAGTGTTTACAAACAGGAAATTAAGCATCGACACTTGTAATGAGACTAAATTTAAAGACATGCGAGATAGGCGAATAGGCAATATAGGACATGTCTTTAAACCGGTGGGTTTAAATTTCATGCAATCACATAATAAGCGTTCATAATAAACATGAAAGTTTTAAAACATAGACATTGTTAATTAAACAAGTTGTTTAATTACAAAGTTTAGTAAAAGATTATACAAAATATTATCGGCCGGTTCAGAAGATGACCGAGATGATGCACGACCTTTGCCTTTGCACGATGAAGATTGCCCATAGCTTCTTGATGCCCATTTAGAGTCAACGGCAGCCTTAAGTCTTGCAATCTCTTCGTTTCTTTGCTAGCTCTTCTTTAGTATCGGCCAATTCGGAGGAGAGCTCTTTGTTCTTCCTTGAGCGAGCATTATGCTCAATGAGCTTGGTCTGCGATCATTGTTGAGTCGGCCATCTCCTCCTTCATGGACGCAAGCGAGGCATCAATAAAGCCGAGGCGGTGCTCGGTAGTTCTGCGCTCCTTGCGATAGTAAGCCAAGTGCTTGGTCGTGAGTTACGCGTCGCTCGCACGGAGGAGTGAGGGGCGATTTGCTGAGAGTGAAGCACAAGCTTGTAGCCGGCTTCAACCATGTCGACGACTGCATCATCTTAGTGGCGAGGTTGTCCCGGTTGGTTTCGAAGATGGCACGCGTCTTGGAGGAAGAGGCCGAGATCCGGGCAAGGGGCTTGGTTTGCGAGATGGATCGTGGCGGGCATCAGCGGCCTTTGCACCCTTGAAATCTCCATCACTTGGGTCATGCACGGCTGCACATGGGTGATGTGAGGCGTCTGCAGAGAGTTGGTGCGGGGCCTTGGTCGTCAACGAGAGATGACCTCAAAATCCTTCAAAAATTTATGGACGGCCTCGGCGGGATAGGTATCGACGAGTCGGGATGACTCGGCGGTCTCTGGGGGGAGAATGGTGGTGGCTTGGGTAGGTGAGGGTGGAGGATGGGTGGTGGGAGACAGGGATTGGCTAGAGGATGAGGGAGAATGGATGGTGGAGGAAATATCAATAGAGGGTGAAGGAAGGCTAGGAAAGATGCGAGAACAGGGAAGAGCCTTTCTATGTAGATGACATAGGAAAGGGGTGAATGAAGAAGGGGAGGAGAAAAGAAAGGGGAAAGGCTAGGAGAAAGAAGAGAAGAGGGATGAGAGGGTTGAAGCCAAGGAAAGTTGTGACTACATCAATGAAGTGTAGACCACGGGGTGAAAAAGGATGGAAGGATGGCATAATGGTGAAGGCGGGGTTTAGGCGAGAGAGGAAGGGGAGATGTCCGATTTGGTTGGAAGGGAAGGCCTAGGTCTTTATGGATTGCAACCCATTGGTTGAAGATCATAAGATCTTGAACCGGCGAGTTGTGGGAGAAGAAGAGTTGTGACCGGGAGGAAGAGGGTCATAGTAGGCACCCCATTGAAAGATGATTTCACTGCATAGGCCGACAGGAAATCTCTTGGGGTAGTCAAGGGTGGCGAAGAAAGGGTCGAGTCGGCGGGGTTGGGTTTAGGCTGCTTGTCTCGAAGGACAGCAGCTCACCTCGGGTGTAGGTGGTTATAGGGATTGGTTTTAGGCGTTTGGGAGGAGGTCGGAAGAAGGAGAGATAGGTCGTTTGGAGGATGGTGGTTGAGAAGAGGTGGCAGGTGAGAAAGATGGCTCTTGTGTGGTGGTTGTTTGGATGGGAGCGGAGGAGGAGGTGAGGAAGTAGGTGAGGTGGTAGTGGTAGTAGGCGAGGTGGTGAAGGTGGAGAAGGTGGAGGAGAAGAGGTTTCATCGGCGGTTCCCACAAATGTACCTTCTTCTTTGCACTCTTTTAAAACGTTTGCCATGCTTGGACTTAGTAGGAGTGGAAGAGGCGAAGTTGGTGATTGAGATGTTGTGGTGGGACTGGCTGGTGGAGGAACACCAATGGAGAAACTAGGGCGTGGATGAGACCTTAGGAAGGCCAAATGATTCGTGCGTGGGTAGGAGGGTTTGTTTGGTTTTGGGTTTGGAGGAATGGGAGGTAGGTTTAGAGGTTTTGGAGAGGTCGGTGGTTGGAAGGTTGATGGGTCCTTCTCAGCACGCCGAGCGGCGAGTTTCTGGTTTGTTTGAGTTTTGGAGTGAGAGAGGGAGAGTGTTTAGGCTTTTTGTAGGAGGCTCGGAGGCTCATATGGGTCATGGTCCGGCCGAGGTCAAAATGTTCAGCGGTGTGTGGGTGTAGGCTCCTCCTCTCGGTAACCCCGGTGTAGGTGACCTTCCTCTTACCCTTGCCGGCTTGGGTAGAGGGCCACCGAGAGCAGAGGCAGGTGCGGCAGCCAGCAGACAGATAGCGGGGCGGCAGCACCACCGCGTTGGTTGTCCTTTTGGCCATATCATCCCTATAGCGGGTGATGTTGTTGGCCGTGAAGACGTAGGTGTTGGACACCTTGATGAGGTCGTCGAGCGACCAGCTCATCAATCTCCTCATAACGGCGGAGGATGACATTGATAACCCCGACAAAGGGCCTCTTCATGGACGGGTGAGCTTGGACTTGAAAAACACTGGGACGGCATTGAAAAGATGATCTTTGCCCGGTTGAGTTGCTTGCGAAGGACCACGGCTTTGGTCCACATCACCGTTGGGAGGTGAAGATGTCCCTCGAGCCATTTTTGAACAAAATGCTCTTGTCGAGCGAATGGGCGATATGATAGGGGTCTCTCGGGAAGAGGTTCCTAGACATCTCGGAAAACCTCTCGGTTGGCGCACCCTCATCATCTCCCGGGCAAGTGCCGATTCGGCATCGGTCAAGTCCAATTTGCCTTCAAGGCGGTCAAGGATTTCTCCAACATCCTTGTAGGTCAACTTGATATAGTGACCCGATGTAGCCCTTGATGTAGCTTAAATTGACGGGCTCGGAGGCATTAGCCGGTGGAGGAGGCGAATCATCCTTGTATAGAATTCCTCAGCTAGATAGTTCAGTGGGTGTCGTTGAGTTGGAACAGGGGGAGGAGTCCACACTCAGCTAAATCTTTTAGCAAGGCATCACTAGCGGATGTGCAAATGATGGAGTCTATGTCGATAGTCATCCCTGGGTGATAGCTTGACTGGGAAGGGTCCTTATAGGGAGCTCACGGCCAATGCACTGGTTGGCTTAGCAGAGGCGAGGATGAAGAGGTGGCAGCGGCCTTTGAGGATTTAGACTTTCCTACATGATCGGTAGATGTGAGAACAGCATATAGGAATCGGCAGATATGCAAGAAACAGCAGATAATCATGCAATCGGCAGATAATAACATAAACAGGTACTGTTCAGATCAAAACCCAAAATATAGACAAATTGAACCAAAATATAAGAACAGTTCATCATCTGGGTTTTCAAATATCTACTGAGTTTGTCAGATTCAAGCAAACAAACTGATATAAACTAAAAACATAGTACCACAGGAATCTCTTGCAACACATTTTACACCAAAGAAGCAAGATTCAAGCAAAAATCGCAATATAGCACAGTTCATCAATGGCGGTCAGTTTTAAAAGCTCAAATTAGGTCAAAACGAGACCCTAAAACTGGATTTAAATGAATCAAGAAGGTGTAGAAATCCTTACCATTGATGATTTTAAGTATAGAGACTTGAGATTTTGGAGGTTTGAGACGATTTGAGCTGGATTACAGATTGGAAGCTTGAAGGGTTTTTGAAAGTTGAAAATGGCGGTTGTTGAGAGTTGTGAAGAGTTACTGTACATTTTACCCTTTTATACCTCTGACAGGCCACTAAATGGAATTTGATAAAATTTGAAGTCCGCATTTATTACCTGATGAGTCACTGTACGTATGGCGCCCTTAAGTCTTCCTATATTATCAGAGTCTGCCTATTTTATCGAAGACTGCCGATGTGGAGATAGTCACTTACCCAAGGTTGTCTATTTACTCGGCAGAGTTGAGATCGGCTGATCACATAGGCAGTTTAATAATGCAGCTTTATAAGATAACTTAAAGAATTTGCTAGAAAGGATTAAGGATTGAGGTCAAGCATACCAAGCTCTCCTCTTAAATATGCAAACCTGGTTGAATCAAGTGGTTTTGTGAAGATGTCGCTACCCGATTCTCTGTAGGCACATATTGCATGCCGATGTTACCTTTTTCAACATGATCTTTAAGAAAGTGATATCTCACATCAATGTGCTTTGTTTTGGAGTGCATGACAGATTTTGAGAGATGAAATTGCCGATGTGTTATCACACATTATAGGACAATCATCGCTTTGATCTCATAGTCCACTAGTTGCCGTTTGATCCACAGCATTGTGAAGCAGCCTACCGGCCTATGTATTCGCTTCGCTGTTGAAGTTGAAACAGAGGTTTGCTTCTTGCCGCCCATGAGACAAGTCTATTTCCTAAGAATTGACATGTCCCACTTGTGCTTTTCCTGTCAACTTTACATGCAGCAAAATCGCATCGAATAGCCTATAAGATTAAAAGATGAATCTCTAGGATACCGTATTCCCAAATTGGGAGTATCTATCGATATCCGATGATTCTTTTGACCGCTTGTAGGTGAGACTCCTTTGGATCACTTGAAACCTAGCACAAACACAAACAAAGAAACATGATATCGGCCTACTAGCAGCTAAGTATAAAAGTGAACCAATCATGCCTCAGAGAGTCATGTCCACTTTCTTGCCCTTCTCATCTTTGTCAAGATGGCGGTTAGTAGCCATAGGAGTCCGGTCGTTTGCATTCTCAAGACCAAATTTCTTGATGACATCCTTTGCATATTTGGCTTGATTGATGAAGATACCATTTGAACTTTGTTGAATTTGAAGACCAAGGAAAAATTGAGCTCTCCCATCATGCTCATCTCAAATTTACTCGCATAAGCTTTTCAAACCTTTTGCAAAGATTTTCATTAGTAGAACCAAAGATAATATCATCAACATATATTTGAACAAGTAAGGAATGACCTTTATGCTTCATAATGAAAAGAGTAGTGTCAATTTGACCTCTTACAAAGCCTTGAGATATCAAGAACTTTGAAAGGGTCTCATACCAGGCTCTTGGAGCTTGTTTAAGTCCATAAAGGGCTTTCCTTAGCTTGTAGACATCCTCTCTTCTTGAACAGTCTATGAACCCAGGTGGTTGCTCAACATAGACTTCTTCTTGAAGTTCTCCATTCAGAAATGCACTCTTTACATCCATTTGATAAACTTTGAAGTCCTTGTAAGAGGCATAGGCCAAGAATAATCTAATAGCCTCTAATCTTGCAACAGGGGCAAATGTCTCATCATAGTCAATACCCTCCTCCTGTCTGTATCCTTGGGCTACCAGTCTTGCCTTGTTTCTTGTAATGTTGCCGTTTTCATCCATTTTGTTTCGAAAACCCACTTTGTGCCAATAATCGCTTGTCCTTTAGGCCTAGGGACTAGTGACCGGACTTGGCATCCGTCAAATTGGTTTAGCTCTTCTTGCATAGCTTCCACCCACTTGGATCTTCCATAGCTTCATCAATCTTTTGGGTTCAATGTTAGATACAAATGCAGTAGAATACATGCATTCGTTTCTTGAAGCTTGTCTAGTTTGAACACCGGATTAAGATCTCCAATGATTTGAGTGATAGGATGATCTTTTACTTCCCTAACTTCGCAGTTGAACTTGTCCTATTGCATCGGCAGAGTTGGATTCTTGAGAAGTAGAATGAAGCTTGGTTTTCTAAAGGGTAGGTTAATTCCAAGGTAGGTTGTATGACTTCGGTGTGGAAGGCAAAGGGGATTCAGGGTTTTCGAGTGTTCATTTGATGGTTCGTTTGAGGATTCTAACAGTTGACTCTTGGAAGATCTTGTGAAGAAGGAGGATCGCAGATCCGGGACTTGGCGTTTGCACTGCCTCATATTCATCGAATCATTAGTAACCTTAGGAGCCAAATGTGGCCCAATGAAATCAAATTCATCAAAAGAAACATGTACGATTCAACAACTTTAAGTGAAGTTTTATTGTAAACTCGTATGCTTTTGAAAACTTGGCATATCCTTAAAAATTCCTTCATCACTTTTGGATTCAAACTTACCTCTATGTTCTCTACCATTGTAAAGAACATAGCATTTACAACCAAATATTTTAAAGAATCCAATGTTGGGAGCTCGCTCTCCATATTTCATATGGAGTTTTGTTATGAAATTTATTTATGATGGACTGTTTTGTGTGAAGCGGTGTTCACGCCGCCCGAAATACATAGGCGCTTTGGCTTCAGCAATCATTGTCTTTCTGCTTCAATGAGAGTTCTGTTCTTCCTTTCAAAGAACTCCATTTTGTTGAGGTGTGCCAACTAGAGAAATTGTGACCAATTCCATGGTCATCACAATATTTGGCCACACCATTGTTCTTGAACTCGTTCCATTGTCCGATCTCGACATCGAGATATCATCCACCTTCGAGTCCGTAGTCTTCGAAGAGTTCAAGAATGATGTCATATGCTTCATCTTTGGAGGACATCATCTCTACCCAAGTAAATCTTGAGTAATCATCAACTACCACAAGAGTATACTTGCGCCACCAAGACTTGTAGTAGTTACAGTCCAAACAGATCCATGTGCAAGAGCCGTAGAGGTCTCAGTTGTTGATAGGCAAGGCTTGCTTTTGAAGGAAGATTTGTGTAGTTTGCCTAGTTGACATGCTCTGAGACGTGTGATTCACTGATATTTTAGGCAAACCAACAACTAGATTGTCTTTTGATAGCTTTTCCAGGTATTTGAAATTGAGATGACTAAGCCTTTTGTGCCACAACCAGTTGTCGCTGATGACCTAGCAACCAAGCAAAGATTTGATTTTCTTCCAACAAAGATTTAGGTCAACAAAGATAGACATTCCCTTTTCGAATCCTGTCAGATAGTTGAACATGTCTCATTGTCCTTTATGAGACATTGACTAGAGGAAAAGCATGTTAGACCTTTATCACGAATTGTGATATGCTTAGCAGATTGTGCTTTAAACCTTCAACTAGAGAGACTTTGTTGATGGAGAGATTGCCTCGATTATACTTCCATAACCAATGGTCTTCCCTTTTGAGTTATCTCCAAATATGACCGAGGGACCTTTGCTTCAACAATGCTTGAAAGAAGATTTGGATCACCAATATATGCTTTGAGCATCCACTGTCTAGATACCATAGATCTTTCTTCTTCATTGACACCATGAAGCATTCTGAAATATAGACATTTAAGAATATGGTCCCCTTTTATTTTTGGGTCCTCAAGGTTAGCAACCTTTTGGGATCCACACTTGTTTAACCTTTGGAGGAGTAAATCCTCTAGATTTAGGTGTGAATCTCGAAGGCATTCATGAATCTCATGACCATGGCATTTGCGAGAAGAGCATTTGTGAAATCCTTCAACATGAGTAATGATTTCTTTTGAGGCTTCTTAATATCGCAGTCTTTGGAATGATCTTTCGCGATAATTGGCCTATAGGACTTAGGGCGATAATGCCTTTTCTTGTTGATGTTAGGTTTACCATAGGTAGACCTCTTATCAAAAGATTTTGTATTTACAGCACATGTCCTTTAAGCTTTTTATCTCAATTCACTTCTTTTACCCTTTTATAGGCGTGTTGGGATCAGCAGCCTTGCCTTTGACAAATTTAATAGGTTTGAGCCGAGAATTTCTAGACTTGCTATTAGTCATCCCCGTTTTCTTAGGGTGACTAATGGCGGTTTTAGTTGCTCGACTCACTATTAGCGAGTCATTGGCGATTGCTTTCTTTTGGACTTGTCTTTTGTGTTTTGGGATAAACAAAAGGAACTTTGTTAAAGCCAAGTCCTTGCCTTTGGGAGACTGCTGGTCATAAGAAACTTCTACACCAATTCTTCAAAGAATCACTTCGATGTCTCATCCTTTTGAGAACTAGAAGAACTACCTACTTTGAACTCACTTTGGAAACCAATGCCGCTTTGTCATCTAAAGTTTTCGGTTTGAGAGAATGGCATCAAAGTTTCCTTTAGAGTTATTCCAAGTATTGACAACCTTTTGAAGGTCATCTTTCTCGAATTTATCTTCTTGATGTGTTCAAGTAGGAAATCCACTTTTTCGATCAAAGCTTTGTTCTCTTTTTGCAATTTGATACTTTCACTTGTGTCTATCAAGATCTTTGATCTTAGACATCAAGGTTGATTTCTCGAGACAGCCTAGTTCATGCTTCTTGGCTAATTTCACATAGGCAGCTTTGAATTTTGAAAACTCTTCCAAAGATGTCTTTGTTAGCTTTGATGAGCTCTCCCTTTGATGGTTCATTGAGCTCATCATCATCATCACATCTTGTTGAAATGGTAGTGACCTCACCGAATCATGTGGTGACTCCGGCCATAAGGCATATGTTGGCTTCTTCAAAGAAAGTCACAAGAGTCATCCTCATCGTGTCGTGTCACACCATGTAGGCATTGTTTTCATCAATGTCTTCACCACCATCCCTTTTTGTTTTTGAAATTTAGTTTCGGACGTTTCTTATAAAATTCATATTTTGGCTTTGGACATTTAGAGGCAAAATGGCCTGGTTTCCTACGCTAAAACAAACTAGCTCATTATCCTTTTGATGGTCTCGATTTATAAGGAGCGAATTTTTTGGTTGAGCAGTTGTTTTATAAGGAACAGCTTTGTGAGAAGACCGCCTATGTGATGATGTTTTATTAAACCTTTTGAAACGTTGATATTTCTTTACAAACATAGCAAAGGCTTCGTCGAAAGAATATCATCATCTTCACGGATGTAGAAGGTGTTTCATCGTGTTTTGAACAGAAGGTTCAAGAGACATGGCCGGTAAGGACAAGTTTTTAAAACTCTTTTCCATTTCTTGAGCTTGTTGGATCTCAAGCTCATAAACCGAAAGACTAGCATAAAGGTTTCTAAGAGTCAATTTGTTTAAATCTTTTGACTCTTTCATGGCGTGATTTTAACATGCCATAGATCGCCTAGTGCATTTAGAAATCTCATGTTTATTTCTTTCTTTTCATACTTCTTTCCTAATGAATAGCAAGAGTTGACTACCTCATAGAATCTGTCATAGGCACTTCGCAGAGACTCTTTGGGATCCTTTTGAAGGAGTCAAACTTCGGATGCAGTATATAATTTGTTGTTCTTTGTCTCGCCATCACCTTCAAGATATTCAAGGATGGCTTCCCACATCTCCTTTGTCGTGTCCAAGTTGATAATCTGATAAGTACTTATATCAACACACTGGTAATGATGTTGATGGCCTTTCCATCCGAGCATCATTCTTCGTCTTCATCATCCCACTCTTCTTCGGCTTTGGTACTTCGTGCAATTGGATCTACCGCGCCGGTATTAGGCTTCATTGGAATTCGGGTCCATCTCGTGACACATTTCCACAAACGTTTGTCAATTGAGTTCATATGTCTTTTAACTTTATCTTTCCAGATGTCAAAGTGAACTTCATCCAAGACAGACAATGGTTCACGTTTGAGGTTTCCAACATTTGGTGAGCAGCCATGATCTTTAATCTCTCAAGAGGTTAATCTCGGAAAAACTAGTTTTCAAAGAGTTAAGCTCGATACCAATTGTTAGGTCCAAGGTTGCTCTATATAGGCTAGAAGGGGGTTGAATAGCCTATGTCCAATTTTTGAAATTGATTCAAAAATCTTACTTCACTAGGGTTTTATAAATTTTGGGCGGAAGACTTGTGAAGCACAGACAAGTTGAGAATGGCCGATCTTGGCAGACAAGATCGCAGCTTACAGATTGGAAACTGGAAATTTAAAGCAACACAATCAAATCACAATCACACAAATAGACAGAATATTTAATATGGTTCACACTTATAAATAAGTGCTACGTCCACAACCAAAGTGGTCAACTTTGGATTTGAAAATCGTGTACTAAGTTTTTCCACTAGATATTTTACAAACTAAATCTCTAATGGATTGTGTACAAAAATTTTGTTGACCAAGTGTTTGTGTGGGAGAATTGATATCAATAAGATACAATTCTCGTGAGCTATGAAAAGCTAGGTGTTTGCAATCAATGAAGAGCTTTAATGGACTGATCGTCTTAGAGGGAAGCTCTTCAAAGAAGGAAGTACAGATAGGACGTTTAAGCTTTTAATGCACTTGAAGAAGATGAAGAAGATTCAGAGTTGTAGTTGTTGAAGCATCTTGAATGCAGCAATGGATTCTCCTTTTATATGTAGGAGGAAGCTTGGAGCCGTTGGTGGTCTTCTAATTTGAATTTAAGAGCAATTAATGCTCTAATCAGTTGTTGACTCGATAGGCCGGCTCGTAGCTTGCCTGTCTCCGACACTTTGCTAAAAATAGGCGGTGCTTGCAGGAGGAATGTCCTTTTCTGAGTGTATGCTAAGAATGGAAACCTTCATTGAATGTGATTTGCAGGTTAACGTTTCATCGAAGTCAATGAAAGTCTCAAATCAGGACATGTCTTCGGCAGTTCTCTTATTAGACGTTCTTAAGGTTCTTCAACATTGCTGATGAGGCTTGGCTGATATGAACTTGTCCGATATTCAAACGAAAGACTGCTGATGCATTGTTTGCCTATTGTGCAGAGGACGTCCGATGTCCTATAGGCTATCTTCTTCAAGGCTACTTACAATAAGCAATCCTAGGCTATTCAAGCTATGTCTAAGTACAAGTTGCCACTCTAACAGACACGCAGGCCCATTAGTCACCTTGTCTTAGACTTAGGTTATGGATTCAAGCAAATCTAGGCTAATATGCAACATATGTTGAGATGTATAACATATTTATATGTTATGTGTGGTGTTTGGATGAATGTTGCATGTTGATGTTGAATACTTAACCATGGAATTGAACACAAGAACAAGTTAGAGATTTGAAATGGGAAATCTTGCATATAGCAATTATACCCAAATTTTAAGAAGTGTAGTAATGACTCTAAGAAGTTGATATTAAGTTGGAATAACAATTACCAAATAACATGTTGAAATCCTACGAGATTTAGAGTTCGTTTGATATGTGTTTTGGTCCTCCGAGTAAATGATACTGGTAAATTAGAGACTGGTAAATAGCTCTAAATTGATTGTTTGAAGTTCTTGAAACAATATGTTTGATGAGAATTCTTGGTAGAATAATATAATCTACGTGTTATTTGTCAAGTTCACTACTTTTGAACTTGATGGTTATTTGCATAAGATGAGTATTATACCAACTTGTGCATTGCATAGAGTCCAGCTGACATTGTTGTTATATCAGGTGGGATGACCTATAATCTTTACAAATTCGTTTCGTGATCGCTATAAGTTGTCATACTGGAGTTCACACACCCCTCATTTGTTGGCCACAGTTGGGAAGTAGCCCCATTATTGCAATACGCATGACTTTGGCTTGCTAGAAGAACCCGATGAATTTTGTTGGGGGACCCGGTGGATTTTGCCGGATTAGTCGATACATTACACACGAGTATCGATACACGTTGGTTATTTTGTGTATTGCAGGAGCAACATAAAGATAGAGAAAGAGAAATGATATCCTTTGTAACGTGGTTTATTTATGAGCACTTATGTGAATATCAAGGTGCTATATGAGATATGTGATTGGTATATCAATGATGATGATATATGTTTAGTTGTGGTATATAAATGTTATTACCATGTTATGTTTAGCTTGAGCATTATGCCATGCCATGTAGTTGCATTTAGTAACTTATTGAGTTTCGACTCACCCCGTTTATTATTTATTGTTTTTCCTTAGATCCGAGCAAGCCTAGCGGTTCTCGGTGAGATTAGTGAGATTGCGGTTTGCTAGCAGGTTGTATTTTGGTTTAGTAGCTCTTGAAGCTTGATGTTGTTTAGTAGTATTTCTTTTGGTGAGGACGTTGGTTATGTAAAGTTATGTAAACTTTACTTGGGCAGTATTTGTTCATATTATAATCCTTATATTCTTTAGGTAGCAGACATATGTATGTCGTGCTTATATATTTAACTTCTTAGTAAGTTCAGTTTCTTTTCCGAGTATGTTGTAGCTTGCTGTTATGTTAGTATTCCGGCATGTTATAGCTGACGATGTTGTTGTTGGTTGTTTCCCAAGTCCTAGATTTGTGGGTTTATATTTGTTGGGTTCCGGTGTTGTATCGCCGAAGACTTGTTTAATATTTAAATCAGGTTTTATTCGCTGTGTTTTGCTGTAAATACGGGTGGTTACACCACGTGCTTTTCATTGGTTGCGTCGTTTTGTTGTTTTGGCGACCCGACCTTGGGATTTTGTATAGAGATCCGGGTCGGGGCGTCACATTCGCGACAATGGCAAAAATAAGGGCGTGATGGTAGTACGTCTCCGAGATGAAATGGCTTACTAATTACTCTATTCGTCCCGGATAAATGTTCCTAGTTGATAAAGCACATGAATTAAGAAACATAATTAATGATGTATTGTAAAATATATTCTGACGATAATATCCATGAACATTAATTGAGTTCAACTATTCTAATTAATTGAGTTTCTCTTGTTATATTAAATGAAGTTTTAAGGGTATATTGGGAAGAATTGTAAATAATATGTACATCAAAAAATTTTAAAAATATTAATTGAGACATCCTAAAATAGAAAATATGAACATTTATTTAGGAAGGAGGGAGTACTATCTAACTATCTTCATCTCCTCCTCCAAAGCAAACTATTGGTTTAGGCGCTTGAACAAGTTCTGCCATATAGGAAAGTAGTGAGTAAATACTATATTACTTCCTTCGTTCTAGGTAAAGAATTTATTTTTTATTTTTAAAAGTCAACATGTGATTAAATCAAATTAAAATTTACATACTTTACTTATATTTTAGTAAGTAAAATTTTATTAATTAAAAACTAGATTACTAATACTATAAATTATAACTTTCATAACTTTGTAAAAATAAATAAATCTTTGTAGATTATCCGTCAAATTTTAACTAAATTGACAAAAAAGTTAAAAGTTGACTCTTTGATTAAAAGAGAGGGAGTATTTTTTAAGAGTATTTTTTAATTTCAAACCAAATTTATCTTTCTTAAATCAGTTTATCAATGTTTCATGTGGGTTCCATTACTTTTATAATTAATCGTTCTAGATCCATTCATATTTGAGTAGAGATTATTATATTCATACTCTTGTTTGGTTTTTGGTTTTTATTTTTTATTTATTTTTAATATATTTTTTTAATGTCCTAAAGGAGCGTGGTAAGGGATCGAATCTGTGACCTCAGACTTGATGAAGTCTCAACTCTACCATTAGGCTACCCCTTAAGGACACTCAATGGAGAAATCTATAAGAAAGTAAAAGAGTCGAGGAATTAGTGTTATGTGTGCTAGCTCTTTGTTCTTATCTCAATGAAATTTGAAATTTGAAATAGAAAAAAGAAGCGAGATGAAATTAGCATAATGGAAGCGGGGAGGAGGAATGGTGGTGGTGTGTTGGATGGGCTGAGTTTTTTGGTTGCTGGAATGGAGGAGTCATCGCCGGCAAAGACGACGGTGGTGGTGGATGCATACCCTTTTTTTTACTTTTCTTTTTTTATTTTGACAATTGGGTATGACTTTTTTCCACTTAATAACCCATTAAAGTTGAGTAATGACAATATGGTCCAACTTAACGAAAAGTTAGAGCATATTTGAACAAGTACTAGTAATTTAATACTCCAGTAGATACTTTATTCGTCTTATTTGTTCCCGAAAAATAGTCTCATATATAGCTAGCTAGCTGCATTTTATAAACTGAACATATTCGTCCGTCCCTAACTCAAAACTGATATGGCTCCATAAATCAGTCTCGCCCATATTCTGCTCATATCAGGATCGGATGCTTCTAGCTAGCTAGCTAGCACCACTTATACACATTAGATGCAATCTCGGGACAAAATTTCCAACTTTAGTGAGTAATTATTGGTCCAGATTAGATTAAATACGAAAGGCCAGGGCCAGAAGAGGGATCGAAATTGCTCGTTAGTCGTTTCTGACAGAAATCTATCTTTCAAAGTATACCTGCATGCATAAAAAAGGCACCAGACTTAAGACCATCCTGCAAAAAGAGCTGAACACTACCTAAGTAAGGAACTCACTTTTTTATTTTTTATTTTTAAAATCATGATACTTCTCATCATACAAGAAGGCCCAAAAATAAATACCCTTATATAATTATTTATTCACTACACTCATTAATAATTACTTTAATTTAGTTTATGTTAGAACAAAAATACCCTTTTTTTTTTTTTTCATTGGGATCAATAGTGGTTCTCCACTTACCCCTTTGATGACTCGAACCCACGACCTATCGGTTGTAGGTGAAGCGTCTTACCACCTGAGCTGCACTTACTTGTCTAAATAAATATCTGTTCCATTGAGCCACCAAGTCAATTAAAATACCCTTATTTAGTCGTACAATATATTTACTTCACTATTCTTTCAATTCAAAGGTAGTTATTTATTTTTTTTCTTTTCATGATCTATGTAAGGTTACACTTAATCTTTTTAAGGATAATTGTTTTATTAATTTTTGATTGAATAAATTAGATATGTTTGTACGTATTTTCAACAATTATTTTCTGTTAAACTTTCTTTTTTAAATTTTATCAAATTACCTTTCAACACTATAATTTAATTTTCTTTTTTAATTTGTCAATATATCCCATGACCAATGTATTTTTATTTTCTTTTTCTACTTGCTGAACAATCATATATACTTAATTATTTATGCTCATAAAAAGAAAAAAATTAAACTACATTGTGTACAAGAAGTGAAGACAATTATTCCTAAGCCCGAAATTTCATTATTAATACGAAAAGTAAGATTAAATATGAATATGAATATTATAATTAATATTTCTATTTTTGTTAAATACTATTTTCATAATATCGCACAATTAAATATATGCTAGTTTTAATTTATGTAATTTATGATATGAATTTTAAAAAGGGGTATTTTCATCTACGTAAGCTTAACTCTAAATGAATGTAGTGGGTAAGTAATTTATATAGTGAAAATAGACTCTCCATTATGGTATTTATCGTTTGCAAGTTGATTAAATAAGATATTTGATATGAAAATAGTAATTATAAAGTGTAAGACACATGCATTATTGTTATTGCTCATTCTTTCTAATACACACATGCAAGTATAAATGCTTAGTCATACTTTCATTTGACTGCTAACTCATAGTTATTTTTGATTAATAGGTAATAATATGAAAATAATAGCATTGAGAGTGTATAAATATAAAAATATTATTTAAACTTAAAAATGATGATAAATTAATACAAAATATGGCATATTTTTGGTTTTGAATATTTCTTTAATCAATTATATCCGTACAAATAAGTGGAAGTATTCTTCCATTCACGTACTTTTATGCCAAATTTTAGGTCGTAACTTTAAAAAAAAATCCATATTAAACTTTTATGTTTTTTACAACGTACTATACCCGTCCCATATATTACTAACTATGCTTATTAGTGTCTTAAGCATGGTTTAATAAGGATTTTTAGCATAGAAATCTAGTTTTCATTTGTGAGTGAGTTGATTCAACTTCCAATTTTTCAGTTGAAATTTACGGAGCGGGTTTTAACAATACTAGTAATTTAGCCCGTGCTTCGCACGGGTTGTCATTTAGTTTAGGATGTTAAATTTAGGATAATATTGCATGGTATCCAAGTTTTCTTGATTGGTTTGTAATAATTGGTATTTCTTTTTACAGAGTCAACCTATGGTTGTGATATTTCATGCTTGATTTGATAAATGCAAATAAACAAAATGAAATCCTATAAGGTTAACATAGTAGAGTCAAAACAAAAGAGAAAATCCATAGATCCAAATAAAATGTCAAGCTTAACACCAACTTAGCGTGACATTGTTGAGTCAAAATAAAAGAGAAAATTTATAAATTCATAAAGTAAGAATAAAAATCCCAAGTTTAACGTGTTATGCATCTGATTGAGACCAAAACTAACCACAAGAAGTCCATGCATTGTAGTTGACTGACTATTTTCTCAAATATCATTTACAAATTGCTATACTATAGAATAAACAATTTCAAACAAATGCAATCACCCTTCAAGACTATTTGTTTTTTCTCCTTTCTTCAAGTGGCATATTTAACCTCTAGAGTTCATGGTTATGATGTGAAAACTAACGCTGGAATAAACTAAAAATGTTTAACTCAACATAAAAGATGATCATCATAATTATTAAATAAATTTGTAAACTCTAACGAGATGGAAAGAACAAATACTATGAATATGTATTAGTAAATTAAATATAAATGAAAATTTTGCAATCTATACGCCGAGATGGCAAAAATGAAATGACAAATCCTATATGGTTTAGATACTGAGCTCGAAAAGGTCCATAACAAAAAATCACTTCTTAAATCCTGTTTCCTCTATTATTTTTAAGCTACCCATGTATCATATTGTATAACATACATAATAATCATTAAAAATTAATTTTATATAAACAAAAGCAAGTAAAAGTTTGGAATCAAACAAAGACAAAGTTTCAAAAGGTCTATAACAATAAATCAAGTCTTCAATATTGAGTTTCACGCTGCAAAGCAAAATCTAGAAAATACATTTACAGATCAGAAATATCAATTTTATATAAACAAAAGTGAGTAAGCAAGCTAGGAATTATTATTAACCCACAAAGTTTCAACCCACTGCTAGCTAGGACTCCAATTCGAGCTTTGCATGCTAAATCTGAAGCTTTTTGTGAATGAGTTGCAAGCATATGAATAAATATGAACAAATTAGAGTTAGATTTAATAATTTTTAACACAACAAATTAAGAAAGACGGGTAAGTATGAAAACAATTTATAAAAATATCGCCAATTATTTTTGACCATATATGGAGGTCGATAAACATACTTTTTAGTCATCACTTACTACTTTGGGCCTCTTTTCGGATGTAAATTACTTTCAAATTCTATCTGATATGCGAAATAAAATTTACTGTAAATACTAAGTAATGAAATCAGTTTGGTTGTGTTATTTTTTAAAAAATAGAAGAAAAAAAAACAACAGCAGAGCAATCATATGTTGAAATGGTCCTTATAAGTTCAGCAATTGTTCAACAATCCATCTTTGTCTATGGGATTACTCAATAGCATAGTTATATCTTCAAAATTAAGTTACTAACTTCAATTACATTTTCAGGCTGCCCTTAAAATTGAAAGATCGCGAGGTACTTAAAAAGTTAAATATATCATGCTCGACGTAATGCCATAAAGAGCCAATAATTTTCATGCTTTGCTTACAAACTTTTAAACAACTTTCCCATATTGATACATCCTTACCATGAAAATGAGGCTTTCATAGTTGATAGTTCAACAAACCCATCAAAGAAAAATGAAAAAGAAATGCAAACAATTAAATGACGAAAATCAAGAAAATTCAACAAATAACAAACCCCTTCTTTGAATCCAAAGAAGGAGTAATCTAGTTTGTATATTTACATTGATTAGCTAAATATGAACTAATTAAGCTAGCTATTCATTCTTAACGGGGAAAAACCTTAAAATTTTCAACCACCCATGTTCTCCACGGGTAAAAAAGATCATTGGCTTGATCCAGTTGAATCCTAGCTCTCTTCTGCCACAGAATGAAGCAAACGACCATCCCGTAGACTGAATTCAACAAAAGTAACCAAAGGAGAATAATCTTGCTGCGCGTTCACAACCTCCTCGATCTTCTCCAAAACCTCAGCACTGGCAAGCCGATTCTCAGCAAAATGGGCAACGCACTTTAGGGAAACATTCAGAAGTGGAAAAGCATACATTCCAACCTTGGCAACCTCCTTGTCAAACACCTCTCCTGTCCATTCTTCTCTCACCATGGACTTAACCCACTTTGGAAGGTCCAATCCACTCTTCTCTACCGTTTTCCCTGTTAGTAGCTCCAAGAGGATCACCCCAAAGCTGAAGACAGAGGATCACGGGAGTAAGAAACAGTTTTAACAGATCAACAAATATTTAAGGTTACATAATCATATTGAGGTTAAACATGAAACCTCATGAAATTCAAATCTGTAAAGGCTTAAAAATTCGAGTAAGGTTTCTTAACATACTCTATTTATAAATTTCGGCTGTTTTCTTCTTGATTAACTCATTGTAACAGAGGATCGAAATGCACTTGATAAGTCGCAGTTCTTATAATTTTTCCAATTACCTTTCCTCCATTTTTTCAGCTACCAAACAGAGTTCCAACCCCAATTGTGACCCAAATCTCATCAAGCTAAACTACTCAAACAAAATCCATCATATTGTGACATATATATAAACATGTTTGACACACTCTATTTGATTTCTTCTAAATTGGGTCAATGCTACATTCGATAGAAATGCACTTAACATGTCAGCAGTTACCGTAATTTTCCCAATTTCCTTTCCTCCATTTTCTCAACAACCAAACTTCAAACCCCCAAATGTAACTCAAATAGGAAAGTGAAACTACTCAAAACCAAATCGATCACATTTTGATTGATATATATAAACGTATGTTTATGTGCGGGTATATGCAAATCGATCATATTTTGATTGATATACATAAACGTGTGTGTGCGTGCAGGTATATGTACGACAGAGGTGACCTGGTACCATGTGACGGGGCAAGCTATCTTGGGATCAAGAAACTTCGAGTAGCCATATTCACATATTAGCCAAGGAAGCTGCTAGAGTGCTAGAATGAATAGCTTGCTTAATTAGATCATAATTGTGAAGAAAGAACTCAATATAATATTCAAACCCCCTTCTTTGGATCCAGTTAGAACGTTTATCAAACACTTTACCTGGAAAGAAAGAAAAAATGGCAAAGATCAAAGCTTTATGGCCATTTCTGTTGATATGTACTTCAGAATTCTTATCTTATAGTTCAAAAGTATAACAAATTGCTAACTAAGATAAATACCCTTCAATTATTGGGATGAAGTATGAAGGAAAAAAAAAGTAGTTGGCAGATGTTTCAGAGAAATATTACCATTTTATAGATTAATCTGTCTGAACAGTTAAGCGGGTATGAATCCATTAAATGCTCTGCAAAAGCAGCATCTACTTGTGAGAGAAGAAGCCATTTTTTAGAAGCAAACTGTAAGTAGTAATTAACCAACAAACTTTTCCCTTGGTACTGAGGGCCTAAACTGGATAAAAAATAATGAAATATACATACACACATTGGAAACAAATAATGGCAACAAAAAAAAGTTAAATATATTAAAATTACAACATATAGCATTCATAATAATAAACACAAATTTAGGAGAAATTATGATAAATAAACACGCACACGCATACAGAGAGAGAGAGAGAGAGAGCGAGAGAGAGAGAGAAAGGAACCTGTTTGAATGATGGGAGAGATCTTTCAGAAATTGTTGAGGGAATCGTAAGTCCAACTATTAAAAGATTGCGATTGTGAATGTTTCCATTGTGAATCGTAAGTCCAACTATCAAAAAACGATGAGAATGTTTCCATTGTTCGTTGTTCAACCGAAGAATTTTGCGATCAGATTGAGTCATGCAACCCAATTTTTTTTCTACATCAGTTCTAAAATCGACGAAGATGAACGAATATACACACCTATTTACATACACGTGTGTGTGAATAGAGAAATATAGAGAGGAGGAAACCTGTTGAGGGAAACATCGACGGTGCAGTGCTTGATGTGAACGTCGAGACGGGGAGGGCAATTATCGAGAATCGTGCAGTCGTCTCCACATTCAAGCAAACACATCTAACGTCTATCTATTCTGTAGATGCTTATATATGTGCATGTGTGTGTGTGTGTGTGTGAGAGAGAGAGAGAGAGAGAGAGAGAGAGAGAGAGAGAGAGAGATGAAACCTCCGTTGCTCGATTCTCGATGAGGCCAATGACGAAACTGGATCTGTTTCCAGCGTCGTCTTCCATTAATTGGACTCTTCCTCCGCCATCAATAATATTGAAAGTTAATAAGATGGCTCCTTTGACAGATAATAAGTGAAGGAGGTCTCACCTGATCAGAGATTGTCGGGCATAGGGCGGAAGATCGGGAATCGGAGATTTGGAGGGAATGGATAGACGGGGATTGACGAGATAGAGAACGTGGAGAAGGAGAACGGTGCTGCTGCGGTGGTTCATGATTGGCGATTTGGAGGGTGTGTAATCGATAATTAGAGATTTTGAGTGTGTAACCGTTTGTCGTTTGAGTTCCTCAGCCAATTGCAAAAACTCATGAACTATTGTTAATTGACGAAAGGCTTTAGATTAAGCAATTTACTATTATATATAGATTCTAGTATTATCATAAATATATTTATCAGGGGGATAATGACACTACTAGTCCCTCGACTATGGCTGATTTCAACATTAGTCTCTTAACAATTTTTTTTTCATATTTTTGTCCCTTGACTATGAAAATTAGACACAGTTGGTCTTTTTGGTAGATGCGTTAGTATTTTTCCGTTAAGTCCGTCTTGTACCTAACACGTGACTTTGGTTAAGGGCATTTAAGGAATTTTACGTACCTCGTTGATGTGATGTTGATGGGAGAGAGAGAGAGAGAGAGAGAGAGAGTGGTGAAAGAGATAAAAGAGGAAAAGGAGGTCCACCCCCGTCAATTACCTCTACCGATCAACTCTAAAATTAAACCCTAATTTCTCCTTCTCTATATCTCTTCCTTCGCTCTCTCTCTCTCTCTCGACAAATCAACCTCGCCGTCGTCGATCGATCGGATCCGGGAATAATGGACGATGATGATGAAGTCCGGTCACATCCATCGTCGGGAAGTGGATCTCGAGTCCCCTCCGAACAGGCGGATTACGGTTACGGTGGCCGCCGCGCCTCCTCGAAACACCTTGACCCTAGCCCTACCGGCGGCGCGGCGGCAGCGGTGGTGGAGGTGGCGGAGGAGGCGGACGGGAAGATTCTGGAGCGAAGGTGCTACCTCGGCTAATCGATGCTTGGGGCGAGCGGTGCGTAGAGCTAGCGAGGAATCAAGCGAAACACCGGAAAGAGGTTGCTGATATAGTTAGTAGTCGAGAAGATTATTCCAAGGCGCCTAAGACTGATATTCAGTGCAAGAATCAAATCGATACTGTGAAGAAGAAGTACAAGCTCGAGAAGGGCAAGAATCGAATCAGTTAGCTATTCTAACCCGAAGAGATTTTTGTTATTCTTGGCAAGGAAAAGAGAGGCCATTTTCGTGGTGGTTGAATGGTGGTGCTGTAGGAGTAGACGGTGGTTTGTGGTGGTGATTCTGTCGTGGAAGGAGTGTGAGTGGAGAAAAATGGAGAAAAAAAGGCGTATTAAATGTAGGAGTAGACGGTGTGTGTATGTGTGTATATGTATGAATCTGGTTGTGTGTGTGTGTATGAATCTGGGTCTGGGTTTTGATTAAAGAGCCATGGTTGAATCTGGTTTTGTGTGTGTATGTGTGTATGAATCTGAGATTGGTGTTTGAAGAATTAGTGAAGAAGATGTAGGTGAAATTCCCTTTTTGCCCTTGATTAAACGCATATGAGAGGCACATGACAGACTTAACGGAAAAATACTAACGGCATCCACCAAAAGGACCAACCGTGTCTAATTTTCATAGTCAAGGGACAAAAATTTGAAAAAAAATTGTTAAGGGACTAATGGTGGAATCGACCATAGTCGAGGGACTAGTAGTGTCATTAACCCATTTATTAGGTATCTATATCTATCTATCTATCTATCTATATATATATATATATATATATATATATATATATATAACAGGCGTGCCTATAAAAAAAAAATTTCGCCAATTTGAACTTTTAAAAAATAAACAATAACTTGCAGCATTGTTATTAACGAAGAATGAATTTGCACTTTTGGTTGAATATGTTTGCTGTATTGATATTAACGTGAAATGAATCTACGCTCATTGGGCAGCCGAAACATTACATGGACATAAATTGAATGTCTTCTAAGATCACTATAAATAATAAAATAGTATTCATGTGAAAAACAGATAATGGTGGTGCTTTCTGTGTGACGAGTTTGCGGTTTGGTTTGTAAACAACATTTAAAAAAAAGAGAGAAATTTTTTTAGAGAAAATAATGATAAACTTAAACAACAAATTTTATGAAGAACAAATACCCACAATTAATTATAATTAAATTTCAGGTCTGAAAAAAATATATACATCCAATAATTTTTTTGTTCATTTCATCAAATCTAAAAGTTATTATAACAAAAAAAAAAAAAAGTCAACTAATTGAGGTCTGAATTTTTTTTGTCAAATTTACAGGTTAAAAAATCATAAATTTGAGTATAATTTAAAAAGATACTCAACAATTGTTGATTTATTAAATGTTACAGATTGTCTTAACCCTTCTATGCGTGTCATACAGTACAAGAAAATGTATTTAGATAAAGATATGTCTAAAACTCAATGTAAAATAATAAAAAATTGTGATAGTTTCATATTTGTATTACCGCGTTGTATTATTTAGGCATGTTCTATTATTTTTTCATTATATTCTTTTCTTAGTAATAATGTTGTATAATAACGATCAATTAGAAATTTTTAATTTCTTGACTCCTACGTGAAATTGTATAAATAATAATGTAAAAATACACAATTTGACTCTTTATTTTGCTTAAATATAATTTAATTAAAAAATATTTATGATCGTGTATTTAACGCACGGGTGTAAACTTATTTATTATTAATTAATGACATCCACCCCCAATAAATAGGAATTTAAATAGGAATTTGAACAGACAAATCTTTGAAATTGAAGATAAATCAAAAGTGGTTGAGGTGGCAAACTCATAGGCTTATGGGGGAGTATTTAGTGCTTACTACATCTTACTAATCATTGATGGTTACCATTGTTATTATCCATTAGATCGAAAATCAATGGCTAAGATTTAATGATTGCCATATATATATATATATATGGCAACTTAATATTGATCACACCACTAAAACAACCCTTTGGTTGTTCATTTAAGAGTTTGATTGTAATGCTTTCCTAATATTAGTAATGCCTTTATCTGTTAAAATTTCAATTCTTGATTCAATTCAACATTACTTGAATTGTACAAAGAAAACATGTTACATCAAAAAATTCACTAAATCATATAAACTTGATAGATAGTCCAAGTGCACCCAGCGGTTTCTCAAAAAACAAGACCACTCTGTGTGTATAAGTTGAGATCACCTTTGTGCCAATAAATTAAAATCATTACACGAGCTTTAGACTTTGTTGAGCCCATATAATAATTTAGCCTTCGCCTTGTAACACACCAGTGAAACACATAGTTTAGCCTCATAGATGCTAAATCACACCCCCCAAACATGCTAAAGCACACACCCCCTCCCTTGAGAAAAGACTCTTTTGTCCCTAATTCAATTTTTTTTAAAAAAAATAATTAAAAGACTAAAAAAAAAAGACTAAAAAAAATAAAAAGAAAAAAGACTCCCAACAGTGGGCATTAAAAAAAAAAAAAACAAGACTCCCAACAGTGGGCGGTCCTAATGAAGAAGACTCCCAAGAGTGGGCGGTCCTCTTGGGGGAAGACTCTCAACAGTGGGCGGTCCTCATGGCTTCCGTTAAAAAGTTAACGATTCTGTTAATTTTTTAACGGAAATGTTAACTTTAATATTCTAAAATTAACATTTTCGTTAAAAAGTTAACAGAATCGTTAACTTTTTAACGGAATCCATGAGGACCGCCCACTGTTGGGAGTCTTCCTCCAAGATGACCGCCCACTGTTGGGAGTCTTTTTTTTTTTTTTTTTTTAATACCCACCGTTGGGAGTCTTTTTTTTTAGTCTTTTTTTTTTAAAAAAAATTTAAATTAGGGACAAAAGAGTCTTTTCTCAAAGGAGGGGGGTGTGATTTAGCATGTTTGGGGGGTGTGGTTTAGCACCACTCCTTGGCCTTATAACACACCAGTGAAACGCATAACATGGCACACGTGATTTGATCTATGTGCGATGTGGTACGTTTCTAAACCAACCCTGTTAGCGGCCCCCAACCCAGTTCATCTTTATTTGGTTCATGTAGAAGTGATCCCCACAGTTACTAACTAAACTGTCAGATGACATCAACCAATAGTTTATCTCCTAACCTCATCATCATCCAAACCAATTCCTTCTTCCTAGAACACCACTCTCCCTCCACTTTCTCTCCACTCAACCCCAACGCCGGCCATGGTAATTCGCGCTGCCGCCTTCTATTTTCCAATCACCGCCTCCTTCAATTCATATCCTCCGCCCAATTATCCATTCCCAGCCACCAGGAATCATCTTCATTACAGCTGACTCCCAATCGGCTCTCGAACAGCGAGTCACGTGTCGAGAGAGCTTGGGCTCACTGGAGGAAATTGGGTCAGCCCAAGCTGATTGTCGCCCCAATGTTCGAGGGCTCAGAGCTCCCTTTCCGAATGCTATGCCGCAAGTACGGCGCCCAAGCTGCTTATTCTCCCATGCTTCACGCTCGCATCTTCGCCGAGAATGCAATATATCGCGCTAAAGAATTCAGTACCTGCAAGGTATCTATCTATCTATCTCTCCCGACCCAACCTTACCCTCTACTTTTCCTACTTTTGCATGCATTTGCTACAAATTACAATGGCCACACTGAAAGAACATATATACTGATATATTATCACGATAAGTTCTAATTCTGTTTGATTAATTATCGAGGCAATACATACTACAAGCAGGTGTTTAACAGGCGTCTACACTATACGACATACGTTAGCTTTTGTCGTTATTTATACATATACATAAATCAGTTAGCAGACTTGGATTGATTTTGTTATATATAGCTGAATTTTGAAAGCTCTATTTCAATTTCTTGATTCGAAAATGAAATTTTACTGTCCTGATGGTTTTGGTTTCATACTGTTGTTTGTGCTTGATGATTATGACTTACTCATGCAATATACATTTTTGGATTAACTTGCGCAATCATTTGTATTGCATTTGCGATGTTTGTTTCATTTATTAACATCTATAGATTGGGTAGGACTTTGTTATACTGATATAGTAGGGTTTACTCCCTTTAATTTTGAGATTGATGGCAGGAAGATCGTCCGCTATTTATCCAATTCTGTGGAAATGATCCAGATTTCTTACTAGCAGCAGCTCAGAGAGTGGAATCCTATTGTGATTATGTTGACATTAATTTGGGGTAACTTTCTATTTTCTCTCTTTCATTTCCCGTCATCTTCACAGTCAATTTGACAGTGCTGATAGTAACCGATTTAATAGTATGTTATACCTGTCCTTAGCCAATTGACTTATATCTTCATTACTAGTTCAGAATGTCTATCCATACCACTGTAAAATATTGACATGGAATGAGTGTACATACGTCGAAGACATAGCTATTGAAAAACAAGAACAATGAGGCTAGATGAGGCAAATTCCAATTTAGTGACTAGATTTCTTCCTCTAGGAGTTGTGAAGAGTTTACGTGTTTTCTGTGAAAACAAAAAAAAATGTACAAAAAAAGATAGAGGTGGAATGAGACACATAAGAACAGAGGTAGGCTGCTGGAGAATCTGTCCTTGCAAATTTAATAAGAACCTCTTACATCATTTTTCCTTAACAATTTTATGTTCTGGCGATGCAAAAGAAAATGTCCTAACCTTTAAGAGTTTGTCTGTTACATGGTGAGTAAGCAAGATGTGTCGGTCTTAAGAAAGGAGTTAAATTTATGTTTTTGAACCATTGGCGTTTCCACTATACGTCCTCGACTATGTCCAAGGAGTGACAAGGGTCAACACAGATGCGTCTACCTGTATTAGGTCTTTGCTTCGTGGTACGAATTGTTGACTACTCCCCGCGCCCTAGAAGAAGAGTCTCATTTTGAAAGTCAAAAATTTTAATATGCTTTTTGACTACAAATTTACATCCCAATACGAGAATAGTTATCTTATTTATGTGTTTTAGATTGGTCCAGGATTAGTTTGGGAAGGCTATAAATGTGACCCAAACTTGAAATATATTATGTTTTGAAGTGTAATTTCTAAAGTACGACTCTTTTTTTGGGACAAACTAAAATTGAAATTGCGACTTTTTCTGGGACAGGGAGAACAATCTAATCGTCCTTTTCTCCTTATGTATTTCTTATAAAAGACCATTGTAATTTGTTCGGTACACTCCACAATCCACATAGATTTGAGAATCTATAGTTATGTTTCTTGCTCTTGACAATTCCACACATGATCTCATCATTTGAATGATGAATATATCACTCACCTGTGATGCATTAATGCAAACATTCTCCTTCCTGAGTTTTTGTTCTTTGCTGGCACCCCTCAATTAGAACCTATTCTGTAAACATTATCAATTATTGTTTTCGTGCAATCCCATTTCATATTAAACCTTTTTATCCATGTTTACTTTACGTCCAGGTGTCCAGAGCGTGTTGCTAGAAGGGGAAAGTACGGAGCCTTCCTTATGGATGACCTTCCTCTTATTAAGTCTATGGTGGAAAAATTGGCTACCAACCTTACCGTTCCGGTTTCTTGCAAAATCCGCGTCTTCCCAGATTTGCAAGCCACAATAGATTATGCCAAAATGTTGGAGGATTCCGGATGTTCGCTATTAGCAGTTCATGGCCGAACAAGAGATGAAAGAAATTCAGACAGAGCCAACTGGAACACCATAAGGGCCGTTAAAGAAGCTGTCAGAATTCCCGTCCTTGCTAATGGTAATGTACGACACATGGATGATGTGGATAGTTGTTTGAAAGAGACTGGTGCTGATGGAGTACTTTCAGCAGAGGGCCTCCTTAATAATCCAGCTCTATTTGCTGGATACCGGACTGGTGAATGGACTTTGGGGAGTGAAGATGAGTATGTAGATGGAAAACTGGATCAGGGTCAGTTGGTTGTGGAATATCTGAAGCTTTGTGAGAAGTACCCGGTGTCGTGGAAAATTATTCTTGCTCATGTGTACGGGTTGTTAAGGAAATGGTTTGAGATGCATCCTGATGTACGGGAGGAGTTCAATGCACAGAGGCATGTTAATTTTGAATATGTTTATAATATGATTAGTCGGCTTAGGGATCGGGGTGTCCGGTTACCTCTGTACGTGAAGAGTACTCGGGGAAGAATTTCTGCAAACAGAAATATTGCATAAATGAATGTAGATGTAATAGGAGGAGCCCACCCTGGAATCTGAAGTTGCAGAAAATTGGAATGTACAGTATGATCTTCGATGAAATGGGTCAAGTAAACTTCATTTGCTACAAGAATTATACTTATCATAATTGGTGGGAGAGGCTTTTCGTTACTTTACTATGGCTGCTCTTATGTCTGTTAGAGCCTGCAGACTGTGTATGCTTGCAACTCTAAGAAGGATCACTAAACTTCTTAGGATTCACATTCTTCAGAACCTCCCTCTTTGGATGGAGCATGTCCTTGATCTTCTGATTGTCTGATTGCCGGTGCTCAGCGCAGCAGGCTGACATGTTTATGATAATATATGTTCGTAATTCAATATGTAATACGCTCATCCGAAATCAAACGTCAAATTCATTCCGGCAATGCAGTGTCACGCAGCCTTTAACCACATTATCATCATTCACATAAAATACAGTACGATCTTCGATGAAATGGGTTCAACTAAATCTTTCTGATTATGCCTCTGATCCAACGTGTCCTTTTGGTAGTGATGACAATTTTGAACCGAACCGTAGATACTCGAACTGAACTAAACTTAACTGAAGTTGACGGTTATTAACTAGTTTGACCGAATATGGGGCGGGTAACAGGGAATAACCGAATGAAAAGTTGGGAAACGGTTTAGTTTTGGTAATGGGGTTTCATTATAAATAGCCTAGTCAAACCCCCTAACATCTTATATCCGACTTATTCCAAAACAACTTATATAGACTTTTTTTATTTATAAACCCGAAAATACTCTTATTTTTTGAACGACTCAATGCGTAGTTTAAACTATTCACGGAGTCGTTTAAACCATTCACGGAGTCGTTTAAACAATTCGTGGCGTAGTTTAAACAATTCACGGGGTCGTTTAAACAATTCACGAGGTCGTTTAAACGATTCACGGGATCGTATTACCTATTCAAAGGGAGACAATGGGAGGAAGACAAAGATAGAGCTTCATGGTAGTAGATGGGAGGAAGACAGAGGAAGACTTACCAGATCCATGGCAGTAGAGGGAGACGATGTGGTCGGAGACGGAGGAAGACGGCGACGATGTGGTCGACGATGGGAGGAAGACGGCTGTGGTTTGAGAAAGGAAGCCGAGATTTGAGAGAGAGTGAAACTGAGTTAAGTTTTAAGGGCTTTGGGGGTATTATAGGAAGTTTGTGTCAATTTTTAGTCAAATGTCATATAAGTTATTTTGTTGGGTCAAAAGGTCATACTTGATATATACCACTTTGGTAATAGCAGTACCCGCCCCATTACCCGAATAGTTATCCGAATCGCTTATTTAGTATTACTATAATTTTACCCCTATTCATACAAATATTTACCATATAGTTTAGGTATATATATGTTAGATTTAAAACACATTTAAACATCTTTCTCAATTATGCGAATTTGTCGCTCAGTGCGCTTAGTCGTTCATTCATCACGTACTTATTTAATATTTAGTTAATTTGTAACGTGCACAACTACTTAACTAGATTTTTTTAGCTTTTACAAATATGATTATGATGAGTTTTAAATAGAATTATTATCCTTTATCAAGTCTTATGAACTTGATTAAATAGTATATTATTTGAAAATTTCTTTTTGAGTATTTTTTCTAATCATAAAATTGTTTTAATCTAAACTGTTAGTTTGACCAACTACTCATGGGTATTTTTCGATTAACCGTTATCCGTAGGAAATTGATATGGGAGGACAAATTGATTCTTTGATGGGGAATAGGGCGGTTATAATGCATAAAATTGAATTGAGAATGAGGGTGGTATTACGTATAACCTCCCCTGAACCGTCCCATTGCCATTCCTACCTTTTGGTGAAAATTTTATTTACACTTTGATCTCGCAACATAACATTATACTAGTGATTTACTACAGTAATCTTTTTGCATAGGATTTTCAGTCGGGGAAAAATTCAATGTTATAATTTTGAAGTCTCTAAGCCATTAATGAAAGGGTCCAATTACCTATATTTATTTTTAAAAGATTTCCTCTCAAACACAACAGGGGTTTCTTCATAAATAGCCTAGTCAAACCCCTAATATTTTATATGGCTTGACTTATTTCAAAACAACTTATACAGTCTCTTTTTACTTATAAACCTGAAAATACCCTTATTTTTTGAACGACTCAATGCGTAGTTTAAACTATTCACGGAGTCGTTTAAACCATTCACGGAGTCATTTTAACAATTCATGGCGTAGTTTAAACAATTCATGGCGTAGTTTAAACAATTCACGAAGTCGTTTAAGCAATTCACAGAGTCGTTTAAACAATTCACGGGGTCGTTTAAACAATTCACGTGGTCGTTTAAACAATTCACGGGTCGTTTAAACAATTCACGGAGTCATTTAAACATTTTACGGAGTCGTTTAAACGATTCACGGGATCGTTTTACCGATTCAAAGGGAGACGATGGGAGGAAGACGGAGGAAGACAGAGATAGGGCTTCATGATAGTAGATGAGAGGAGGACGGAGGAAGATTTACCATATTCATGGCAGTAGAAGGAGACGATGTGGTTGGAGACGGAGGAAGACGACGACAATGTGGTCGACGATGGGAGGAAGACGGGTATGGTTTGAGAGAAGAAGTCGAGATTTGAGAGAGAGTGAGACTGAGTTAGGTTTTAAGGGCTTTGGGGGTATTATAGGAAGTTTGTGTTAATTTTTAGTCAAAGGCCATATAAGTTGTTTTGTCGGGTCAAAAGGTCATACTTGATATATACCACAATAGAATAATCTTCTTACCAATTAAAGTACAGAGAAATAATTTTATAATTACTTATGATGTTAAAAAGGTCACGGCCTGTAGGGTGGCTCGTTTGAATTGAAAAAAATAGGGTTAGGGCTCAATTTTTTTGACTCGTTTAAAATCAGGGCTTTTTTGGTTCGGACTGTTTTAACCCGCGGCCGTTAAGGTTAACCCGCTTAGTTTCAGAATTGACCCGTCAGCCCGTGTAATATTAATTAGGACATATATAGTACAACTACCATTAAAATTAAACCACAACCTTCTAATCCAAAGTCAAATACACTTATCATTTACACTACATGTCTTTTTTTTGTTCTTGTAAATAAATACTGAAATATAAACGAAACTTTTTAAGGGGACTACTAAGTAGAGCTATTTCAATATTTATTTTGAGGTAAAACATGTTAAAATTTAAATAAAGTGATGTAAAAAATATCTAATTTATATTTCTTATGAAAAAATAATAACCTATTTAAATTATGATTTATAAATAACAATTCACTTTCCACTTTTCTGGATATTTACAAAGATAAAATTAGCATCCATCACATTTTTTATTTTTTTAGTTGTGGCCCGAACGGAGTCCGCTAGGGTTAGGGTTAGATACGCAATAATAGTAGCCCGAAAAATTTGGACCGTTTAGCCCGTGACCCATTAGGGTAATAGTCCGATAGGACTAGCCCAAAATCGATAGGGTCAACCCGTTTAACATCTCTTAATTGGTTAGTTTCTGTCTATATTAAATTTTAAATTGCCATATTAATCATCAAGATAAAAGATATTTATGTTTCTCAAAAAAAAAAGAAAAAAAAAAGGGGGGGGGGATATTTATGGAGGGAGCATTTTTGGGTTTTGTGGTCTTTTAGTAGGGTCGGATTCAACCCACCGCTCATTGACCCGTATTACATTGCAGCATCTCTAACAAAAAAACAACACGTGGTATATATCAAGTACAATTTTTTGACCCGATAAAATAATTTATATGACCTTTGACTAAAAATTAACACAAACTTCCTATAATACCCCAAAGTCCTTAAAACCTAACTCAGTCTCACTCTCTCTCAAATCTCGGCTTCCTCTCTCAAACCATAGCCGTCTTCCTCCTCTCGTCGTCGTCTCCCTCTCCCATCTCCAACCACATCGTCGCCGTCTTCCTTCATCTCCGACCACATCGTCTCTCTCTACTGCCATGGATCTTGTAAGTTTTCCTCCGTCTTCCTCCCATCTACTACCATGAAGCCCTATCTTTGTCTTCCTCTGTCATCTTCTCATCGTCTCCCTTTGAATCGTTTAAACGAATCCGTAAATCGTTCAAACGAATTCGTTAAACGAATCCGTGAATCGTTTAAACGAATCCGTGAATCGTTTAAACGAATCCGTGAATCGTTTAAACGATTCGGTTAAACGACCCCGTCAATCGTTTAAACTATATTTGAGTCATTCAAAAAAGGAGGGTATTTTGAGGTTTTCAAATAAAAATAGGCCATAAATTTTTTTTTGGAATAAGTTAGGCCAAATAAGATGTTGGAGAGTTTAACTAGGCCATTTGTGATGAAACCAAATAAAAAACACAAACCAAATCAAGCCAGGCACAACGCGCCTCCACTTTCTTCCCAACAAAACAGTGTGGCGGCGATGGGTCCAGTTGCCGTTCCCATCGCCTCCTTCTCCTCCGCATGAGATTCAAATTATCCACCGTCACTTTCTCCCTCTCCACCAAACGCAACGCATCTCTCTCCTCAATCAACCCATTCATGGCCTGCCCTTCCCTCACTCAAACCCTAACTTCTCTCTCCTCACACCCATCTGAAGACCCCGACGACGACACCCTCTGTGTTAACAACCAGCAAGTTGAGCTGGAATTTTCTTTGCAACCCGAACCGCAGGTTTCTTATCTGGGTAGTCCGAATGGGTACTTGACGGGCGAGTCGAGAATTGAGAGAGCTTGGGCTCATTGGAAGAAATTGGGTGAACCCAAGCTGATTGTGGCACCCATGGTTGATAATTCGGAGCTGCCTTTTCGATTGCTTTGTCGCAAGTACGGCGCCGAAGCTGCGTACACGCCTATGCTTCACGCTCGTATTTTCAGTGAGAACGAGAAGTATCGATCTCAGGAATTCACTACCTGCAAGGTGCATTCTTTTACCTGCACATTTACATTCTTATAATGGTTGCTTCCGATGGCTGGTTGCCGATCTCGTAAATGTAGTATTGTTTTTAACGAGTGAAATTACGGGTCGCAATAGTTCATTGAGGTTCTCAGTCGGGAGCATATTATTGTGAAAGGATCATGCTAACTAGGGCCCCCTTTTACCTCTCGTGAATTCATCTTTAGAAATATTTTTACATTAGGAATGCTAATCTATTCATGGGGAATGTTTCCAATGTATTAGTAAGTGTTCCCAAAGCAGTATATTTCTGCAAGTAAATGCTTAAGAAGTACCTCGTGGGTACTTGTTAGCATTTCTCATTGTGAAAAGTTCCAATATTTATGTCTTGTTTGAGTTGGTGTTTATGTTCGGGTTGTCTTTCTTTCACACATTTCATGTATTTTTCCTTTAACATGTTTTAGTTGTATATTAAGTTGCTTAGGATGCTTGTAAACTTCTGTTCTTGGATATTCTAATTTTCTTTTTCCCCTTATTTGAAAACGATGGCAGGAAGATCGTCCATTATTCGTCCAATTTTGTGCAAATGATCCAGATACTTTACTGGAAGCAGCTCGCAGAGTGGAACCATGTTGTGATTATGTTGACATCAATTTGGGGTAATTTTGGCTTGTCCTTAACATCAATTAAACTTGCAAGGATCCTGATCTCTGTCTTTCCTAGTCCATTATATGTTTAATTTTCTTTAGTGCCCGGTACTCACCGATTCACTAGAACCTGCTTGTCAACTATACATGCACTTTCCCATAGGTAGGGTGATCAATAAACAAACATTTTTAGTGCAGTATAATGCTGATTTTCTTAGGTTTAGCATACTTAAATATGATAGGTGATCTTTTTAATGATCATAGTTGCGAGCCTTTTTGTATTTTTAAGGAAACAGGGGCGTACCCTGACAAATTTTATTGATAGGCATAAAATAAAACAACGAGGGAGACAACTTGCCTTGCCCTAAAAGGGAGGACAAAGGAGCCTTGCCTCTAAAACAAAATACATGACTTGAGAACCCAAATTAAAACTTAAAAAAAACAGGTATGAAAGTCTAGCTACTAGAAAGCTGAAGCCCAAAAACTTGAAGAGTCTAAGATATGCTTCTTGAGTGAGAGATTCAGATATGAGGAACGTTAACACTATCATACTTGCGAGCTTGATTACTTATTTTCTGTCACTAAGTAATGCTTATCATAGTCATTACAACCTCATCTGAAATAAATCATTTTTTATTTTTTATTTTTTTGATAGATAAGTGTGGCCCCTTGGTATGATTGGAACCAAGGACCTCAAGGTCTTTGCCTTGAGTGCCCTTGCCATTTCTCCCACCCCTTGGGGTTATCTGAAATAAATCATGACCTAGTTACTAGTGAGTTTTCATTGCTTTAAGTAAAACTAAATCAACATATTTTTGAATCTTGGTTGCTACTAAACTAGTATCCTTGCAATTCAAAAAGCTCAAATTTCTTGGACATGATAATGGCTGAGATACAGCTACCACACCAGGAAATCTGTGGATAGTGAAACAAATAGGTATTGAGGAAAGAAGAGTCCACTTGGGCATGATAATGTACGAGTGTCTACAATTTTATTGCTAGTTATGTTTAATATCTTGTGTTGCGTGTTTCATGTCTTATTTATAAGTTCATCCATTGTGTTTTGTCAAGAACACGTATTGAGGAAAGATGAGTCCACTTGGGCTACTCATGTAAAAAAGCGATTTTGGTAATAGGTACATGTTTTGTTCGAGAACATGTTGTGACTGTATATGGTAATTAAAATTTACAATATTAAGTGGGTTATGCACCATTTGGGCCATTCTTGAATGATTTCAGGCCCCCCCCACCATAGGAAAAAGATAAGTAATAGATACATCTGAAGAAAGAAAGCATAAAAAAGTTTATCCTAAAAAAAGTTAAGTGTCAAAAGTAACATAACACTAATATGTCTCTGCCCTCCCCATAATTCCTGAGCCTTCTATTGTAAGAGAAACTACACAAAGAAGTACTGGCCTTTGTTTGTTGTTAAGGACTTTAATTTGAATAGTGGAATGCAGTCTGGATGATAAATTCAGGAATTGCAGTGGTAGATGCTGATGGTGTTTTCTCTTATTAGAAGTATCCCTGATCTTTCTGTGTTATGATTTTTCAGCTATGCATCACTCTTTTGATTACTATTCATCAACTATAATTGTCAATTCGGGGTTTTAAGTAAATTTTTAACCATAAAATGGATATCATATTCTCTCTCCATTTCAAAAAAGGATCGTATTTGAAAAGTCAAACTTTTGAATATTATACTTTTGATTCTTTTATTTCATCTAAATTGCATTAAACTTATATATTTTTGCACGAAACCTAAGATAAATATCATTTTTCCGAAAAGAAAGAAGAAAATTGAAAAAGTAAAATGAAGATTTGAAACTTAAATTTTAGAAATGCGACTCTTTTTGGGGGGACAAACCGAAAAAGGAAAATGTGACTCTTTTTTGGATATGGAGGGAGTATTAATTTTTCAGGCCTTGATAAAAAAATCATTTGTAGTTGGGGTTCCTTTTCCTCTGCCCCCCGGGTGACTTACCACTCTGTCTGTTTGCACGTATCTGGTACTAAGCAGGCAGTTTATCTTTATTCTTGCTCGTGATATTCTTCTGCTTTCATAGTTATTTCTTATTCTTCTCTGAGCCCTGTTAAACCTTTTGCTTGTGACGATGAATGAAGCTTAGTTTGTTACACACTGTACATTGTCTGCAGATGTCCACAGCGTATTGCTAGGAGAGGAAACTACGGAGCCTTCCTTATGGACAAGCTTCCACTAGTCAAGTCCCTGGTGGAAAAACTAGCCCTCAACCTTAACGTCCCAGTCTCTTGCAAAATCCGCGTCTTCCCAGATTTGCAAGACACATTAAATTATGCAAAAATGTTAGAAGATGCCGGGTGCGCTTTACTAGCAGTACATGGCAGAACAAGAGATGAAAAAGATGGGAAAAAAATTAGAGCAAATTGGGATGCTATAAAAGCTGTTAAAAATGCTGTTCGAATCCCAGTCCTTGCTAATGGGAATGTGCGACACATGGATGATGTTCATAGTTGTTTGGAGGCAACTGGTGCCGATGGAGTACTTTCGGCAGAGTCCCTCCTTGAAAACCCTGCCTTGTTTGCTGGATTTCGAACTCCTGAATGGGTATCTGGGAGTGAAGACGGAAGTAAAGATGGAAAGCTTGACCAGGCAGACTTGGTGGTAGAGTATTTGAAGCTGTGTGAACAATATCCGGTGCCTTGGAGGATGATCCGTGCACATATTCATAAGATGTTGGGTGAGTGGTTCAGGATCCATCCACATGTAAGGGAGGATCTTAATGCACAAAACAAACTTAGTTTTGAGTTTCTCTATGGTTTGGTCGATCGGCTTAGGGAGCTTAGTGTAAACATCCCGCTTTATGTGAAGGACAGTCCTGTGGAGAAAGTATCTATTAATGCAAATGGTGCGTGAGTCCATTTGCTTCAGATTTAACAGAAAGGCAAGGGGATGTGTGAACTGCAAACAGGTTAGTTTCTTATTTTCTTTTTATTCAACAGTTCATATATGATGATATGGTGGAAAGTCTTCTTACCATTTTTAGCCTTTGGGGAGATTGTTAACCCCACTTCTAGCATTTAAACTGTTTACACACGTTAGGTTTTTTTCTCAATCAGGACAAAGTGTCTTGTTGTATTTGTAGGCGTCCTTAGAGGCAAAATGTAACCGTGTGTGATGAATCTAATAGGATTGTTTTCGTATTGATGTAACTATCTTGGCGTCAAAGTTTTGCTTAGAATGGTACTTAGAATATGTTATCATGAGATTTGAGAGACTTCGTTACCAAGTATAAATATCAGAATTGTTACAGTACCTTAGACTTGATTCTTATTCTTTTAGCATTTTAAGGACAATTTTCTGTTTTTATTAAAGAAATTACATATAATTTGAGTTAGAAACTAATATGTTAAAGGTGATTTTGATCATTTTATACTAGTTACATACAATAATAACTAAATATGTGCTACTATTAATTTGTGTGAAAATATTCAAAATTGGGATAATGGTAAATCAAACCTACGGGTTTATACCCTAGTTAGAAAAATACCTATGTACTCCATGGGTGATATATGTTCCGTCCTTGTCTGTGTCCGGTTTATGCTGGTATTGTAGTGTGTGTGTTATAATTTATAAAGACGAGGAGAGATATATGTGGTGGAATACTAGTAGCTGGTTCAATGGTGGTGTAGGGGATGGATTGAAGGCAATTGCAATGGTGGGAAGATGGTTGGAGTTGTTGTTGGTGAGATGATTTTGGTGGCTGAGCTTCTAGTACAACACAAGACAAAGGGTAGAGGGCATATAGAGGAAGGAGAGAGGGGTTATTAGTTATTAGTCTCTACAGTCCTTTAGCCGCTTTCGGTTCCATGGTGGTTTTCCTCTTTCGGGGTTTCCATTGCAAACACAGTATATATATATATATTATTTTTATTATTATTATTTTTAAATAAAATGACAGACCAGAAAAGCAATTGAAATCAAACATCCCATTTTTATGTGTGTGTGCGAGAGAGAGAGAGAGAGAGAGAGAGAGAGAGAGAGAGCTTTGTTTTAAAAATTGCTAGGCGCGGGGCCTATAATTAAGACATAATTACTCTGAAATAACCTAATTCATAAACATTAATCCTTTAACATAACAAGATTGAAACCAACAACTCATTGTCATTTTAAAGTTTAAAATAACATAACAATAGCAAATAACTTAATATATCATAGGTCCATAGCACTTTTCAGGAAAGTTAAACGCGATCAGAGAGGTAATTTTGAAATCAGATGTTCGTCTATTTAGGGTCAATGCTAAAGAGAATAGGACACTCACAAATGAGCTCTCTTTCTCTCTCATTCACACATTTAAGATTTCTCACACCCGCACCCACTACAGGCATTAGAGATGTAGGCTAAAATGTGAGATTGTGGTTTGAAGACGAAGGTTGGAAAAATTAGGGCTCCAAGCGGTAGTTCTGCTTATGAGGGCAATGTTGACTATTACTTTTTTCGTTCCACCCAAGTGTCCACCTTTAAATAGTAGACTCTTTATCTGAAACGAATGAAGTATTTTTATTTATTTTATTTTTTTAATGAGAATCTTGACCTTAACGGCATAAAAGGGGGAACTTATAGCTAAAATTGAAATATAGGACCTAAAGAATAAAGTTTAAAGTTGTGACCAAACGAATAAAAAGTTAAACGTTTAGGGATTAAGAATAATAATTTGACCCTTTATAAATCTAAGCTATAGAATAATAGAAACCAATATTTATTTTTTTCATTTAATTCTTTCTTCTCAATTTTTTCTTACGTGTCATAACCATAGTTATCAAAGGCGAAAGGCGAGAGGCGAGGCGAGCAAAAGGCGAACATTAAGGAAAAATGCATAAAAAATATATAAAATAAATATAAAAAAATATTAATTTTAAACACTGACATTTGTAGTTAAAAGGAAAAAAGACAAAAGAAAAAAGATAATTTACAAACATTGAAATAAGTCAAATAACAATTAAAAAAAGGGAAGAAAAAAATATTAATTTTAAACAGAAAAAATAGAAAATTACAGTTCTGAGAAAAAAAAAATTAATTCTTTACAGTTTACATTAAAAAAGAAAAAAAAAGTAGAAAATTTAAAAACTTAATTCTAAAATAAAAAAAGAAGAAAAAAATATTAATTTTAAACAGAAAAAATAGAAAATTACTGTACTGAGAAAAAAAAATAATTCTTTACAGTTTACATTAAAAAAGAAAAAAAAGTAGAAAATTTAAAAACTTAATTCTAAAATAAAAAAAGAAGAAAAAATATTAATTTTAAACAGAAAAAATAGAAAATTAATGTACTGAGAAATTTTTTTTTAATTCTTTACAGTTTACATTAAAAAAGACAAAAAAGTAGAAAATTTAAAAAAAGTACTAAGAAAAAAAAAAGAAGAAAAAAAATAGTAGTGTACTCAGTTTACATTAAGGAAAAGAAAGAAACAAAGAAAAAAAAATAAAAACAAAAAGCTTCTTACCTGTCGCGGGTCGCCGAGCCAGTGAAGACTGAGAGAGTTGCGAAGAGAGACGCAACCACAGACGCAGGCGAGATAGAGAGACGCAGGCGAGAGAGAGATGGAGACGGAGACGTAGACAAGAGAGAGAGACGTAGACGAGAGAGAGAGAGAGAGACTGAAGTCGAAGGCTGCGTGGAATCGATCGATGTCGATCTGGTCTGGTTAAGGTTTTTTTTTTTGTTTTTTAACCTTTTGTTTAACCTTTTATAAAACTTAGAAACTACGTCGTTTCAACAAAAAATTTATCTTTTTACGATGCTCGCCTTTCTTCGCCTTTTCTCGCCTCTCGCCTCTCAAAAAAGCGAGAAAGGCGAACGCCTTAGGTCGCTTCTAGCTCTTCGCCTCGCCTGAAGGATCCCAGGCGATGAACCCTCGCCTCGCCTCGCCTCTTGCCTCAGGCGAGCCAGGCGCTCGCCTTTCATAACTATGGTCATAACAAAAGTAAGACACTCAGTATTTCTCTCTCTATTTTTCATTTAATTGATATAAGTTGAGTTACCTTATCTAGAAAATTGGAGCATTTTTGTTTTTTTTTTTTCTCTCTCATCCCACTTTTTTTTTTTTTGGAATTATATTAAAGCTTTAACCAATTGATTAGGTGGTTTGAAAGATTCAAATCTTGTGATTGGATAAGTTTGGATATCTTGATTAGTTTGTTTCAAAGTTGAATCTATTTCTGAGACACTTTAGCTGTAAGTGTAGTATTATTCATTTTTTAAAATTTCTTTCCTAGTTATACTTCTAACCATTACACAATTCCTTGAAAGAAATTAAAATAAAAAGAAAAATTTGTGGGCCGGTTCTCTTTATGAAATTTTCAACCGCTGTAGTGTCTCATTTTGTTTTCAACCGCTTAAGTTCACTTTAAGTGATATATTAACCAATTTTTTCAAAACTGCCCCGGTAACAATTTAAATAACATTTTAAGCATTGTTTTTCTTTATTTTTGCTACAGCTTCATCTTTCTCTCTCCTCTCTCTTTCTCTCTCTCATTTTCTTTTCAAGCCCAGATTATAATAACAAGACAAGATCAATACTCCCTCCGCCCCGAATAAATGTTCCTAGTGGATAAAACACAGGAATTAAGAAACATAATTAATGATGTGCTGTAAAATGTGTTCTGACAATAATTCCCATGAACATTAATTTATTTCAACTATTTGAAATAATTGAGTTTTTCTGGGATGTGTTATATTAAATAAAACTTTAAGAGTATATTAAGAAGAATGATAGATAATAGGTAGATTAAAAGCCTTTAAGAACATTAGTTGGAACATCTCAAAATAGAAAGTAGGAACATTTATCCGAGACGGAGGGAGTATAATTTTCAAATTTATTTTAATTCTTTATGTCTTTGTTTTATCAATATTTTTCGCAATCGCTGAATGTTGGCACAACGAAACGGGGATACACACTTTAATGCATTGCAAAAAGAGTACTTTTTAGTATAATTTTGTACATTGCGATTTACACTTTAATGCATTGCAAGTGTACTGTTGTTCATTAGTATAGTTTTGTGCATCGCAATGCATTTTTGATGCATCACAAGTGTAATGCACAAATAATATTTTTTGTGCATCATGATGCATATCGTGTTGTTTTGTGTTTTTTAAAGGCATAAATAATATTTTGTAAAAAAATTGTCCTTTTTAGATTTGAAATAATTATAGTAAATCTAAGCGGTTAAAAATTGTCTAAAAATGAACCGCCAAAATTTCCAAAGAAAGAAAGAAAAAAAAAAAGAAGAAAGCGGAACAGGTTGGATTAATTCAGAACCATACCCCAATTCAATCATTCAGAACCATAAATAATATTGTGTTTTTTGTACTGTTTTTGCAATGCATTAAAGTGTGTATCCCCGTTTCGTTTATTTTGTTTTTCTATATATTTTTTTCCATTGGGCCCAGGTACGGAGCAAATGAATGAAGTAGTAAAAAGTGAGCCTATATATATTATTGGGCGGCTGGCCCGCTAGTTATTGGATTGTTGTCAGTGGTTCCGAATCATGATGGGGTCCAGCATTCCCACCCATGTGCGGAGAATCAGAACCAGGACCAAAACCAGAATACTTTTTAGTAGCTAAAAATTAAAAACTCTAAAGTAGTGTCTTCCAATGGATTCGTCGTCAAAAGAGGCTAGCTAGCCATCTGCTTAATTATTCTCCAATAATCCATGGTGGTCGGAGATTGAAAAACAAGGTTAGAATGTGAGAGTAACGTCAACAGAGAGAGAGAGAGAGAGAGAGAGAGAGAGAGAGAGAGAGAGAGAGAGAGAGAGAGAGAGAGACGATACAAGTTTATTGACATAATGAAAGTGTCGAAAAAAAAAAAAACAACTTAGTTAAATCAATAGTATTATTATAGTAGCACCAACCCAATATTTACCAAAAAAGAAAAATCAACTCCCCCATCTATACTCTTTAAGGGACACATGAGCTTACATTGAAGAGTAGATGTAAATGAGCCAATTAGGCCAAGAAGTATCATAGAAAGAAATTAGGCCCATAAATGAAAGGGTACAAGTACATACATCTTTTTCTTTTAATTGGGTGAGTGGCGACTAGCTAGTGAGTTTGTGAAATGGAGTTGCCCACTTTTTAGGGTAAGACTTTAGACAAGACAAAGAGACAGTTGTAAGCAATCAATCAATAGTGTGTGTACGTACGTGTACCACTTGGCGAGTGAGGGGACTCGTTTCAATGGACATTTCCAAAATGACAAGTGAGTAAACCTTTTCCAGTACTAGTTACCCATCGTAGTTAGTAAAATACGAAACATATATAATATGTTAAAAGAAAAATATAAATTTTATATGTTTTTTTTTAAGTTATAGTAAAAAAAATTTGGTATAATAATACGTAAATAGTAAAAATATTCTTATATGCTTGTATGAGTATAATTAAAGTTTACATGACTAAAAATACGTTATATTTTGTATGTAATTCTTTATATTTTTATTATTTTTAGGTTTAAATATCTTAATATTTTTATATTTTTACACTCTCAAAGCTATTATATTCATATTATTACATATTTATGACAATATAACTATATGTTAATAGCTAAATAAAAGTATGATTAAACATATATATTTTTATGTGTGTATTTTAAATAGTATGCGTAATAACAAATAATATTTCTTAGACTTCATAATTATTATTTTCATGTTAAATATCTAATTTGATCAATTCGAACAAGATTAATAATATAAATTGAATAATTTTAGTAATAAAATTATATCAAAATTCGGTATATATCGAATTTATATGTGTTGTACAATACGTTTAAAATTCTATACGTGTACTATACAATTCAATTTAAAAATATAAATATTTTTAATTAAGTTTAACTTGAGTACAGTAAATAAAAATATTTTTTAATTATTTATACATTCATATATTATACACGTACTATACGCAACCTCAGAAAAACTCACCAAAAGATAGACACGAATTTACTAATTATGAGAGTTACAAGTTGCATTACCCAAGAAAATGATGTCTGCAATAGTGACCGTCACAAAGAAAATGAGAGGGAAAGTGTATCATCATATTTTACCAATTTCTGCAATAGTGTCAGTCATTATATATATATATATATATATATATAACTTATGGAGAAAATAAGACAAAATCTAATGTTACCAATTTAAATAGTATATAATTTTTAGGGTTCACCAATAATGATTCCATAAGATGAAAACATCAAAAAGAAGGAAGAATGTAACCAATTTGGCATCGTGCTAAAGAAGGATTAGGTAGCAGAGGTATCCTAGGGTTGTACTCTTATTTAATGGTATTAAAAATGGTTGTTAGTGTCTTACAATATCATATTGTACGATACGAAGATCACATATTTAAATACGTATCGCATGCATATATTGTAATGGGCTCTGTATTGTACGATACACAATACATATTGTATAATATGACACAAAAATCACCAATTTTCATTACCTCCCTTTTTAAACACAATTTAATTTGTGGTCCATCGTCCAATTACCTGATCCTCTAAAAGAAAACCCTTATTGATAATAATAATACTGTCCATATATGAGGGAAGACTAAGGAGGACTCCTTTACTATAAGGGCCAAGAGTAGGCAAAACCTCTTATCTCTTTCTCGAAAAGGATATAGTCTTGTCCACCCTATTTCCCTCTTCCAAATGGATAGAAGAAGTAAGAGTTCGTTAAGGATCTCAGGCAGCATGAGCTCGTTATGCTAAATAGTGAAGACAAAGTTAGAGGAGGAAAAATACTACATATTGGAATTTTTTTTTTTGGATTAATATACAATTTGGTCCCTGAACTTACAACATTTTCCTGTTTAGGTTCCAGAATTATGATATTTCCTATTGTCGTACTTGAACTGAACATTTGGGGCTTACAGTTAGTTCCTCATCCAACGGCAGTTAAAAGAAATGTTAAAATTTAACTCAAAAGACCAAATTGCCCTTATTCTTTGATGACTGGATCCACGTGGACAATAATGGTGAGAGGGAATTTTTTTATTTCTCATATAATAGTCTTATCTCTCCTCTTTCCTCTCGCCTCTCTCTTTTCTCTCTATCTCTTTCTCTTTCTCTCTCCTCCTCTCTTTTCCCTTTACCCATCGCAATATCAATTACACCAGAACCTTTATTAATCATGTCATCAATTGCTGGCGATGGAGAATTCAGGGTGAAAAGGTAGTCTGAAAAGCTTGTCGTTTTTAATGAAATAACCCAAATCTCACTTCATCTAGAAGGGCCATATTCTGTCTTGGTTTGAAGCACCCATTGATGCTACTTCATGGTGGAGACATCGTTCACTAGAAAACAAGAAAGTGAGTGGGAAAGAGAAGCAGTGTGGGCAAAAATGACTCGAGGAATAGAGATATTTTTTGAATAGTTTCCAGCAATGATGATGGAGATAATTTTCCCCTGCACCATGAGAAAGAGAATTTAAAAGCCATTACAAATTTCGAATCCTAAGTTGCCTCTTGGAATTTCTCTGATTCTCTTCATCCCAAATCCAAAACCCCCAAAATTCAGTGATATAATCCAACAAAAAACTCATCTTAGAGAGAATTTGAATTGTGGGGGCGTGTCTGTGCTTTTATTCTTATGTGGGTTTGGTTGTAGGAATCGGAGAAATTAAGGGTTTGTCTGGGGAAGCTACGTACTGAGAATCAAGACGAGGTGTCCATGAGGGGAGTAGATTTGGTTGTGAGCTGAGAGTGGTTGGGTATTATGTAGATCGGGCTTGAAACCTTTTGCGAGAGACTCTCTGCTTCTGTCTCTCCTTTTCCCCTTTGCTAACGTACTTCGATCTAAACCGAGATAGAAAAACCTTTTATACAGACGAAGAAGAATCTTTCTTCTCTATTTACCTCCGATGATATACATCCGACACGGGATTGGGAAGAGCTTTTTTATGGCAGGCTTTGACCTAGGGCTCAAATTGATGAACAAGCAGTTGAGCAGACGAACATATATATAAATGGAGTCAATTTTCTTCCGAAGGTTGCCTATGAAGCTTCAATTTTGACCTAGGACTCACATTGATGAATGAGCAGCTGAGAAAACAAACAGACTTACTAAAAAGTATAATTGAGAGAGATTGAAGTAGCTCTCGGGGATAGAAATCCAATCGCAGTAGGCATGTGATAGCTGCGATGAAATAAGGAGAGAGAGAGAGAGAGAGAGAGAGAGAGAGAGAGAGAGAGAGAGAGAGAGATCCTTAATAAGGGCATTTTAGTCTTTTAAAATAAAATGTAACGTTTTTGTTAACTCCCGTCAGATGAGGGACTAAACATCAGCCCAAATGTTCAGTTCAAGTGCCACAATAGGAAATACCATAGTACTTAAACTTAATCAGAAAAACGTTGCAAGTTTAGGGACCAAATTGTATATTAATCCTTTTCTTTTCAAAAAAGTATGAATGTAATAGTTATTTAAGCTTAAAAGTTTGCTTATTTGTGAATATTTTTTGTTTCGATCTATTTTTGGTAAATATCAAGCTTTCAATATTTAGTCTTTATTTCTCTTCCTCGGCTTAATCTTGTTAGAACTTGAAATTGGGTTTATTACCTATGATTGCTTGACTTTTTTGGGATAGTTTAGTTGTTTGGAACTTATTTTTGTAGATTCTTAATAGCAAGTTACAATACGAAGTTTAAACTTAATCGTTGATTAATTTATTTTTATTAATTATTGCTTAATAGTCATTATATATATTAGCATATTTTACGATAAGCAATGCGCATCTCAATAAGTATCATAGAGATACAATTCCGATGGACAATAAGTATCTCATTTTGGCACCTATGGTATTCAAAATCAATAAGAAACATAGAAATCAAGTAAATAATTCACATAGTTCGGGGTACATTGGAAGCTAGTTAATAAATATACTTTAAAATCTTAAGTGGCCAAAATGTTTGAGATTACTAATAAAGGAAAGTAGTCGGGTACTACAACTCTACAACACCTAGCTAGCAGAAAATTAAGAGTGACGCTTAACGCAGCCGCTAAACAAATATGAATATGTTGATGTCATTGTGACAATCTAAGTCAAAGGTTAAAGACATCAACCTCTTGATATTTATAAATCGGTTCATGGCTGATGCGCTAGATTCTTTTTTTTTTAGTTTTAAGTTATAATCATTTGAGAATTGAAATAATGACAAACATTGTACACTTCTTCAAAAGATGAAATTAATAAATGAAAATTTATTTGGTGGACATAATATATATTTTTTATAATTTATTTTTATGTTTAAAATGATATATTACTTTTTGAAAATAATATATTATTTTCAAATATATTTTATAAAAAAATAAAAATAAAAATTATAGAAAAAAAGTTTATAAAATGATTATTTGATATGATGAATAAACTTTTTAAAGGTTTATGATAGAGATGTTCCAACTTTCCTGTCAACATAGGAGAGAGTCATGGTAAAAATAAAATGCTAAAAATAACTTCTAAAACAAGAAAGATTAGAAAGCGAATATTTATTTATTTTTTTTTTGGGAACAATCTAAAAAAAAAACATAAAAAAAAGAAAAAGAGATGAGACTTTAATTTTTATTATTATCAAATAATTTTTTTTAGAAACGGAGGAAGTAGGTCCTTTGAATATCATCTTAGAGCCCATTTAAAGTCCGTTTGTTCGCGCGTTTTGGCCAAAACGCAGGGTTAAAACGCAGCTTATTCTTTAACTTAGCGTTTCAATGCCGCTAGAAACGCCGCGTTTTCAAACGCACTGCGTTTTAAACGCCGGAATTCCTTTTTTCCCAAAACGCAGATTTTAAAACGCAGTAGGGAATAAAAAGCAGCGTTTTGACATAATATCCCAAACGCATTTATAAAGAAAAAAGTCGCGTTTTAAATAATCTGCGTTTTAGAAACGCTGCGTTTTTAAAACACTGCGTTTTCAAAACGCTACACCAAACGGGCTCTTAGTCGAGCGTTTTGGCCAAAACGCAGGGATAAAACACAGCTTATTTACAAAAAATGTGTTTCAATACTGCGGCAGAAAATGCAGCGTTTTCAAAACGCAGCTGCGTTTTAAAACGTTGGAATTCCCAGCTTTTTTCCAAAACGTAGGTTTTAAAACGCTCCTAGGAAAAAAAGCTGCGTATTAAAGTGATATCTCAAACATATTTATAAGGAAAGACCTCCGTTTTTAAAACACTGCATTTTTTAAAACGTTGCGTTTTTAAAATACTGTGTTTTGTAAACGTTGTACCAAACCGGCCCTTAGGCCGCCTCAAAATAATCTTCATATCTTTATATCCACTTGTTGAGCAATTGTCTATAAGAATATGATCATCATGTTGTCGCTCCGTAGACTCACTCACTCACCAGTGGAGAGAGAGAGAGAGAGAGAGAGAGAGATGGTGATGAAAGAACTCCATTTCTCAACTTCAATTCTACTTGTCATTCTCTTTGCAGTTTCTTGCTTAATCTACCAAGCAACTAGCTCCACTTCAGATGCCGAAAACCATAGAGAAACATTGGAGATCAGCATTGGTGGTGGTTATACTTCTTCCCCAGCACCCTCTCCTGATCAAAATGTAGACTGTCCAGATTGCCCTGCCCCTCCTCAACCAGAATGCCCTCCCCCTCCCCTCCCCTCCCCTCCAGAAGCCGAATGCCCTCCTCCACCACCACCACCACCGCCGCCTCCTCCAAAACCAGTGATCCGTCCACCGCCGCCTCCTCCAAAACCAGTGATCCGTCCTCCGCCGCCTCCAAAACCAGTGATCCGTCCTCCGCCGCCTCCTCCAAAACCAGTGATCCGTCCTCCGCCACCTCCCCCCAGTGTTCTACCGCCTGAACTCAACATGGCCATCCAGGTAATTCAAAAATTCAGGAACAGAATATATGACCCCACAGGCATTACGAAAACCTGGGTAGGCAATGACATCTGCAAAGACAGCTCCAAGTACAGAGGCTTCATTTGCAACAAATCCCCAACAGATGGCAAGGTCAGAGTCGTCGGTCTCAAGTTCAACGGGTTCAACTTTGGTGGAAAATCATCAACCTTGACGAGCTTCATCGACGAGCTAAAATACCTGGTCATCTTCCATGTAAATTCCAACAACTTTACCGGCACCATCCCTAACAAAATCCCCAACCTCCCAATCCTCTATGAGCTCGACCTCAGCAACAACAAGCTCACTGGCGCTTTTCCAGGAGCCATTTTAGCCGGCACCAACTTGACAGTCGTGGATCTCAGGTTCAATGGACTATCAGGGCAGGTCCCGCCTCAAGTATTCACCTTAGACCTTGATCTTCTCTTCCTCAACAATAACAACTTCAACGGAGAAATACCAGAAAGTCTAGGCAGCTCTCCGGTGCTTTTCCTCACTCTAGCAAACAACAAATTCACCGGTCCACTCCCAAAAAGCATCGGCCAAGGATCAAATGAATTACGTGAAGTACTTTTCTTGAACAACCAATTATCTGGCTGCCTCCCATATGGGATTGGGAAGTTGGAAAAGGCAACTGTTTTTGATGCCAGCAAGAATATGTTGACAGGTCCAATACCCATGTCTTTTGGGTGCCTGGGAAAAATGCAGCAGCTCAACCTATCCTACAACCAACTCTATGGCGAAGTACCGGAGACCCTCTGCAAGCTGGGTAGTGTTAACCTGTTTGAGCTTGCCTTGAAGTTTAACTATTTTACGCAGGTAGGGCCAGAATGCAGGAAATTGATACGTAGAAAGGTGCTTGATTTGAGTATGAACTGCGTGTTGGATCTCCCATCGCAGAGAAGTGCAGCTGAATGTAACACCTTCTTCTCAAAGCAGCTGTCTTGCCCAGACAAAAAGTCGTTTAGTTACGTACCTTGCGACATCAAACAAATGGCTTTCGAGAAGAGAGCTGATCGTACAGTGGCTCCATCACCTTCTTACACCGCTCTGATAGAGCCTTGACCATCGCATAAATCTGTAAATATATATATTTCTTGCAAAGCCATGTACCTTGATCAGCATATCACCAATACAATACTGCTGACAAATTATAATAAATGTACCCAGCCGGGGGATGGCAACTGCTAATATATATCCACTCACCTCAGAAACAACCAAAAACTGATCTAGTTAGGAACTAGGATACAAGTAATTAAATGCCGAACATGAGCCTGATGAGCACGGAGAAGGATACATAATGCCACAAATTCTATACTTACTTTAACAAGTATAATTGCCTGAAGGAGAGACGGGTTGGCAGAGAAGTGATGAAACTGTAGATGATAACTAAATATATGCAACAACAAGAATTAATGGATCTCCAACTCTCTCGCTTTTAGTCCATTCATCTACTAGCTACTCCATCCACTTCAAGATCAATCCATCATCACATCTTTCTCAAAGGATCTTCGCTAATCAATACTCCCTCCTTCCCGTCAACTTAAGTAAACTGTGAACAAAGATTTACTTCTCCGTGCGAAATTCTATAAGTTGTTATTCATATATAGTATTCTTAATATTAGATCAATGATTAACATTTCATTACCTTAAACATATGTTAAATAATGACTGTCCTAGATTGACTTTCGAATAAGAAAAGTGAAACTAAATTTTTTTTTTTTTTAAATTTCTTTTCAAGGGACGGAGGGAGTATTTATCTATTATTCTAGACATAAAGTTAGCCCCCCAAGAAACTTAAAATTCAGTTTCTTCTAATAATCTCAAGGTAAAGCACCAAGGCTCGTGTACTCTCCTCCATCAGTTTTCTAAAATTGGAGGATCAAGAAATGATTGCAGAGGAAAACAAAACCACAAACTACTAAGTTGCAGAATATTCATCACATAAGCACTTGTGTTGCCGATATATTAACCGAATAGGGAGACACTGTGTAATGCTGCTTTTGTTGTTGGTAGCGTAAAGATCATTGTTTGAAAAATCCAACCTTTGACCTCAATGGCAAATACTTGGTCTTTAAACAAGCTCAAGCTCGCTCAAGTTTTATGCCCAACTCCATCTCATGTTTGGTTCATTCATTTAGCAATATAAACATTTGCCAAAGCAATACAAAAATTAACAAGTAAAACTTCTCAAAAATGTTTTACATAATTCATGGCATCTTAATTTATAGTTCAGCCATAGCTTGCCGGATTCATTAAATAGATAGAATATTCATAACCTATTTACTTGACTTACAGAATTCATGGAAGCCTACATATGTTAAAATACGGAATCAAGAATTTTTCATACTGATGTTAGTAGTTGAAGATACTAAAATATTCAGCTTCCACGTGGCACGGGACACGTGGCCAAGTTTATCTGGAGCCCGGAAGAAAGGAATTCTCGACCCCGAGCTTGGACTATAGCCCGGAGCCCGGGTACGTATACCTCCGTCTCGACCCGACCACCCCAAGGAGCTCGGGATAGCCCTCACGTCTTCCACTTCGAACATAAAGAGCTTGCGGGTCCTCGTCCCGAGCTACAACGCTAAGACCCCGAGGTCTCCACCCCGGGAAGTAGAGAAAGTCAACAAAAGCTGCCGCATTCAATGCCCACGTGCTACTACGTCATCCCGGGGCCACCAACCAGCACCTCATTGGATGAAAGAGTGGCTTGCTCTCTAAGTAAAGCTGCATCTAGAAGATCAATGTCACTTCCAGAGAAGTTCTATCTTCTACATCATTGCAGGTCACATCCTCATTAAAGCTTATCAATGCAGATTGCGGCTACCATAAATGAGCACATGGCTGCTCACCCCAGGCCGACACCTAGCGGTCCCACTTGTCTCAAACCAGCATTCCCCCAGTATAAATACAAGGTGATAGCCTTCATTTATGAGCTAAGTTCAAATTAACACACACAACTACTAAATCTCCAAAGCATTCAGTCCATTCACTCTCAAAAGAGCAGCCTGAATCCTCACCGGAGACCATTAACCTCACCAATTTAGAGCCGGCAAAATTAGCCCAGCCCAATGGGCCGGCCCATTCAGCCCGATGTTTGCATGGGCTAAAGTTTAATTTTTGGAGGCCCAAAAAAACACGGGCCTTTTTGGCCCGGTCCATTAGGCCCGACGGTTCAATTGGGCTTGCATCAAAAAAGACCGGGGCTTTTGGGCTAGGCCCGGCCCGCACTATTTTATTATTATTTATTTATTTTCACTCAAAAAATAATTCTAACTTCTTAAATAATTAAAGTAATAATTAAAGATCATTCTATTTTAAAGCTAACTAGAATGATCCAGTTAGCTTTATTCATTGATATTATAATTTATACATGCTGTAATGCAATCTCAGACATTGAAGCAACATGTTCCAATTTGATTATTGCTTTATTGTTTAATTATTGGTTTAACTGACCAATAAAGTTAACTTCTTAAATAATTAAAGCCCTGGACCATTATAGTATCATATTTATTTCCATTTTAATTAATGTTTGATATGATGATATCATTATTTTACCTTTAGTAGTTAGCAGTTAGGACAAACAATAAATCATAGTATTGCTTTTGTTTAGTAAGTAACTTAGAATTTAATTTGGCAATTGGCATCACCATTGTTCTTTTTAGTTTATTTATTTTTCCAACAAGGGCTTTTTGGTCCGATGGCCCGATGGGCTTTAATGGGTTGGGCTGGGTTTTACTTTTCTTCGGCCCTAGTAAAATTGGGGCCGGCCCAGCCCGGCCCGATATTAAGTGTTGGCCCGGTGGGCTTGCACTGGGCCGGCCCAGCCCAGTCCATTACCAGCTCTACTCACCATATACTGATTCTTTCACCGGAGGGCTTTAGCTGGACCAACGTCCAGCTCCCTAACGATGCTTCCTTTCACCACAGGTATCTACCGGAGGACAAGTCCCACTAAAACTTGTGCCTATTGAGAGCCGGGGTATCCTGACCAAAGACTAGTTGCATACGTGGACATCGACAGATCACCAGAACACTTTTTGGCGTCTTCAGTTTGGTTCCGTTGCCGAGACCTCGGAATTAGATATCTTCAGTTTGAACTTCTTGTAACCTAGCAAATCACGGTTTAAGAATGACGAATTCAAAGCAACAAGCTACGTCAGCCACTCAAGAGGCTGGCCCACAGTCTTCACACTCTGCTGAGCGCGCAGCCCCGTCAGCACAGAGGCACGCGCCTAAAACTCTCGAAAAGGTCCCTGCCGATAATTCAAAGGGCAGGAGGTCAGCTTGGGACGTAGCTCGGGTGTTGACCAAGAAGGCGGCAGAAAGATCACGCGCCAGCAAAGGAAAGGCTGTGCAGAAAGCCCGGCGAAATGGAGACACTGCCAGTGAGACTTCCGGAGGGGAAGACACTTGCGGCAATGATGAAGTTAGGATAACCGGGGTGAAGCAGCCGGCTACACAGCTGCAGAAAGATCAGGACTGGATCACTTACGTCGCGAACGGGCGCACGTAGAGAGAGTCAGAGAACTCGAAAGAAGGGAATTCGAGCTCACCAAAAAGGTCGAGGCAGAGAGCAAGCACGAAGAGTCCCTCTCGAGGGAGAGATGGCACATACAGAAAGGTCGCGCAGTCGCGATCACGGATCCCGAGCTATTGAAGCCCCTCGGGCAAGCGCGCATAGCAGGTTGTGCGAGAGTGCCACGAACAGGCTGGGAAATCGGGTTAGTGCAGCACCCAAGGTGAGTGTGTACAGCTGACTCCGCTTCCCGGAGGAAAGGGAAAGGCCCAGAGGCAGTGTGCATGATCGACTCGGAGCTCGAGCATGCTCCCCCAGCCCGCAGAGGTCGGATAGCACCTATAAGCCGGAGGTACAGTCTCGGCGGAAGGGATCCCAAGACGGTAGGCGAGGGCGTTCGCCATCTCCTCAGGGAAGCTCCCCGGGGACAGTCGCTTCATCACGAAAGCGATCAAGAAATTACGGACGTGACAGACGGAGCCACCGGGAGTCTCGAGCTGACGATTCTCCAGATAGGGCCCTAAAGGTTCTCTAGGAGCGCTTAGAGGCTCTTGAAGCGGGGAAATTAGGCCTTCCCACGCAAATATTGGAGAGTCTGTTCTGCCGACGGGTTTAGAGAATGCCACCTAATCCCCGGCTGAGGCTTTTCGACTTTAAGTCATATGCGGGAAAGACGCACGCCCAGACTCACCTCTCCAGCTTCGAGGCCAAAATGGGTTTCTGCACCACAAAGCAAGACATGTGGTGCAAAGTCTTCGTCAACACTTTCGATGAGACCGTGATGAAGTGGTTCAGAGAGCTCCCGAAGGAGTCCGTGACGGACTGGAGCGACCTAAAGAGAAAGTTTCTCAGGAAATATGCCTCAGCTGGGGAACTTCCTAAGGACAAGTCGGACCTTGCAAATACAAAGCAAGACCCTACTGAGTCGTTGGCAGATTACATCCAGCGATTCAAGAATGTAGCCGACGAGCTCTCCAACGTCCCCGACGAGATAATCATGGTCTGCTTTGAGGGCGGACATCAATCGGACAAATTTTTGGAGGAGCTCAATCTCTGGACTCCGGCTACCAGCGCAGAGATGTTTATCATGGCTAAAGGTGTGGCGAAGACTGAGAAGATCTTGGCCGATAAAAAGAAAGCCAAGGAAGGAACCTCTGGGCCAATAAAGGTTGAGGAGCCAAAGAACCCGGACCGGCTAATCAAGTGCCAGGCAAAAGGCACAGGAGAGAAAGGATAAAACGGTTTATACCCCGCTGAATGCATCCCGGGAGCACATCATGACCGTGTTGCAGCAGGAAAATAAGTTGAAAAAGCCCCATCCGATAAGGGAGAATAGATATCCTCGAAATTCGGCCAAGAGGTGCGAGTTCCACAAAGAGAATGACCACACCACCGAAGACTGCTTTCAGCTGAAGAGGGCAATTTAGCGATTGATAGATCGGGTGACTCTCAGGCGATTTGAGCAGAAAGAGGAGCCAGAACAGAGACCAGTAGCACATGGTCGCGAGCATGTGGATAGAGAGGAATTTAGAATTTCCACTATCCTCAAGGATAACCTGAGCATCACTCAGCTCAGCGACACCATGTACAGCCTCAACAACGTGGTGTCCCAACCTCGGGTGAAGGACGAGGTTGGCATATGTTTCTATCCCAGCGAACTGGCCAGCACCGACTTGGCGAAGGTGCAACCTCTGACACTACACCTCGAAGTGGAGCAGTACATGGTAAGAAGGGTATTGATAGACACCAGAGCAAACAGAAACATCATATACTATGATTGTTTCAAAAAGATGAAGCTCGCAGATACCCGGCTCACTCCGAGCAACGTTCAGCTAGAAGGCTTCACCGGCCACAAGGTGGTCACAAAGGGCATAGTGATGCTGAAAGTAACTGTAGGAGAGGGAAACCTTTTCAGGTCCGAGGAAATAGAATTCCTGGTCCTCGACATCCCTTCTCCCTATAACGCCATTTTGGGCCTACCAGCTCAGGCAAAATTCGGCATGGTCGTCTCCACTCCTCACCAAAGAATCAAATTTGCCCTAAACGGGAAGGTCGGCATGATGAGGAACGACCCCAAGAGTACTCTATTTCATATAATAGAGACTCGAAAAGAACAGGAAGCGGCATTCCGGGGAAAGGCTCAAGCTGTGGAGACCATTCAAACCTCTGCCAAGAGAGCCCCTGGCGAGGAGAAATCCCGAAAAGGAACAACTCGCAGCTTCGAGAACGCGACCTGCGAAGGCTCGGCCCAAGATTAGCAATTAGCGCGGGCTAGCAATCTTAGCTCGCAAGAATCAGGCCCAAGCAGAAAGAAAGCCAGGGTGATCACTATCGAGAGCCTCGACAGCCGCGACCTGCCCAATATTCAGCCTCATGAGGATTTCGACGAGGTGGTCATCAATTTCGATTTTTTCGACCAAAAGATAAAAATTGGTCTGGTTATCGACGAGGGAGAACGTCAAGCCATTATCCAATTCCTCCGAGGAAACACTGATATATTCGCTTAGAGAGTTGAGGACATGGAAGGCATCAGCGAAGACGTCTCCGTCCACAAGCTCAGCGTGGACCCTGCGATCACTCCAATACAACAGCGGCCACGGGTTTTTTCCCCGGAAAAATAATCAACTATCAAAGAAAAGTTGACAAGCTGCTCCGGGCCAAGATAATAAAATAAATATTTTATCCGACTTGGATCACGAACGTCATCATGTTCAAGAAAACCAGCGGCAAATGGAGGATGTGCGTGGACTACACCGACTTGAATAAAGCTTGCCCGAAGGATTGGTACCCACTGCCCAGGATTGATCAGTTCGTTGATGCTATAGCCGGCCACAAAATTCTGAGTTTCGTTGATGCATACTCAGGATACCACCAGATCAGAATGTGGTTGCAAGATCAGAAACTTACGGCATTCCGAGCTGCTGGCGCCTTATATTGCTATGTTATGATGCCCTTTGGGCTAAAGAACGCGGGGGCTACTTACCAGCGAATGGTAAACAAGGTGTTCGGGGATCAGCTGGGTCGGAACGTGGAGGCTTACATCGACGACATGGTGATTAAAACCAAGAAATCCAACCACGTCGAAGACCTTCGGGAAACCTTCACCAACCTAAGAAAGAATAGTATGAAGCTCAACCCCGCAAAGTGCGCCTTTGGGGTAACTGCGGGGAAGTTCTTAGGTTACATGGTGAATGAGCGAGGGATCGAAGCAATCCCGGGAAAGATCCAGGCACTGCTAGACATGAAAGCCCCAACGAGCATCAAAACCGTGCAGCAGCTCAATGGCAGGATAACCGCCTTGAGTAGATTCATTGCCAAAGCTGTGGAGAAGAGCCTCCCTTTTTTCCAAATATTGAAGGGGAGTCGGAAATTTTCTTGGGGCCCGGAATGCAACAAGGCCTTTGCCGAGCTGAAGCAATACCTTGGCAGCCCGCCTCTACTTTCAAGCCCGGTGCCTGGCGAAAAATTGTACATCTACATCTCTGCATCGAATGCGACAGTGGCTGCGGTACTCATCAGAGAGGAAGGGCCCATTCAGAAACCAGTGTATTATGTCTCTTACGCATTATCCGACTTAGAGGCACGATACTTGAACGTCAAAAAGGTGGTCCTGGCTTTGATAGTAACGGCAAGGAAGATATCACACTACTTCCAGGCCCACGCCTTGGTAGTCTACACAGACCTGCCACTCCAGAGAATATTGCACAAGCCTGATGTAGCTGGCAGAATGATGAAATGGGCAGTCGAGCTTTCTTCATTCGACATTACTTATGAGCGGAGGAAAGCAGTCCGAGGACAAGTTCTTACCGACTTTGTGGCAGAAACCTCATTCGCTCATAACACACCTCCGAAAACCTCGCCAGACGAGCTAAAAAGTCGCGAATTACAAGTCGCCCCCCATCTAAAAACATTCGCTCTAGCTCGCGGGAAACACGACCAACGAACCACTGGCAGTTGTTCGTAGACGGCTCAGTCAGTAGCTCGGGAAGTGGCGTGGGTCTATCTTTGGTCTCCCCGGACGGAACTGAATTTCGGAAGGTGTTCCAATTTAAGTTCCCCACATCAAACAACCAGGCCGAATACGAAGCCGTGGTGGCGGGCTTACAATTAGCAAAGGATCTAACAGTTTCTCAGATTGTTGTCTTCAGCGACTCTCAGCTCGTCGTGAAGCAAGTTTCGGGGGAGTACGGGGCTAACCACCCCACCTTGATAAAATACTGTGAGCTCGTCAGGCAGTTGATAGCTGACTTCGAATACTGGAAAATTCAGCAGATCGACAGAGAAAGCAACACTCGGGCTGACTACTTATCCAAGGTGGCCTCCATGAAGCTGAAGGATCTCCCCCCAGATGTTCGGTTAGAATTCCTTGATTCGCCCTCGGTAAACAGGGAGGTTTTCCTACCAATTATGACAACCACGAGGTGCTGGATAGATGAAATTGAGGACTACATTGAGCACGGGACCCTACCTGACGATAAAACCTCAGCACAACAAATCAGAAAAAGAGCCACGAGGTATACAATACAAAGGTTGCTGGTGTGCTATACCGACGATCTTTTTCGAAACCTTTGTTAAGATGTGTGCGGCCCAAAATCACGGAGAATCTAATAGCTGAGGTGCATGAGGGAGTATGTGGGGGACACCCCGGAGCTCGGACTCTCTTTGACAGAATCACTTTTCACGGATACTACTGGCCAACACTGAGAAAGGACGCTGAGGCCTACGTAAGAAAGTGTGATAAATGCCAAAGATTCGCCGATGTGCCCAGACTACCTTCTGTGCCCCAGACACCGGTTGTTGCGGCCTGGCCTTTTGATATGTGGGGAATTGACCTCATCGGTCCTTTTCCCAAAGCTCGCAGAGGTTGCGAGTACTTAATAGTGGTGGTAGACTACTTCACCAAATGGATTGAAGCCAAGCCATTAGCGAGCATCGCCGAAGAAAAAGCAATCAGCTTTATCCACGACTTTATCTGGTGCAGATTCGGATTACCTCGGGTCATAGTTTCTGATCACGGGACACAGTTCGCGACGAAGTTTACAGCGAGCTGCGAGAGGATGAATGTAAAGCACTGGATGTCTTCGGTCTCTCACCCACAAGGCAATGGTCAAGCTGAGGCCGGGAATAAAAAGATCATATACTCTCTCAAAAGGAGTCTGGATGAAAAGAAAGGGAGATGGCTGGAGGAGCTACCCGCGGTCCTATGGAGCATCAGAACATCTGTCCGAGGCCCAACGGAAGAAACACCCTTCACGCTGACTTACGGATCCGAGGCGATGACACTGGTTGAAATGGCCCTTCCTACAGCTCGAGTACTACATTTTGATGAGGGGACGAATCGGGAAGCTCGGGGGCTCGACCTCGACCTATTAGAAGAACGAAGGTTGGAGGCTCAACTCAGAATGGTGAATTATAAACAGCTCGCAAAAGGTCATCACGACCGAAGAGTGAAGCGCAAAACATTCTCAGTTAGGAACTAGGTCCTCAGAAAGATTGAAGCTACCGGAAGAAACACTCAGAGAAACAAGTTATCCCCTAATTGGGAAGGCCCATTCCAGGTTACAGCAATTATCCGAGAGGGTACTTATCGATTGGTCGAACAGGACGGGACCTCGCTGAAAAACCCATTGCATACCGATCATTTGAAAAAGTACTATCATTGAATGTAACCTTTTCCTGATTTATTGTAATGAAAGCTTGTATAAAGATGGTATTTTGATTTTCTCTAAAAAGTCACCTTCAGACCAGGATCAAAACATATTAAAAGGAAAACGCTTAAAACATCACCTCGAGGTCGGCATATGCCACTCGGTGATGATCCTTAAAACATCACCTCGAGGTCGGCATATGCCACTCGGTGATGATCCTTAAAACATCATCTCGAGGTCGACATATGCCACTCGGTGATGATCCTAAAGCGTTACCTCAAGAATAAGCAATTGTGCACACATTCAAGCAAGGAAGTATCGAGCAAACTAAAACATTCTTATATATATTTGCACATGCATAATTTACATTTAACAAAAGTTATAAATACTTGTTCACATATCAAAAATCACGAGCTCGTAGGCTCAGTCAAAATTTTCAAAAAAATTATACAAGGCAAATCAGCTGTTAATCTTCAATGCCTTTCGAAGCCAGAACGTAGCGTTCATTCTCCGCTCGGTTGGTCATTGTGCCTTCAGTATCCAACAGGAGTTGATCGGCAATGAGGCCCAGCTCGATGTTCTCCTGGGCATCCTCTCCCCGAACGGCCTCCAGTTCTATTTGATCAAGGTGAGCCTCGACCAAAGTCTCGAGATCCTGCTGGAGCACAGTCGGAGGGTCCCAGGCTGGCTTCCCCAGCCTCTCACCTTCCTCCCGGATGGCTTGCATGTCCTCCTCATCGTACGGCACAAGCCCAGCCCCACTTCTGTTAAGCGCATCAAAAGGATTAGAGGACCCCCACTCAACGAGCTTTTCGATGGCCGCACCATCGCCAGCTGCAGCCCTCAAAATCTGGTACCGACCCTTCATCATCCAAGGTGACACATCGGAAGTGAAGGATTCGGATGCCTTGTACTCGGATATAATTTTGGCTTCATGGTTGGGGTCCCCAAGGACTTCTTTGAGCTCGGCGTACTCGGAGTTAATTTTGCTCAGCCTCTGGTCAAGGTCTTTGATGTTGGCATCAAGCTCGGCATTCTTCTGGAGCAGGGAGACTTCGAGCTCGGTTTTCTCCTCCGTCACACGATCTAAAGCTGCTTCGGCACGAGACCGAGTGTTGCATCTTAGCCTAGATTTGCTTGAATCCATAACCTAAGTCTAAGTCAAGGTGACTAATGGGCCTGCGTGTCTGTTAGAGTGGCAACTTGAACTTAGGCATAGCTTGAATAGTTTAGGGTTGCTTATTGTATATTGCCTTGAAGAAGATAGCCTATAGGACATCGGACGTCCTCGCACAATAGGCAATTTATGCATCGCCAGCCTTCCTTTCGGATATCGGACAAGCTCATATCGCCCAAGCCTCATCGGCAACGTTGAAGAACCTCAAGAACGTCTGATAAGAGAACTGCCGAAGACATGTCCTGATTTGAGGCTTTCATTGACTTCGATGCAACGTTAACCTGCAAAGCGCATTCAATGAAGGTTTCCATTCTTGGCATACACTCAGAAAAGGACATTCCTCCTGCAAACACAGATCGCCTATTTTTAGCAAAGTGTCGAGACAGATCGCAAGCTACAGCCACCTATCGAGTCAACAACCGATTAGAGCATTAATTGCTCTTAAATTCAAATTAGAAGATCTCCAACGGCTCCAAGCTTCCTCCCGCATATAAAAGGAGACTCCATTGCTGCATTGTAGAGACTTCAACAACCACAACTCGAATCTTCTTCATCTTCTTCAAGTGCATTAAAGCTTAAACGTCCTATCTCGTACATCCTTCTTTGAAGAGCTTCATTCTAAGACGATCAGTCCATTAAAGCTCTTCATTGATTGCAACACCTAGCTTTTCATAGCTCACTAGAATTGTATCTTATTGATATCAATTCTCCCACACAAACACTTGGTCAACAAAATTTTTGTACACAATCCATTAGAGATTTAGTTTGTAAAATATCTAGTGGAAAAACTTAGTACACGATTTTCAAATCCAAAGTTGACCACTTTGGTTGTGGACGTAGCACTTATTTATAAGTGTGAACCATATTAAATATTCTGTCTCTTTTGTGTGATTGTGATTTGATTGTGTTGTTTTAAATTTCCGATTTCCAATCTGTAAGAACCGCCGATCTTGTCCCGCCAAGATCGCCATTCTCAACTTGTCCCGTGCTTCACAAGACTTCCGCCCGCAAAATTTTTAAATCCCTAGTGAAGTAAGATTTTTGAATCAATTTCAAAAATTGGACATAGGCTATTCAACCCCCTTCTAGCCTATATAGAGCAACCTTGGACCTAACAATTGGTATCGAGCTTAACTCTTTGAAAACTAGTTTTTCCAAGATTAACCTCTTGAGAGATTAAAGATCATGGCTGCTCACCAAATGTTGGAAACCTCAAACGTGAACCATTGTCCTGTCTTGGATGAAGTTCACTTTGACATCTGGAAAGATAAAGTCAAAAGACATATGAATTCAATTGATAAACGTTTGTGGAAATGTGTCACGATGGACCCGAATTCCAATGAAGCCTAATACACCGGCGGTAGATCCAACCGCTGCACCGAAGTACCAAAGCCAAGAAGAGTGGGATGATGAAGACAGAAAGAATGATGCTCGATGGAAAGGCCATCAACATCATTACCACGTGTTGATATAAGCACTTATCGCCAGATCATCAACTTGGACACAAAGAAAGGAGATGTGGGAAGCCATCCTTGAATATCTTGAAGGTGATGGCGAGACAAAGAACAACAAATTATATACCGCATCCGTAAGTTTGACTCCTTCAAAAGGATCCCAAAGAGTCTCTGAAGTGCCTATGACAGATTCTATGAGGTAGTCAACTCTTGCTATTCATTAGGAAAGAAGTATGAAAAGAAAGAAATAAACATGAGATTTCTAAATGCACTAGGCGCCTATGGCATGTTAAGATCACGCCATGAAAGAGTCAAAAGATTTAAACAAATTGACTCTTAGAAACCTTTATGCTAGTCTTTCGCTTTATGAGCTTGAAATCCAACAAGCTCAAGAAATGGAAAAGAGTTTTAAAACTTGTCCTTACCACCCATGTCTCCGAACCTTCCTGTTCAAAACCCGATGAAACACCTTCTACTTCCAGAAGATGATGATATTCTTTCGACGAAGCCTTTGCTATGTTTGTAAAGAAATATCAACGTTTCAAAAGGTTTAATAAACCATCATCACATAGGCGTCTTCTCAAAACGCTGTTCCTTATAAAACAATCGCCAACCAAAACATTCTCTCCTTATAAATCGCAGACCATCAAAAGGATAATGAGCTAGTTTGTTTTAACGTAGGAAACCAGGCCATTTTGCCTCTAAATGTCCAAAGCCAAAGTATGAATTTTATAAGAAACGTCCGAAACTAAATTTCAAAAACAAAAAGGGATGGTGGTGAAGACATTGATGAAAGCACCGCCTACATGGTGTGACACCGACACCGATGAGGATGACTCTTGTGACTTTGCCGAAGAAGCCAACATATGCCTTATGGCCAGGAGTCACCACATGATTCTGAGGTCATTACCATTTCAACAAGATGACAGTGATGATGATGATGAGCTTAATGAACCTTCAAAGGGAGAGCTCATCAAAGCTAACAAAGACATGCCGGAAGAGTTTTCAAAATTCAAAGTCGCCTATGTGAAATTAGCCAAGAAGCATGAACTAGCTGTCTCGAGAAATCAACCTTGATGTCTAAGATCAAAGATCTTGATAGACAAAAAGTCGAAAGTATCAAATTGCAAAAAGAGAACAAAGCTTTGATCGAAAAAGTGGATTTCCTACTTGAACACATCAAGAAGATAAATTCGAGAAAGATGACCTTCAAAAGGTTGTCAATACTTGGAATAACTCTAAAGGAAACTTTGATGCCATTCTTTCAAACCGTAAAACTTTAGATGACAAACCGGCATTGGTTTCCAAAGTGAGTTCAAAGTAGGTAGTTCTTCTAGTTCTCAAAAGGATGAGACACCCGAAGTGATTGTGAAGAATTGGTGTAGTTCCTTATGACCAGCAGCCTCCCAAAAGGCAAGGACTTGGCTTTAACAAAGTTCCTTTTGTTTATCCCAAGGACACAAAAGACAAGTCCAAAAGAAAGCACCGCAAAGAATGACTCGCTAATAGTGAGTCTCGAGCAACTAAAACCGCCATTAGTCACCCTAAGAAAACAGGATGACTAATAGCAAGTCTAGGAATTCTCACTCAAACCTATTAAATTTGTCAAAGGCAAGACTGATCCCAACACCGCCTATAAAAGGGTAAAAGAAGTGAATTCTGCAGATAAAAGCTTAAAGGACATGTGCTCAAATACAAAATCTTTTGATAAGAGGTCTACCTATGGTAAACCTAACATCAACAAGAAAAGGCATTTTCACCCTAAGTCCTATAGGCCAATTATCGCAGAAAGATCATTCCAAAGATCGCGATATTAAGAAGCCTCAAAAAGAAATCATTACTCATGTTGAAGGATTTCACAAATGCTCTTTCGCAAATGCCATGGTCATGAGATTCATGAATGCCTTCGAGATTCACACCTAAATCTAGAGGATTTACTCCTCCAAAGGTTAAACAAGTGTGGATCCCAAAAGGTTGCTAACCTTGAGGACCCAAAAATAAAAGGGGACCATATTCTTAAATGTCTATATTTCAGAATGCTTCATGGTCAATGAAGAAGAGAAAGATCTATGGTATCTAGACAGTGGATGCTCAAAGCATATGACCGGTGATCCAAATCTTCTTTCAAGCATTGTTGAAGCAAAGGTCCCTCGCCATATTTGGAGATAACTCAAAAGGGAAGACCATTGGTTATGGAAGTATAATCGAGGCAATCTCTCCATCAACAAAGTCTCTCTAGTTGAAGGTTTAAAGCACACCGCTAAGCATATCACAATTCGTGATAAAGGGCTAACATGTCGCTTTTCCTCTAGTCAATGTCTCATAAAGGACAATGAGACATGTTCAACTATCCCGACAGGTTCGAAAAGGAAATGTCTATGCCGTTGACCTAAATGCCGTTGGAAGAAAATCAAATCTTTGCTTGGTTGCTAGGTCATCAACTGACAACAATGGTTGTGGCACAAAAGGCTTAGTCATCTCAATTTCAAATACCTGAGAAGCTATCAAAAGACAATCTAGTTGTCGGTTTGCCTAAAATATCACCGAATCACACGTCGCAGAGCATGTCAACTGGGCAAACTACACAAATCTTCCTTCAAAAGCAAGCCTTGCCTATCAACAACTGCACTCTACGCCTCTTGCACATGGATCTGTTTGGACTGTAACTACTACAAGTCTTGGTGGCGCAAGTATACTCTTGTGGTAGTTGATGATTACTCAAGATTTACTTGGGTAGAGATGATGTCCTCCAAAGATGAAGCATATGACATCATTACGAACTCTTCAAGACTACAGACTTAAGCCGGATGATATCTCGATGTCGATCGTACAATGGAACAGAGTTCAAGAACAATGGTGTAGCCAAATATTGTGATGACCATGGAATTGGTCACAATTTCTCTGCTTGGCACACCTCAACAAAATGGAGTTCTGAAAGGAAGAACGAACTCTCATTGAAGCAGAAAGACAATGATTGCCGAAGCCAAACCGCCTATGTATTTCGGGCGAGGCCGTGAACACCGCCCGCTTCACACAAAACAGTCCATCATAAATAAATTTCATAACAAAACTCCATATGAAATATGGAGAGGCAGAGCTCCCAACATTGGATTCTTTAAAATATTTGGTTGTAAATGCTATGTTCTTTACAATGGTAGAGAACATAGAGGTAAGTTTGAATCCAAAAGTGATGAAGGAATTTTTCGATATGCCAAGTTTTCAAAAGCATACGAGTTTACAATAAAACTTCACTTAAAGTTGTTGAATCGTACATGTTTCTTTTGATGAATTTGATTTCATTGGGCCACATTTGGCTCCTAAGGTTACTAATGATTCGATGAATATGAGACAGTACGTAACCCAAGTCCCGACTGATCCTCCTTCTTCACAAGATCTTCCAAGAGTCAACCTGTTAGAATCCTCAAACGAACCATCAAATGAACACTCGAAAATCCCGAATCCCCTTTGCCTTCCACACCGTAAGTCATACAACCTACCTTGGAATTAACCTACCCTTTAGAAAACCAAGCTTCAGCACTTCTACTTCTCAAGAATCCAACTCGCCGATGCAATAGGACAAGTTCAACCCGCAGGTTAGGAAGTAAAAGATCATCCTATCACTCAAATCATTGGAGATCTTAATGCCGGTGTTCAAACTAGACAAGCTTCAAGAAACGAATGCATGTATTCTACCGCATTTGTATCTAACATTGAACCCAAAAGATTGATGAAGCTATGGAAGATCCAAGTCGGGTGGAAGCTATGCAAGAAGAGCTAAACCAATTTGACAGATGCCAAGTCCGGTCACTAGTCCCTAGGCCTAAAGGACAAGCGCTATTGGCACAAAGTGGGTTTTCGAAACAAAATGGATGAAAACGGCAACATTACAAGAAACAAGGCAAGACTGGTAGCCCAAGGATACGACAGAGGAGGGTATTGACTATGATGAGACATTTGCTCGTTGCAAGATTAGAGGCTATCGATTATTCTTGGCCTATGCCTCTTACAAAGACTTCAAAGTTTATCAAATGGATGTAAAGAGTGCATTTCGAATGGAGAACTTCAAGAAGAAGTCTATGTTGAGCAACCACCGGGTTCATAGACTGCTCAAGGAGAGAAGATGTCTACAAGCCGAGGAAAGCCCTTTATGGACTTAAACAAGCTCCAAGAGCTCGGTATGAGACCCTTTCAAAGTTCTTGATATCTCAAGGCTTTGTAAGAGGTCAAATTGACACTACTCTTTTCATTATGAAGCATAAAGGTCATTCCTTACTTGTTCAAATATATGTTGATGATATTATCTTTGGTTCTACTAATGAAAATCTTTGCAAAAGGTTTGAAAAGCTTATGCAGAGTAAATTTGAGATGAGCATGATGGGAGAGCTCAATTTTTTCCTTGGTCTTCAAATTCAACAAAGTTCAAATGGTATCTTCATCAATCAAGCCAAATATGCAAAGGATGTCATCAAGAAATTTGGTCTTGAGAATGCAAACAGCCAAAGACTCCTATGGCTACTAACCGCCATCTTGACAAAGATGAGAAGGGCAAGAAAGTGGACATGACTCTCTACAGAGGCATGATTGGTTCACTTTTATACTTAACCGCTAGTAGGCCCGATATCATGTTTGCCGTTTGTGTTTGTGCTAGGTTTCAAGCGATCCAAAGGAGTCTCACCTACAAGTAAAAGAATCATCGATATCCGATAGATACTCCCAATTTGGGAATCGGTATCCTAGAGATTCATCTTTTAATCTTATAGGCTATTCGATGCTGATTTTGCTGCATGTAAAGTTGACAGAAAAGCACAAGTGGGACATGTCAATTCTTAGGAAATAGACTTGTCTCATGGGCCAGAAGAAGCAAACCTCTGTTTCAACTTCAACAACCAAGCGTAATACATAGCCGCTAGCCGCCGCCACAATTGCTGTGGATCAAACAACAACTAGTGGACTATGAGATCAAAACGATGATTGTCCTATAATGTGTGATAACACATCGCAATTTCGCCTCAAAATCCCGTCATGCACTCCAAAACAAAGCACATTGATGTGAGATATCACTTTCTTAAAGATCATGTTGAAAAAGGTAACATCGATGCAATATGTGCCTACAGAGAATCGTAGCGTACATCTTCACAAAACCACTTGATTCAACCAGGTTTGCATATTTAAGAGGAGAGCTTGGTATGCTTGACCTCAATCCTTAATCCTTTCTAGCAAATTCTTTAAGTTATTTATAAACCGCCGTTATTAAACCGCCTATGTGATCGCCGATCTCAACTCGCCGAGTAAATAGACAACCTTGAGTAAGTGTCTATCTCCACATCGGCAATCTTCAATAAAATAGGCAGACTTTGATAATATAGGCGACTTAAGGGCGCCATACGTACAAGACTCATCGTAATAAATGCGGACTTCAAATTTTATCAAATTCCATTTAGTGGCCTGTCGAGGTATAAAAGGGTAAAATGTACAAGAACTCTTCACAATTCTCAACAACCGCCATTTTCTAACTTTCAAAAACCTTCCGTCTTCCAATCAAATCCCTCCAAAAGCCTTCAAATCTTCAAAATCTCTAAGTTTTCAGCTTAAAATCATCAATGGTAAGAGTTTCCACACCTTTTCAATTCGTTTAAATCCGGTTTTGTGGTCTTGTCTTGACCTAATGTGCGTTTTTAAACCGTCCGCCATTGATGAATATCGGATCTTGCGATTGTTGCTTGAATCTTGTTTGTTTGGGTGTGAATGTGTTTTGAGCTTTATGTGATACTTTGTTTTCGTTTTATACCACTTTGTTGGTTCAAAAATGACAAACTCGAAGATATTTTGAAACCCGATGATGAACTGTTCTTATATTTTGGTTCAATTTGTCTATATTTTGGGTTTTGATCGAAGCACTGTTTATGTTATTATCTGCCGATTGCATGATTATCTCGTTTCTTGCATATCCGCCGATTTCTATATGCTGTTCTCACATCCGCCGATTATGTAGGGAAAGTCTAAATCCTCAAAGGCCGCCGCTACAACTTCATCTTCTCGCCCGCAAAGCCAACCAGGGCCGCATTGGCCGCCGAGCTCCCTATAAGGACCCTTCCTGTGTCAAGCTATCACCCAGGGATGACTATCGACATAGACTCAATCATTTGCACATCCGCCTGATGCCTTGCTAAAAGATTTAACCGAGTGTGGACTCCTCCCCTGTTCCAACTCAACGACACCCACTACAAAGAACTATCTAGCCGAGGAATTCTATACAAGGATGATTCGCTCCTCCTCCGCCTAATGCCTCGAGCCTCAACTTAAGCTACATCAAGGGCTACATCGGGGTCACTATATCAAGTTGACCTACAAGGATGTTGGAGAAATCCTTGACCGCCTGTTGAAGGCAAATTGGACTTGACCGATGCCGAATCGGCACTTGCCTGGGAGATGATGAGGGTCGCCCAACCGAGAGGTTTTCCGAGATGTCTAGGAACCTCTTCCCGAAACCCCTATCATATCGCCCATCTCGCTCGACAAGAGCATTTTATTCAAAAATGGCTCGAGGGACATCTTCACCTCCCAACATGATGTGGACCAAGGCCGTGGTCCTTCGCAAGCAACTCAACCGGGCAAAGATCATCTTTTCAATGCCGTCCCGAGTGTTGCCAAGTCCAAGCTCACCCGTCCATGAAGAGGCCCTTTGTCGTGGTTATCAATGTCATCCTCCGCCGTTATGAGGAGATTGATGAGCTGGTCGCTTCGACGACCTCATCAAGGTGTCCAACACCTACGTCTTCACGGCCAACAACATCACCCGCTATAGGGATGATATGGCCAAAAGGACAACCAACGCGGCCAGGCCGCCGCCGCACGCTTCGGTGCCGCCGCCGCACCCGCGCCGCTGCTATCGCTACGGTGGCCCTCTACCCAAGCCGGAAGGGTAAGAGGAAGGTCACCTATACCGCCCGGGTTACCACCGAGGAGGAGCCTACACCCATCGGGCCGAGCCGCTGAACATTTTGACCTCGCAGCTAGATCATGACCCATATGAGCTCGCCGAGCCCCCTACCAAAAGCCCAAACACTCTCCCTCTCTCACTCCTAAACTCAAACAATCCAGAAGCTCGCTCGCAAGGCACTGCTGAGAAGGACACATCATCCTTCCAACCGGCCGACCTCTCCAAACCATCTCAACCTACCTCCCAATCCTCCAAACCCAAAACCAAACAAACCCTCCTACCCACGGACGAATCATTTGGCCTTCCTAAGGTCTCGTCCACTTCTTCCTCCACTCCAGCCGCCTCCACACCACCGCTTCTCCATCTGTTCCTCCACCAGCCAGCTCCCACCACAACATCTCAATCACCAACTTCGCCTCTTCCACTCCTACTAAGTCCAAGCATGGCAAACGTTTTAAAAAGAGTGCAAAGAAGAAGGTCCATTTTGTGGGAACCGCCGATGAAACCTCTTCTCCTCCACCTTCTCCACCTTCACCACCTATGCCTACTACCACTACCACCTCACCTACTTCCTCACCTCCTCCATCTCGCTCCCATCCAAACAACCACCACACAAGAGCCATCTATCTCACCCGCCACCTCTTCTCAACCACCATCCTCCAAACGACCTATCTCTCCCTCTTCGACCGCCTCCTCCCAAACGCCTCAAACCAACCCCTATGCCAACCTACACCCCGAGGTTCAGCTCGCGTCCTTCGAGACAAGCAGCCTAAACCCAACCCCGCCGACTCGACCCCTTCTTGGCCACCCTTGACTACCCCAAGAGATTTCCGCCCTATGTCCGCAGTGAAATCATCTTTCAATGGGGTGCCTACTATGACCCTCTTCCTCCCCCGGTCACAACTCTTCTTCTCCCACAACTCGCCGGTTCAAGATCTTATGATCTTCAACCAATGGGTTGCAATCCATAAAGACCTAGGCCTTCCCCTTCCAACCAAATCGACATCTCCCCTTTCTCTCTCGCCTAAACCCCCGCCTTCACCATTATCGCCATCCTTCCATCCTTTTTCACCCCGTGGTCTACACTTCATTGATGTAGTCACAACCTTCCTTGGCTTCAACCCTCTCATCCCTCTTCTCTTCCTTTCTCCTAGCCTTTCCCCTTTCTTTTCTCCTCCCCTTTCTTCATTCACCCCTTTCCTATGTCATCTACATAGAAAGGCTCTTCCTGTTCCTCGCATCTTTTCTAGCCTTCCTTCTCCTCTATTGAAATCTCCTCCACCATCCATTCTCCCTCATCCTCTAGCCAATCCCCGTCTCCCACCACCATCCTCCACCCTCACCTACCCAAGCCACCACCATCCTTCCCCTCGCAGACCATCACCAGTCATCCCGACTCGTCGATTACTATCCCGCCGAGGCTATTCACAAATTTTTGCAAGATTTTGAGGTCATCTCGTTGACGACCAAGGCCCCGCACCAACTCTCTGCAGATCGCCTCACATCACCCATGCAGCCGACATGACCCAAGTGATGGAGATTTCCAAAGGTGCAAAGGCCGCTTGATGCCTCGCCACGATCCATCTCCGCCCAAGCCGCCCTTGCCCAAATCTCACCTCTTCATCCAAGACGTCTCGCCATCTTCGAAACCAACCGGGACAACATAGCAACTAAGCCGCAGTCGTCGACATGGTTGAAGCCGGCTACAAGCTTGTGCTTCACTCTCAACGCCAGCCAATCGCTCGTTCACTCCTCCGTGCGGCAACGCGTAATCTCACGGCCAAGCACTTGGCTTACTACCGCAAGGAGCGCAGAACTACCGAGCACCGCCTCGGCTTTATTGATGCCTCGCTTGCGTCCATGAAGGAGGAGATGGCCGGACTCAACAATGATCGCAGACCAAGCTCATTGAGCATAATGCTCGCTCAGCGTAAGAACAAAGAGCTCTCCTCCGAATTGGCCGATACTAAAGAAGAGCTAGCAAGAAGAAACGAAGAAATTGCAAGACTTAAGGCTGCTGTTGACTCTAAATGGGCATCAAGGGCATATGGGCAATCTTCATCGTGCAAAGGCAAAGGTCGTGCATCATCTCGGTCATCCTCTAGAACCACCGATAATATTTTGTATAATCTTTTTCTAAACTTTGTAATTAAACAACTTGTTTAATTAACAATGTCTATGTTTTAAAACTTTCATGTTTATTATGAACTTATTATGTGATTGCATGAAATTTAAACCACCGGTTTAAAGACATGTCCTATATTGCCTATTCTCGCCTATCTCGCATGTCTTTAAATTCAGCTTCATTACAAGTGTTTGATGCTTAATTTCCTATTTGTAAACACTTTGTAATTCTTGAATACAATGACCTTTATGTAAGTTCATCTAGGGCATGCTTATTTAATATATCAATCTTACAAGCATGTTATTACTAGACTTGAACATGGTCACCGATATTGTATTCGTAGGGTCATGGACTCAAGCAAATAGGAGGAGATTGTTGCATCTTAGCCTAGATTTGCTTGAATCCATAACCTAAGTCTAAGTCAAGGTGACTAATGGGCCTGCGTGTCTGTTAGAGTGGCAACTTGAACTTAGGCATAGCTTGAATAGTTTAGGGTTGCTTATTGTATATTGCCTTGAAGAAGATAGCCTATAGGACATCGGACGTCCTCTGCACAATAGGCAATTTATGCATCAGCAGTCTTCCTTTCGGATATCGGACAAGCTCATATCAGCCAAGCCTCATCAGCAACGTTGAAGAACCTCAAGAACGTCTGATAAGAGAACTGCCGAAGACATGTCCTGATTTGAGGCTTTCATTGACTTCGATGCAACGTTAACCTGCAAAGCGCATTCAATGAAGGTTTCCATTCTTGGCATACACTCGAAAAGGACATTCCTCCTGCAAACACGATCGCCTATTTTTAGCAAAGTGTCGGAGACAGACGCAAGCTACAGCCGCCCTATCGAGTCAACAACCGATTAGAGCATTAATTGCTCTTAAATTCAAATTAGAAGATCTCCAACGGCTCCAAGCTTCCTCCTGCATATAAAAGGAGACTCCATTGCTGCATTGTAGAGACTTCAACAACCACAACTCTGAATCTTCTTCATCTTCTTCAAGTGCATTAAAGCTTAAACGTTCTATCTGTACATCCTTCTTTGAAGAGCTTCATTCTAAGACGATCAGTCCATTAAAGCTCTTCATTGATTGCAACACCTAGCTTTTCATAGCTCACTAGAATTGTATCTTATTGATATCAATTCTCCCACACAAACACTTGGTCAACAAAATTTTTGTACACAATCCATTAGAGATTTAGTTTGTAAAATATCTAGTGGAAAAACTTAGTACACGATTTTCAAATCCAAAGTTGACCACTTTGGTTGTGGACGTAGCACTTATTTATAAGTGTGAACCATATTAAATATTCTGTCTCTTTTTGTGTGATTGTGATTTGATTGTGTTGTTTTAAATTTCCGATTTCCAATCAGAAGAACCGCGATCTTGTCCCGCCAAGATCGCCCATTCTCAACTTGTCCCGTGCTTCACAAGACTTCCGCCTGCAAAATTTTTAAATCCCTAGTGAAGTAAGATTTTTGAATCAATTTCAAAAATTGGACATAGGCTATTCAACCCCCCCCCTTCTAGCCTATATAGAGCAACCTTGGACCTAACACCGAGCAGATACCGTTACAGACAGGGTTGCCTTAGTCTTTGCGAGCTCTTCATCTTTGCTCTTCAATTCAGCTCTAAGCCTTGACAGCTCGGCCCCATCTTTCTCGACTTGCTGAAGTAGCTCGGACTTCAGCTTTACTGCCTCGGCCAGTCGGATGTCATAATATTTGACATAGTACGACATCTGCAAAACAGCAAGGAGATTAGCCCATGAAGAAACTAAGTAAAAAGAGGCTGAAGATTATATACAAACCTCGATCAGCGAGCAGGCCATCAACTTGAAGATAACGTCGGAGGGTTGCTGGAGAAGCTTCTCCATTCGAGGGCTGTCCTAGTAGGCGTGCATAGCCCCGAGGACGAATTCGTTGATGTCCTCGGGCCCTAAACCGGCCATATGGGCTGCAGTCTCCTCCGACGAAGTCACCTTCTCTTTTCCTTTCGACTTGCGAAGGGGGGGGGGGAAGCTCGGGAGAGACATCTATTGAAATAGTCTCTTTCCTTTGCTTTTTGCGGGTCCCAGCTTCGCCCCCCGGCGATGGTCGCTTTGAAGCCGGGGGAGCGACAGAAATTGGCTCAGCATCAACCACCCCCGCCGGGCCGATCGGCTTGGTGGGGGGAAGGACAGCCTGAACACCGGCAGCCGCGGTGTAAGATTGCCTCAAGGCATCCTTGCGACTTTCCGCGGCTCGGCTCCTCCTCGCCGAGAAGGCGTTCGTAGCATTCACCATATCTGCATCAAACACGAATAAAGTCAGATGGTTATCCGAGAAAAGAATACTTGGAAAGAAATTTGATTAAAACAGCATAAAGAGTGTCAAAATACAACCCTCGGGGAGAGGTTGGCAATTGCTCTCCTCCAGGCCTGCACATTCCTCACACTGAGTGGAGAATTTGTTGCCCCGATGCCCGAGCCAACCTGGAGCGGACTCTACCAGAGGCATCTCACACCTCGGCCTCACGTCCGCAAAAACTCTCTTCGAGAGACCGGCCAGATAGAGGAAGCACTCATCTTCAAGGATGGCCTTTTAGTCATACAGACAGACCTGTTCCCCGTCCCGCATCAAAGGAGCCTCAAGCACACCCCTGGCCAAGCTCTTCAAACGCTTGAGCCCGTGCATATTGCCAGAGGGGATTTGAAAGTTCCATCCCTTGTCACTCTCCAACAGGAAGACCTTGTCCGCCCATCTATCAACCTTCCCGTGGAACGGGGTGAATAGCTTGGTCCAGTGGTTGTGGGCTTTACACTGTAATCGGTTGTTGGAAGCCCAAGCTTGGAAGTAATAACGAAATAAAGAAAGAGTTGGCTCGCATTCAAGCACCCAAGTACAAGCAGCAAAACACACCAAGGTCCTCACCAGGCCGAGGGAGAGGTCGAGGGGCATGGAAGAGGTCTGCTCCAAAAACTCACAGATAAAGGGGTCCAGGGGTAGTCGGAGCCCACCGACGGTAAAGAAGCTGGTATAGAACCCCACCTTCCCACGAAGGGACTTCAGCTCGACCCAGCTGCGGTTAAGATCGAGAATGGAGCCCTGGAACCCGGGAACCTGGTGAAGAATTTCCCATGATTGCAGATCCGCCAAAGAGATCTTATTGCGCCAGCTCGGTGGAACAGTAGCGGGGACGGTTGTAGATTCCATTCTCCCAGAAGTCGATTCACCACCCATCCTTGCTGAGGATCTAGTTGGTTCAGTAATCAATCTATCAGTAGCAGCCCCCTCGCGAAGTCGACGAACACGATCAAGTCGGAGGTTCTGTAAGTATCGGTTCATTGAAAAATATTTACATATCAGGGCAGTAACGACTTGGTTTTTATCGTCTAAAACTTTCATTTGAGCCACAAATGGAAGTGGGGGAACCCAGTGGGGCTCATCGGAAACTACCCGATCCGAGAAATCGACACCCCATCGCCCTAAGATATCCCGAGCTTTACTCGGGACTACGACCTCCCAATGATCCTCGGCTAACCTATATACATTTTTACCCATGGGCGAGCGAACAAACACAGATTGGGAAGGAGAATCACCTAAGTTTATGGGAGCAGGGGGTAATGAGGGATTGACACCATCCAAGCTCGGGGAATATCCCGAGGACGAGGATGAGTCTGACGACGAGCTACGCTCTGGAACCCTAATACTAACACTCCTCCTACCCGCAAACATATTGAAGAAATATTAGAGAGAGTTCGAAGTATAAAAGGAGGAAATCGGAATACCTGGATCGGGGTAGAAGCTCGAATCTCAACGTATGGAGGTGACCTGAAAAACACGTGACACCAGAAAATCAGAACCGAAATGAATGGCGAACGCCGGAGCAAAAACGAAAAACGAAATATACCCACAAACAGGGGCAAAAACGTCCTAAAATGGTATGAAAAGAAAGATTAGCTTCGAACGACACCAACCTACGGAATGGAAATATCATAAAACGGTGAAAAAGAACTTTAGAGCTCGAAGAACGTTTGGAGACAAGACGGCCAGAAATCGCAGATCGCCGGAGAGAAATTAAAGGAATTTAGGGTTTTTCGTAAAAGTGAAGACCAAACAGTGCTAAAACCCTACTTATACCCTTCAAAAACGACGCCACTTGTACGGAGGACCCGAAACATGACCCGGCGCCAAATGGATAGTCAGCGTGTTTTCTTCCTCCAGCTCGCAAAACGGCATCGTTTGAACCCAAAACGACGATTCCAATTTCAAACTGAAAGGACGCGCATTTAATGAAGCCGTCATAATGTTTCGCGCCAATGATTCGGCACAAATTCCAAGAAGAGGTGTGTTGGTGAAGTTACCACCTGCTGCCCGAGCACGAGCGAGCTAATACTTCCCGACTTAAAGGGTGAACCCTTACCTCGGGAAGTCGGGGGCTACTGAAGATACTAAAATATCCAGCTTCTACGTGGCACTAGCGGGACACGTGGCCAAGCTTATCTAGAGCCCGGAAGAAAGGAATTCTCGACCCCGAGCTTGGACTATAGCCCGGAGCCCGGGTACGTATACCTCCGTCTCGACCCGACCTCCCCAAGGAGCTCGGGATAGCCCTCACGTCTTCCACTTCGAACATAAAGAGCTTGCGAGGTCCTCGTCCCGAGCTGCAACGCTAAGACCCCGAGGACTCCACCCCGGGAAGTAGAGAAAGTCAACAAAAGCTGCCGCATTCAATGCCCACGTACTACTACGTCATCCCGGGGCCACCAAGCAGCACCTCATTGGATGAAAGAGTGGCTTGCTCTCTAAGTAAAGCTGCATTTAGAAGATCTCACTTCCAGAGAAGTTCTATCTTCTACATCATTGCAGGTCACATCCTCATTAAAGCTTATTAATGCAGATTGCGGCTGCCATAAATGGGCACATGGCTGCTCACCCCAGGCCGACACCTGGCAGTCCCATTTGTCTCAAACCAGCATTCCCCCAGTATAAATACAAGGTGATAGCCTTTATTTATGAGCTAAGTTCAAATTAACACACATAACTACCAAATCTCCAAAGCATTCAGTGCATTCACTCTCAAAAGAGCAGCCTGAATCCTTACCGGAGACCATTAACGTCACCATATACTGATTCTTTCACCGGAGGGCTTTGGTCCAGCTCCCTAACGATGCTTCATTTCACCACAGGTATCTACCGGAGGACAAGTCCCACTAAAACTTGTGCCTATTGAGAGTCGGGGCATCCTGATCAAAGACTAGTTGTATACGTGGACATCGACAGATCACCAGAACACTTTTTGGCGTCTTCAGTAGTCATATAAAAACCAAGAAATTTAAGCCTGTCAGCCTGCCTGCTAAGCACATTATTTTCAGAGGAGAGGGCATCATTCAACACCTAAATCTTTCCAAGTTTATAAGCAGAGACTACTGACGGAAGGGATTAAACAGAAAATATCAAGAATTACCCTGTAATGATTCAGAAAATTAATTAATCTTCCGAGAGAAAAAGTATCGCGGGAAAAGAACAAGTACGTGCATGTAGATGTAGTACGAACTCAATTTGCCCAGCCATATATTATGATGGAGATAGAAAATCCACGTATCACATTCCTTAGATCCTTTTAAAGGGATGCCAAGAGTTCCATACTCCATTCTTTCGGTTGAATCAGTTGTCACTATAACCCAATAAATGTAAGAAGCTGATCAAGACGAATACTGCTATGCCTACCGACCACTGTCAGAAATATATAGAACATAACCTGTGAAGCAGCTATGCAGAACTTGCACCAGTCACATCCGGTATGCCTTTGGTTATGTTTTAACCGACTCACACGGATATCCTTCCTTCTGCGTTTGAAAGTTAATGCACAGTTAACTAGAGGTAGATTCTACATGACGAAAGTACACTCTAGATTTTCATTGCGAATTTAATCATGGGTTTCTCTTTCTCCTATTTCTTACTACCTCTTTGATAAAAAGAATCAGGAACGCCATCCCCTCTGGCTAAAGGACAACACATTTAAAAGCTTAGCATTGACATCAATAAAGCTCCACCCTAAAGAGATTAGTGCTCAGCTCCGCCATCCAACCAAGAATTGTCAGTTAGAGTACAACAATACTGCACCTAGTATAGCTGGCAAAATTAAAGAGTATAGCTCAGGAAGTAAATTTTAGTGAACTAACCTTATCTTGAACTCACCAACCTGCATTTACAAGCTGGGGCATGAAGAGGTCCAACTTATTTCGTGAATTCATCTCTTTTAGGCCTCAAAAGTAATCTTCATCTGTATATCAACTTGTTGGACCAAGTGTTTATAACAATATCGTCAGTCCTAGTTCAGGCTAATCAATCATTGCACAGAGATGAGAGACCTCCATTTTTTAACTACAATTCTTCTTCTTACCCTTTTCTGTTTAATCTTGTCCTCCTACCAAGCAAAAGGCTCGACTTCAGCTATCCAAAACAATAGTGATGCATTGGGGGTCAATATTGGTGATAAGTCTGGCTATACTTCTCCCCTTTTGCCCTCTCCTGTACATGTAGAGTGCTCAGATTGCCCCGCCCCTCCTCAACCAGAATGCCCTCTTCCTCCCCCTCCCCCTCCCCCTCCAGAAGCCGAATGCCCTCTTCCACCACCACCGCCTCCTCCAAAACCAAAGATCCGTCCTCCGCCGCCTCCCCCATGTCTACCAACTGAACTCAAATCAGCCATCCAGGTAATTAAAAAATTCAGGAACAGAATATATGACCCCACAGGCATTACGAAAACCTGGGTAGGCAATGACATCTGCAAAGACAGCTCCAAGTACACAGGCTTCATCTGCAACAAATCCCCAATAGACGGCAAGGTCAGAGTTGTCGGTCTCAAGTTCAACGAGTTCAACTTTGGTGGAACATCATCAACCTTGACGAGCTTCATCGAAGAGCTAAAATACCTAGTCATCTTCCATGTAAATTCCAACAACTTTACCGGCACCATCCCTAACAAAATCCCCAACCTCCCAATCCTCTATGAGCTCGACCTCAGCAACAACAAGCTCACTGGAGCTTTTCCAGGAGCCATTTTAGCCGGCACCAACTTGACAGTCGTGGATCTCAGGTTCAATGGACTATCAGGGCAGGTCCCGCCTCAAGTATTCACCTTAGACCTTGATCTTCTCTTCCTCAACAATAACAACTTCAACGGAGAAATACCAGAAAGTCTAGGCAGCTCTCCGGTGCTTTTCCTCACTCTAGCAAACAACAAATTCACCGGTCCACTCCCAAAAAGCATCGGCCAAGGATCAAATGAATTACGTGAAGTACTTTTCTTGAACAACCAATTATCTGGCTGCCTCCCATATGGGATTGGGAAGTTGGAAAAGGCAACTGTTTTTGATGCCAGCAAGAATATGTTGACAGGTCCAATACCCATGTCTTTTGGGTGCCTGGGAAAAATGCAGCAGCTCAACCTATCCTACAACCAACTCTATGGCGAAGTACCGGAGACCCTCTGCAAGCTGGGTAGTGTTAACCTGTTTGAGCTTGCCTTGAAGTTTAACTATTTTACGCAGGTTGGGCCAGAATGTAGGAATTTGATCAAGAGAAAAGTGCTTGATTTGAGTATGAACTGTGTTTTGGATCTCCCATCTCAGAGGAGTGCCACTGAATGTGCTGTGTTCTTCTCAAAGCAGCCATCTTGCCCAGATAAAAGTTCGTTTAGTTACATACCTTGTGACATCAAACAAATGGCTTCCGAGAAGAGAGCTGATCGTACAGTGGCTCCATCAACTTCTTATGCTGCTTTGATACAGCATCGTCCATGATTTACCAGCAAGAAAATATATCAATATAGAACTTTATGAAGGCGTATGACAATTCTGTTTCGTGTTATGTTTTTAGCAGGAAGGGAAGGTGGGATGTAGTAAAAGAACTAGTTCACCTCCAGCTTTTATATTGCATTGCAACTGTGCCAATAAAAGTTGAAATCTTATTTCAAGATTGAAACAAAACAATAAAGCATACCTTACCTTCATTTGTAATGTATAGCAATAATTTGACAAAGAAACTATCCAAATGCCCACATAAAACCTCTTCATAGAACTTTGGCCAAAAAGCCAAGTTCAGAATAGTGTCTGTCTGAAATATTTTGGGAGAAGGGTTTACAAGTTTATGCCAAACACGTACCTGCTTTCTTTAGTGCATGTTCAGATTGCCAAGGCCAAGGGAGTAGGCACATCTTAATATTAAAAACATTATGGGAAATTCTCAAAAAAAATTCATGATTATTGAAGTCCTATAAATTGTAAATACTGCAACATTCGGCTCTGATCTGTGAATACTTGTTACATTGAGAAGTTCAGTACACACATCCGGTAATAAGACAAATGTATGAAACAAATTTGATCCATCAACTACAAACAATTTTTTGCACACCCTTGGAAACAGAGGTTTCATTTTCCAAGTTAACTTCATATGTGCACCCAGACTTGAGATGACATAGATAATTTACAGCTGAAAGGCTAATACAGAATGAGGAAAGCATATATGCAAATTAACAGCTTGATCAGTGCACAAAGTTGGTCAGGACTTTACTAACTAAATGCTCCCCGTAGACGGCTGCTTCGAACTTCTTAATTCCACCTGTCTTCTGTATGCACATATCCAACGGCTCTATTGCAGCATTGAAATTGGCCTGTTCAAGATTCAAAACACGAATGGAGGATCGGTTGAGAAGGAAAAAGATACAGAAGCAAAAGGATTTTACTGGACTTCTTCATTCTTTTTTTTTTCTCAGAGAGAGAGAGAGAGAGAGACCTCATAAAAATAAGCCACACAAACTCTGTATTTTGGAGAGCTGTTGATGACCCGATGAACAGTTGATTCATAAAGACCATTTGATAGAATCTGCACGGTTTCAAAAGAACGGTTTCAAAAGAATATTTTGCATGTATTGAGAGGTTTAAGATATAGGAGGATTTCGTGCAAAGCCACATACCTTCAGCATATCACCAATATTGCATACGAATGTGCCAGGGATGGGAACTGCTGATATCCACTCCCCTGAAAGGTTTCTCACCTTCAATAATCGTACGAATTAGTAGAGGTAATCAACAATAACTGACCAACAATCTGGGGACTAGGATGAAAGGTAAACGTCAAACAAGACCCTGAGCACCAAGAAGGATGAAAAATGACATCTACTATCATAACTATAAGAACTATCACCACGCTAGTCTTAAGTAAGATGATAATACGAACTAGGCTGATAGCGTGACTAATTCTGAAATAGCAGCATAATTCAAATCCATCAAGTCTTCTTTCTTTTCTTTTTCTTTTTCTTTTTTTTTAAGGTGGCAGGGATGAAGGGAGAGGGGGGGAAGGGAATCTGTCTGCTTAAAAAGTGTTTTCTGTTGTAATTATTTAAATTTTTAAAGTTGGATTACACACTAGCAAAAAGGGCAGGGGGGGTAAGCAAATCTGTCTCCTTGAAAAATGTGTTCCGTTGTAATTTATTTAAACTTTAAAGTTGGTTACACACACTAGAAGAAACTCAAGAACATAACTGACTATACCTGAAGTGCAGTGATGTCATCGTCCTGATTAACCAACGTCACCAGACCTGATATACCGTAGCAGAAGGCAATTAGACTTGATAATTCAAATCATGTAGGCTTTTAAATGTCCAAAATTAAGAAACTAACCATAATCAGTGTGAGCACCACTGGATTTATTTTGCATAGAAACGATCAACATAACAAGAAAAGAAAGATGTCACTTAAATGAAAACCTGTGAAAAATGTAAAAGAAAGCAGCTTACTAGATTACCATCCAACATCATTCTTTGGCATGTCTTGACGACTTGCAGACGATGCACCAGGGTAACCAATTAAACGCAATACCCAAAATGGATCTCCAGCTTTCTTGCCTTCTAGTTCATCTACTTGTCCACCAAGTGCTAGAGCGATCCCCCGAACTATCTTTCTTGATAGCTCTGACAGCACTCATTAATCAATACTTATCTTATTATTCTACCAGTAAGAACTAGAAAGACATAAAGCCCACAAACAAATTAGATAAAATTATCTTCTAACACTGCTGAGGTAAAGCACCTGTGCAAAGGCTGATATATTCCTCCATCAGTGTTCTAAAATTGGGAGGATCAACTGGCCTGTAAAAAGAGAGTGCATAGGTAAATAGAAGCGCATACTAATATATAGACAGCATAAAGGCACTACTCCAACTACTGAATGGTTCAGGGGAACCTGTTAGTGGTACCGCATTTCTTGTGTTTTAATTTCTGGAAGAAAGGAACATGGAGACACTTCGTAATGCCTAGTAGATAAAGATTAGCATCCATTGTTTAGAAATCTTACCTTTAATACCAATGGCATATTGTTACTGATTTAGTTTAGACATTGTTTAAGCTCAACCCATGATTTAACTGAATCAAAAATAGCTTGCACATGCTTCTTTTCATTTATTTAACCATAATTGGTTTTGTCAAACGGGTACAAAATTTGACAAGTAAAACTGATCATAGGGTTTTAGATAATTAACAGTCTAGATAAGAGCATTGCAACTGATTTTGATGGCAACTTGATGATTCTCCCCTTATTCTGCCAGATTGCTTCATAAAGAGTCCTACTCTATTTTGGCATGGTACACTCAAAGAGTCTTGCTTAAGAAATTATGCTAATTAATTTTATGAATTTCCAAAATCATCCCAAGTATATTAAACTTAAGAGTTAAGAAAACTATTTTAATCTTCAAAATTAAGGGTATCTATGGAAAAGTAAATATCCCTTAAATTTTTTCCTTCCAAACATGAACTTTTCAGTCATTGAGTTGAAAGGGAGAAGTATTACTTTCTCAAGCTTTAAGTTTTCTATGTTAAAGTCTGGAATAATTACTTATACTACCTACGTCCAATAAAAGGAGTCTTACGTTCCATTATTGTTTGTTCCAAAAAAGAGTGGCAGTCTAAACTTTATACTATAAATTTCCATCATTCTTTGAAACTAATATTTATCCAAAACATTGTGTTACATTAAGGTGACGTATGAAAATATGGAGTTTTACGCTATATTTGGCCGCTTAACTCTAAGCTTTGGAATTGGAATCGGAAAACAATTTTGAATTATGTGGCACTCAAATTGTTCTTCCAATTCCAAACCCAAGGCTTCGATATGGGTGGCCAAGACATAGGTTTAATATTAAAAGGGTTTATATATATGTGTGTGTGTGTGTGTGTGTGTGTGTGTGAGAATATTATTACTAAAAAAGTTTGATACTCATAGTAAGTATGTTTTTATTTTATTTTTTTGGGGGGTGGGGGAGGGATCGAAGGAGTATTTAACAATTTGCCATGCTGATGTTGTCTAATATTTAGTAACGAATCAATGTAAGAGAATAATTTGATAGATAAAATTATTTGCCAAGAGCATTATTGTCAAAAGGAGAGTTTAGATTTCAATGTATGACTCTTGACAAGTACATAGCAGAAGTATTGACAGGTAGAGGAAGGGATCACACAGAAGTTATCAAGAATTACCCTGTAATGATCATAAAAAAGATTCTCAGAGATAGAATGCATCATGAGAAAAGAAGTATATGTAGTATTCAATTTACACAACCCATATTTTAATAACATTATAGCAGAGATAGAAATTCCACATACCATATGTTAGATCCTTTAAGAGGGTTGCCAAGAGTTCCATACATCCCTTCTTTCAGTTCTCTATAGCACTATTATCCATCAAATATAATAAGTTGATCATAACGAAAACTGATGTCATTACCACTGAAAATAAAACCTAGGAACAGCGCAGCAAGCCATAGGATCATGCAAAATTGCTAACCCACCAACATGCATACAATAGATTTTCTTTTTCCATGTCCGTATTGAAATAGAAGGTATTCACAGATGGAACTTCTTTTCACCTATGCAAAGAGATCTCTTCTTGATGAATAAATTACATGTTAAACTACAACTCTACACGTTCACACAAAAGAGAATTTATTTTGTTTTGTTTTGTTTTTTATATAACAAATTTTTTGAGATTTTTTTTTTTTTCATTTAGACACTCCTTCCTTAGATGATTTATAGTATTTCACAGATAATTGTTTACTAAATCAGAATAGTCTAATTTAAACAAAACATCTCACACTCTGAAGTAAATACTAAATAGAAGAAAAAATGGAAATAAATTTGCTGCATGTTACAATGTCCACCCACTTGCTTTGATTTCAATTTATTCTAACAGCTTACAGCTATGTTATGTAAGCAACCACAAAAGGTGAAGCAGCAATGCAGAACTTACGTCAATAGCTTCATGCATATCAGGTATGCCTTTGGTTATATTTTCACCAACACGCTGATATCCTCTGCATTTGAAATGTTATTTTTACATGTAATAGTGACAGAACAGGGATAAATACTATTTGGCTAAGTATATTGCTTGATTTTGATTGGGAATTAAACCTGTATCCAGTTGCGTCAGACAATTTAATCTTGATTTTCTCCTCGTAAGGTAGATTGAAGAACTCGTGTGTCACAATTCTTACCTCTTTGATAAGAGAATCAGGAATACCATGCCCCGTCTGCTCAATGACAACATATTAGCAGAATCAGAATAAGCTTCGTAGAAATAACATAACTTCTTTAAGTGCAAATATATGAACTATGCTGGGAAAAAGATACTCCATTGAAGTCCAATTACAGATTATTTGAAAGTTATTTTACAAAGAATGATTTCTTAGCTTTTGATAAAAACATATAGCTCAATCAGCAATCAGCCTCAAAAATCTAGTCACATAAATTAAAGAAGGTGTTTGAATGCACTAATTATTTTACTTTTGGTTGAAGATTACTTTTTAAATGTTCGAAAAAAAAAAAGAAAAAAAAAAGGCATATTTGGAAGAACAGTCATCATTAAACTTGAAACTTTATAACAAACAATATTTTTTGGACAACCTAATACTGAAAGGAGGGCTTAATTTGGAGAGGCGGGGACAATAGAAGTCTGTGAAAACTCCATAAAAATCGAGTGAGAGAATTTAATATGCTTCTGTTACATCAAACTGTTCCATGCTCTGTACCTAAGATTCAAAGTTATATTTTCTTTCTTTTACTCTTTCCTGTACTTGTGTAGTAATCTTGCCTGCTAAAGTAAGCATCAAAAACAAGACCTTAGAATACATAATAGGTGTATCCTTGTCGGGGATTTCGGTCATCTATCCATCTGGAAACAGAAGAAAACACAAAGGAAGCAACCTGAAACTTTCAGAGCTTTGCATAGGTAGTTACCACATAAAAGAATCCAGCTTCTCTACAAGCTTGATCTAGTTGTCTAACAACTTCAGCAACATCCTCATCATCAGCCATGTTTGGATCATCGCATTTGGCCACCAAGGGACTAACATCTGCCTCGTACAATGAAGGAATGCAATAGCCATAATCAAAGACCAAAAGAGGGAAAAAGAAAAGGGGTTTGACACAAGTAACAGTAACATCAAATCTTCATTGTAATAAGGGAGTTCAAGCTCAATAGTTTCAACAGAAATTATAAAATTATTAAAATTTTCATCTTCATCTTTCATCATAATAAGATAACTTCATACTCAACTTGATTTACAAAAAATTTAAACAATCTAATTTAGAAACAATGTATGTTGAAGCAAACCTAGTTTCAAACAACTTTTTTTCATTTGCATTTTTTTTTTTTGACTTTCACAAGGTTTCCTCAAACGACATTAGGTCTGAGCTAATCCCGCTCATGGTACTGAGAGTGCCGCTTGCCCAAGGGAATTTGAATCAAACACAGGACATCTCACTAAATGAATCGCTGCACACAAGAACTCAATGGTGGTCAAGCCAGTGAACCAACCCTTAGGATTTCATTTGCATTTTCTTGTTTAAGTACTCTTTAAGTCATAAAATGAGTGTCCATTTTCTTTACGAATCTGATAAACTCACATTTGTCGACCATCGCGTCTTAGTGTGCACTTGCAATAAGTGATATAATGCGGATACTAAGGACATAAGTGTACATGTGAATGCTAAAACTGACAAAAATAATTTCCTTCATTTTCGTAAAAAAACTAGAAGTGGTCACTTGTTTTAAGATGGAGGAACATCATTTCCGTAGTTAAAATTATTAAAACCCTCAGAAACGGTTTAAATTTGCTAATTCGCTGGGGAAGCAAATGAAACTCGGAATTCAATACATACGATATTCGTGTATTAGATACTCAGCATTTCAACTCCCTTATAATTCTATCACTCACAATAAAGAAATTATAAACTGAAGAAACCAATCCACGATTAAACAAATCATAAATTGCTCAGAGATTAGGCACCGAACCTCTCTCTCTCTCTCTACCCGAACACACACACACACACACACAGTATTCTGGGGTGAGATTCTCAGTCTCTAAGTCGAAATTCATTGAATTAAAGACAGATAAATTGAAGAACACGAGGCTTACCTATAAGAGGGATGGATTGGAAGTCAGTGGCCATGGTCGGAGCTCTCTCTCTCTCTCTCAAACAGGGTTCACCTGGCTTATGGTTTTGGTCAACATCCAAAAGAGAAACGATGGATTTTATACTCTTCTCGATCTTTGATTATGATGGTTTGCAAACATATTAATTATTTTTGTATGTATAATTGATTATAATGATATTTATATATTTTTTAATTAATAGACCTTTTAAAGGTGCACTAGGTCTTTGTGCCCGTGCCTATAGCACGATGTCAGTATGGTATCGGTCAATATATGTTATGATTTAGCCGGGATGTCATTTTTAATAGGGAACTTACAATCTTTACATTAGGAACTAAAAATGCAGAATAGATCTTACATGAATGTTTATTTTCTTCAGCTTTGTTCACGCCCACTCTGATCATTATATATTTTTCAAATTATTTTTTACTGTGTTCTAGATGAGTACATTAGGCCAAAGGTTGTGTATATAAGATTTTCTCGAGGTTCCAATACTTGTTTCGGTAAAAGGTGATGGGGTCATGTTTGGGCATGCTTTGGTTATGGAACTCTTTATTGAAGTCTGATTCAATTTCAATAATTCGATGTTTCTACCAATTATCCATTCTGGCCTGACTGAAGTTTCAGTGCTAATTCAGTTACCTCTTTTGGATATCAAGGGACATTAGAGATTATTTCATAATTTTCATTCTTTGCTTCTTGTGCCTTTTAGAATCAATTTTATTAGGTTGCCTCTTCTTGGATTAAAGGAGAATATCCAACCCAGGCCAACTTTGCTTCTTGTTCATTTTTCAATAACTAACATCTTAATCCTATACTTATAAAAAAAAAAAAAAAACTAAGAAAATTATTTTGTTTCTATGTCTATAAAAATGTATTCTTAGTTAAAAACATCTTATATATCATTTTGTTTTCAATTAAATTGCTTAAGGGAGGAAAAAAAAAAACTCAGACATGTCAAAAATCAGCACTCGAATCCCAAACATCAGAATCGTTGAGGAAAACAAATTCTCCGAAAACCCAAACCTACTTAAAAAAATGCATTAATTCATGTAATTAAAGCATAATTAAACTAAAAATGATACGAAATTCACAAACCGATATAGCCAAAAGCCCACCTAATCATAAGATTTTTGTACACACAACTTCAATTATAAAAAAACCCAACTTAAAGAAAATCAAGATAGGATTAGATTCCAATAAAGTGAGTATCAACCATTAAAAGAAAGCAACAACAATTCTGTGCTAGTTTTTTTTTTAAAAAAAAAAAACAACAACAACAACAAAAATCAAGATAAGAATTAACATAAGCAAAAATTGAAATCCAATATTTTGCATAATAGGCTAGAGTGCTACTTCAGATAGCGTTCACATTCAACAATTGAATCAAGGTTGTTAAATCTGGTACAGTGTACCTTTACATGATTATTTTACTGCTTAAGGATACTTCTACTATCTCCACCATTATATCTTAAATAGCCAACTACAGATTTTTGAGATGTACCACACTTGTCCCCTTTGCTTTCCGAACAATACATAAATCAAAACAACACCCCCCCCCCCGACGTCCCCATGTAAAAACATTTTGTGTATCCCAAGAACTTCTTTTGTTGGGGCCCATTACCTTCAGATGTAATAATGCTAGCCGAGTTGCTTCGCCCTTCTTGACAAACTAAGGACGATGAATGGGATTTTGACACCCCAAAATTAGACATCACGCTGGAAAAACTTGGCCTAGTAACTTCAGTTACACCACTTTCATAGATTGAACTTGCTCTTGAGCCTTCACGTACTTCTAATTTCTCTGGTTTACTCAAGGTAACCATGCTTTGTCCCCATCCCCTGGTTTTGTAATCTTTGCCTCTCGATTTTGAGTCAGAGGGTGGAAGCTTTGAAGAAGGTGGACCCTGTATTGAGTTTATGCAGCCCTTCTCACCAGAAATAGAAACCGCGGAAATTAACTTGTGCGATGAACATTGATGGAACCTAAAGATATACATCAAAACATACTTATTAGTTCTTAACTTGAAAATATTCAAAGCCACAGAAAATGCAAAAAGTAGGAATATTTTTGATGCTTACGGATGGGTAATATGGAACCACTCATCATCACTGTAATAAAACAGAAGATAAAATTGGATTCAACAACTGAACTCAACCAGTAACTTATGCTTTAAAAAATTACAGTACATACTCTAAAGTTAAGCAGCAATTTCTAGCTAGATATAAAGGCACTCACATCACTCGGTACGCAGACTTAGCTTTTGATGAGATCTGCCCACATGGGTGCTTCAATTTCCTCCTGTAGGTATCAAACGGCAAGCAGCACAATATGAGAGATCAAAAGTACAAAACCAAAAGAGGGAAAGGGAAAGGGGGGCAAAATGGCAGTATCAAATGACTCATATACAATATTCCACTTATTCATAGTAGTAAGAACTTGTTGATGGAACACAATATAATCATGAATCCTCAATGCGCAAAACGGGAGAGGAAAAAGACCCCAACGAATCAAATAAAACAAAAAAAACACCAAAACCAAAGGAGGAGGGGGCAGAAAAATAGCAGTATCAATCATATGACTCATATACACTATTCCACTAATTCATAGTGGTAAGAACTTATTGATGGAACATAATATAATTAGAAAGCCTCAATATATGCGCAAAAGGGAAGTGGAAAAAGACCCCAACGAATCAAATAAAACCAAAAAAACACAAAACCAAACAATACTAAACCCCATCTTACAGGAGGAAACCCCAGTTAATAGTTGTAAGAGTGTAATCACATAAATCATACGATACCCACTCGAATTTGAAGTGCCCATAACCTGTTTAATATAATGCCTAAAAGAGAATAGTCAATGCCTAAAATATAGACAATCTCGTAGAACCCAATTTTAGACTCCAGCACCCATGAAACCAAACTCCATAAAACTGAAATTCAAACATTTACAGTTTGGGGAAGGAGATGAACCCGACTGGCTAGTAATCCAAACAAACAGCTGGCACACACAAACCACCGAAATTGAGACTTGGGCGCCCTTTTAAAATCAAAATCCATGACAGAGCAGAAAAGGATAAAAATTGGAGGAGAGCGAGAGAGAAAGAAATCAAGGACTTACAGTTGAGTTGTGCTGGGCCGAGGGAGAGAGAAGGCTTGGAGGAAGAATCGGTGAATTCTATTCGGAGGGAGAGACAGAAAATGGGGATCGGTGAATTCTGTTCGGAGGGAGAGACAGAAAATGGGGGAAGAAAGAGGACTTACAGTTGAGATGAAAGGCTTAGCGGAAAGACTGGGAGCGAGAGAGAAGGCTTGGGGGTTGTGCGCTGCTGTGTTTTTGCTTTTTTCAGTTGGGGAAGAGGGCACCGACGCAAAAGTGCTCAAAAGAGGGATGAAGAAGTCCCAGGAAGGAAAGAGGAATAACCGCACCTCGCACATGTGAAAGTGGGATTTGATATTGGCCGTTGGATCTCGGTAAAATTTTAAATCCTAGCCGGTAGTTGTCCTGAGTCAATTGCAAGCGTGCGAGCCCCCTTGTATTGTATTATCGATTTTTTTCGTTAAACGAATAAAGTATATTTAGAAGGAATGGTGTCTTAGGTAATGCAGTAATGAAGCAACAACTCGATTGAGTCTTTTTAAGAAAATTAAATTTAATTAGAGAGAAAATTATATTTATTCATTACATTTATTAATAATTAAATAAATACTCTATTCAAGAGTCAAACTCTTCTTCGCATCCCTTTCTTGCTTTTGATTAGTTATTGTCATGATAATTGCCCTTTAAACACTTATAATGTAGAATGATAAAGTATTTTTCTATAGTCAAATTTTCTTTTTTCCTTTATAACTTTAATTTTTTTTTTTTTGCTTTTCTTATATTCTCAAATAAATTATGCTTATTGGTCAACACAAAAAATTAAATTTATCCATCATTTTTCATTTAATTTATTAAAATAGTTTTTTAAGCATATTAAATTTAATGTCAAAAAACTAAAAGATGTTGTACAACTACCAGCTTATTGTAAAATATTTTTAAGTAATCGTTAAACATATATTCATTAATTGATTTGTGATTCAAGTTAGTATTTATTTGAAATTCATAACGTGTATCTCGTAATTTAATATTATATAACTCATGTCACTCATTTGTTTAGTCTATTCTATCATTTATATTTTTTTATATTTGTAAGCGAAAGAAATTAGACCTTTAGATTTTATTTACATTTTCTAAATTTTTAAGTATAAAAATGAATTTGTAAAGATAAATTAAAGAAAGAAAAACTTTAAATAAGGTGGGATTGAGAACAATTGCGTCGAGATATTTATTAACGTAATTATATTTTAATAAATGTAGTGGATAAAGAAATATTTATTAATTGTAGTTGAAACAGATTATCCCATTGAAATAATGTCGAAATTATTTTAACACAATTTGAATTCTTAGTAGTCCTTATTTTAACACAATTTGAATTCTTAATAGTGGCTGACACATTGATCAATAATTTGTACCGCCCCCCGCAAGCAATATTGTTAGTGGAGTGGCCGAGTAGTAAGCTCACCTTCTATAATATATATATATATATATATATATATATATATCAATGAGATTTGAACTCACACCCTTTTAAATATAATTATATATCTTAAATTAATTCAACCAATTATATTATATGTAAAGATTTTTAAAACATATTATATTATTCTATAAATTATTTTATAATATAAACCAACTAATTTTTATTTTTATAAATGATACTCTTTCCATGTAAAATTAGGTCTTTTATTCTTATTTAAGACGTCCTAAAACAATGTATATAATATGTGATCCATATCAACAAAATTTTAAATTATTTATTCAAAATTGATGCTTATGTTTTTTTGATATTTGTGTAAATTTCTTTTTCAAACTGATAGTGTATATGAAATATGTAAATATAGTATCCAACTAAGCATTTTTTAATCATTGAATGATCTCCAAAAAACATAATTATATTCAATTCTTAAACAATTCTCATTTGTTCAGAAAAATGTTATATTTCTTCAATATGTCTTAAAGAAAATATTTTATTTTTAATTTTGTAAATTTTTTTAAATATTTGTCTAAAATATCTTTACTAAGTGCAAGATGAAAAAAGAATATAAAGAAACCCAATAATATGATATCATTAAAGGATACTTAAAAAATTAAAAAATGTATAGAAACAAAAATACATGTATTGACCACCAATAAAAAAATACTTATTTTAAAACGAAAATATTATAATAAACAACCACAAATTTGCATATATTGACAACACTTAACTTTTGTCAGGCATTAAGTCAACAAATTTTTATATTCAATAATGATAATTTTTTTCAAAAATATTTTTAAAATATATCAATTAAACACAAAAGTTAAATCGCACATGTGCATTGCACGAGCTCTATAACTAGTTAAATTAAATGGGAAGCATTTATCTTGTTTACTGGTTACAAATGATCGTCACGCTAATAAAAGTTATTGATGTGTGTTACCTTTTCTTATTTGGTGAATTTAATCATTTGTGTCTACTACGTGACTCATTCTTTGGATTTTTATTAACTGTGGAACACTACTATTTCAGTGTTCATCTCGGTAAATCAAACCAATCAGCTCAGCTATTTAATCTAATAAAAAACAACTAGCTACTATTTCGAGTATATAGTTGTTCATGCTTACTCGAGGCATGTGTTTCTCAAGTTTTTTTGTTTTTAAGGTTGAAGGGGAGATAGACCTTACTTCAACCCTTATTATTATTATTATTGAATGTCTTTGAATCAGAAGTGAATAGTACTAAATGAGTCTTTAGTGAATGTCTTTGAATCATTGAATATCTTGAAAGACTACGATTAATACTATATGATGCCTTTGGTGCGGCGACCTCGGGCCTTTGGTAAGGCTTGTTGTATTATTGAATGTCTTGAAAGATTACAATTAAGACTATATGATGCCTTTGGTGCGGTAACCTCGGGCCTTTGGTGAGGCTTGAACAACAACGGTGTCTCTAGTGAGGGTTGAACACTCGACCTTTTTAAGTACCAAGGTGTCGTCTCTGGTGAAACTTGAACACTCGACCTCTCCGTTAAAAGAAGTGAGCAGTACCAGTTGAGTTAGTGCTCGTTGATTTTCTCAAGTTGACTAACATAATTCAACAAGTTATGATCTACTCATTGCCTAATGTACCCACATACTCGTTGCCATAACAAACTCAATTCATCATCGATCATGTTTTTGAGTTTCTCAACTCTGTTCAAGTAGAGCAAGTCCTCCAACTTTAATTTTCAATGATCGTAAATCATTTATATGAATCCTTTTACGCCTATTAACTTTTATTGTTCAACATAAGGTAATAACGAATTTAAATCATCATCTGTCTCAACACAATTGTGTACCAATCTTTGTCACATACCCTCAGATCTTAACACGTGTCCAACTTTCAAAACTGAGTTAACGAGGTAACCCTCCTTGTTATCACCGAAAACGGAGAGTTCATCAAAAAGCCAAAACTCTTTGCCGCATCTCCTTATTACAATATACTCCCTCCATTCCACTCAAAGAGTCCATGTTTGAAAAGTCTAATTATTAAGGAATAAATATATTAGTGTCATTGAATTTTGTCGTAATTACAAAAATACTTAAGCACAACCAAGATGATTATAACACAAGTGGAGGGTAGAGATGAATGATTATGAAGATTGTAAGCATAATTTTTTGTAAGTGGACACTTGAAGTGAAACATCCTAAAATAGTATAGTCGACTCTTTACCTGGAACGGAGGGAGTATATATATATATATATATATATATATATATATATATAGTATTCAATGGTTACTCTATCTCTTTAACCATCAATGGTTATTGTTATATCAACCATTAGATCAAAAATTAAAGGTTGAGATTAATTGCATTAAATGACTCACCCACTTGCATTAATTGCATTTTTCAACTAATTATTAAATCTTAGCCTTTGATTTTTAATCTAATGAATAATAACAAGAGTAACCATTGATGGTTAAAGAAATGGAGTAACCATTAAAGATTTGTATATATATATATATATATATATATATATATATATATATATATTAGGCCAAAATACATTTATCACCTGATGTTAACTCGACCAAGATTGAGATCGAAGAAATCCAACACGCACGAACGAAGACTACAAGTTCAGCAAAAACGGAATGGAAATGATAGGTTGAGTCTCCCTCGACCTACTATTCGCGATTGAATAGGAACCTCGAGGTGCAATCGAGACCCAATAGACGCAATTGTCTATGAACCACGACTATGGAATGCCACAAACTGTCAACTCACGAGTTTGATAAGTTCAAGGTTGAATTTTCTCTCAAGATCTCAGATTTATCACAATTCTCTCAAGAATTAGTGAAAGGAATATACCTTAATTGATTTAATCTTGTGTATTCAAAACAATGTTGATCATGCCTTTTTATAGGCTTACAAAGACTCATACTACTCAACAAAAACGTACATCTAAAAACCCGAAAGGGTTTTGGAGAAAATAAGGTGCAAGTTGGTCAAAGAGATAAGAAGAAATCTCAAAATCTTAATCAGCGATGGGCGTGGCCGCTCTGGCCATTTGGAGCGATCTGTTGAAGGCAAAAATACATTGAGAAGGTGTCGGAGCGACCCATGGAGCGGCTGCTCCGAGTTCAGAATCTTGATTTATTATTTTTTTGTTGTTGTTTCACGAGTTATTCAGTCTTCAACATGCACATAGGCCTCCAACATGCAAATGGGTCTTCTCTTTTGGTCTTAGACATCCTTGATTGTTGACTTGGCCTTGATTTCTTCCACAAGTGTCATTAGGGCCTCTTAAATCTTCTTAGCTCGTGCTCTAGTCATAGGTCCTTCATTAATACTCAAAGGGTCACAAACACAAGCATCTTAACTTAGGCCTTGCCTTCCTTAATCCTTATCATTCCCCTCCTCTTAAGAAGGATTCAACCTCGAATCATCACCTGCGTCAAAAGGAGATAGATCAACCACATTAAAAGTTCAAGCATTGTTGTCACACCCCAATTCAAGCATCCAACCTGAGCCTAAATCCGAGCATGAATCCACAATAAATAATCATAACATTCACCTGTTTAACACATTCTTATAATTAATACCGAGACATGGCAACACATCATTCAATTTCATAACTAGAGAGAATACAACTGTATTTACAAAACTTATTTAACTTACATACAGTCCCAAATTGAAAGGCATCCAGCTCTTATATACAACGTTAATGATACTTAAATAGTACAAATATACCACTACTCTGTCATAAATACAAATCAAGTCAAACCCAAATTAAAATCAGCCTTCTATTACTGAACCATAATTCGTACAGCCTCATGTGTGAAACTCCTTATCGCCTCGCTTCAATCTAAGGAAAAACATTTGTAAAAAGGTGAGTCACCTATGACTCAGTAAGATTCCACTAAACTTATGCATGTTATGCATATATGCAACAAATATAAAATGCTATCACGTAGCAATATGTAATCAGTATAACAAATAACCAACCAAGTCTCATTACCGGCAAGAAGGATTACGACTGCCAACTGTCCCATACCAGTTGGAAATAATGGCCAACTTACAAAACAATGAGCTAACAACATTTTATAACACATAATAACCAAGTGTGGATCACATGTATCAGGATATATAAGTCGAGGTACACCTCCGACTACCAGTTCCCCTTATGACACCATTCGACTTTGAAGTTCATATCAAATCCTTGTAATCATAAAATTCATAATTGAACATTTCGCGGAACAAGTCAACATGCCCCAAGTCCCTACAACCTTGGCATCCATGTGACAACACCACTCTTGTCCAACAATCTACGTGGTGTACCCTATTCTGGCCGAAAATAGGGAGACAGGCCGGATTAAGGTCGCCACAACCCGACTATCACTACACTCCGCCCCATGACAATCGATAGCCAACCAAAACCCCCTGAAAGTTAGTATTCGAATGTGCAAATCCGGTTAGTCAAATTCACGTTCACACTTTACCATATTCGGTACAAATTCGGCATTTCGGTTATCCTCCAAGGATCAATTTGAGCTCTAGATTCACAAATCAACATATTGAACACTTTAACCATCTCTGTTGGGTCCGAGGGTTGCTTAGTGTATAGGCTAGAGGGGGGGTGAATAGCCTATACTTGATGTATTAAAAATTTCAACTAATTTTAACATTTAAGTTGAAGAGTAGATGAAATGATTAATACAGATAAGTCATCTTCCTCATTCTGACTGCTTAGCCGAAGATAGAGACATCGGACGTCCTTGATCAGCAGACGTAGAATGTGCAGACGGAAGACTTTTGTTAAACTTAGCTGATGAAAATGAATTTGAGCAATGGAAGAATAAACAAAGATAAGTTTAACAATTTAGATTAAAGTAACTGTAAAGATTTGATATGAAAGAGAGCTTAACAGTTGACTAAAATCTGTATTAGATGCATCATTTGCTTTCCTTAAACAGATTGCACAAGATAAGACAAATTATACAAGAAAGAGAAATCAAGGCTGAATGTAACAAACATATATATTATATTAAAATTCAGCAGAGGTTTGCTCAAAGGCAAACATGCTTAGTACATCAACCTAGACTCTCTAACCTAGCAATCTCCTTAGGAAAAAGAAGGAGAAATGAAGAAAGCGAAATCAAATATATCTAAAATACATTAGAAGATGTACTTAATATTTATTAAGTTATCTTCCTGTAGTTTCAACTCGATATATTTGTTGTGAGAAGAGAATATTAGGAGTTGTTCAAATAGCAAGAATTTGAACAACTGAGTGCTAAGCACTCGACCAAATATGATGACAACTTATTACACAATCGGCAAGACTTATAATGTAGTATAAGTCGCCGATATGAATGCAATCTGGACATGTAAGTTCGGCTCTTCATCGGACATCTTCAAGCTTGATCCGCTTCAACGATCTAAAAGATACTTGGTCTCTTTCTTGGATAATGGAGTTGAGGCCACCGAAGAGACCGAGTTCTTCGAAGGAAGAAGGACTCAAATCAACAACAAGGTAGTTGATCAGCGAGCTTCTCACCTTTGGATTTTCTTTTCTCTCTTTCACAAGGTGTTTGTTCTTACACTTGTGATTTCTCACTCAAGGAGTGGTTCGGATTGAAGAAATGAAGATCAATACCACAACCTTTCTCAAGCATAAGCATACACGCTTGCTCGTTTTTGGAGATGAGAGTAAGAGTCTTCTTATATAGTTGGAGAAGAAGAGATGACCGTTGAAGTATTGAATAGGTTTAAGCCCGTTGATGATCTGAATCTCATAATGCAGTACATTTTTGGATTTGTTGGGCAAAGACCTTCGTTAGGTTTGAGTCTTGAAGATGGTCCGTGACACAGCCGGACAGAGTTGGACGTGTCGAGCTTAGCCTGGATGCGATCGACCGATTTGGACGTATCATTGCTTTGACCGGAGTGCGGCGTCCCGCTTGGCCTTTTCAAATGAAGCTTTGAAGACCGCGAACATTGTTCGAAGAGGAAATGTCTATTGGATAAACGTGAAGGTGCGGACATCGATGCGTATCTTGGATTTGTCGACGATCTTATAACGGATCTATTTTGACTTGTAGTGCGTTTGAGTAACGACCGATGTTTCTCGTGATCTTATAGTTTCTCGGCTGTTCGATGAGGATTTGGCTGATTCTGAGATCTGCTATTATAGAACTGCTGATGTAGAAACCGCTGATGGTCACGATCTTCCTCTTGAATAGATAGCTTCTCTGCAGTTGTTCTGATGAGGTGCTTTGGCGACTACAGGATTCTGCCGATATAGAACTGCTGATGTAGAGATGGCTATTAGGCAGTCATAGCTAAAGGACATGTCTGCTAGTGAGACATTTGCCGATGGTCACGTTAGCTGGCAATTTGAAGAGCTTATTCATATGAAAGTTTGTCATCATTCTGGTAGGACAAAGACTCGGATATGTACAAAGACTTCCTAGTCTAGTGACCTATGCATTGTTTCAACAAGCCGCCACACTAACCGACGCACCCTTTAGCCACTTGTGAAACATGCGTTGTAATGGGAACAAGCAAATCACCGTGTTGGAATATGCATACATTTATATCATGATTCACGGCATATTCCTAACAATCTCCTCCTATTTGCTTGGGACCATTACTACAATTGACTTATACATACATCTCTTTAAAGCATTTGTTCAATCCTTAGTAATAACATGCCACTAATGAGTATTCATTTTATATCAAGGCATGCCCTAGGCTGAACTTACAAGCGATAGCGATAGTGTATGTATAGTCACTTATTGCTAAGTATTTACAGACTCAATAAATGAAAGAACAAATACGAAGCAATAACTGAAATGGTTGTTAGGCAAATGATAATATTGCCTTAAGAGTGTGATTCTTGCATTGGATGATCTGAAGAATGTTGCTTAAGCAAGAAGTAGAGAGTATAAGTATACTGTTCATATTTTTCTTAATCGAATTGATTAAGCATCTTCATCTGATGATTTTAAAAGTTTGTGAAGGATAGGTAGAGTTTTATAATAGTCAGCGTACTATAATAGTCATATAGTATTTCGCTGTATGGGTAGTTACACAGTCTCTCCTCCTTACTAGTTGTCCTTTAATCTTTAATCTCTCTTTATTACACTGTATGGGTAGTTATCCTTTAATCTTTAATCTCTCTTCCTTAATATAATCTCTCCTCCTTAATAGTTCATTGTTTCTTTGCAATTTTCCCTTCTTTATGTATAATGATAATTTGTATGTATAATGTCAATCTTATTGCAATCTCTCCTCCTTAATGGTCACAAGCTAAAGATAGATTGATAGTTATCAAATGAAATATTGAGTATTAGAAACTAAATATGTGAGAGAACTGACTTATGGTAATTCATAAGGTGTGAATTGAGACATGTAGAGGGAAGGAGGTTTGGTCTTGTTAAATACTGTCTTTTTAGAAATGCCGAAGTGATCAGCTAGATGTAATTCTGCAGAGAATATAGACAGTATCGAGTAAGTACAGTCACTTGTCATATTGGCAGTTTCTTTGAGACATGATATGAAAAAGAAAAACTTGGGATGTAGCAAGTCATTAATCAGGTTTATTTTCTTTCTCAGTGTGCAGATAGCTTATAATGCACAATTTTCATGTATAAGACATAAAAAATAATAGGATATCGAGGTGAGGATTTGTGTTCCATTGCTTGTAAGGAGGTCTTACAAGAATGTAGTGAGACAAGTTTTATTTTGTAATAGGAGGGGCAAATAGGATAAGCTGTTAAGTAGTAAAGCATTCAAAATAGTCTCCTCCTTAATGTATATCTGGTTAAAACAGAAAGTATAGTTGAGCCTTATGCGACTTTTATTGGATGCATGAGATATACATCTAAAGATGACAAATAAGATCCGCCTAAGAGGTATCTGAATTTCATCAAGAAAGTGAACCGTAGGCATGAACAGTATGCACCAGGACAAATTATGAAGACTTAACTCAAAAGAAAGTGGCAAATGTAGATAAACAGACGTACACAAAACTAAACACATTACATATTTATCATTAATATAGCAAAAGAAAATTAGTTTGATAAAACAGAGACCTAGCTAGTCATCCTAATGAAGTAGAGTTAGAGGATGAAGGTCTGCTGATTTTAATCGGAGGGAACATTGACCTGGATTTGACGCAGAATGGGCGTTTGCTGGCTGAAGCTCCTCCTGAGATGAGGGTTGCTCGAGGTGAGCATTTGAGGCGATGGGAGCAGGTGCAGTAGTAGCGGTAATGTCTCTTGTGGGAATCCAAGGGATGAAATTGGATACATCGTTTCTGGGGTCTCGAAGACGATTCCTTACACGACGAGTGATTCGACGAGGTCGTTGAAGCACTTGTGGAGGAGTGGCGAGAAGGATCATCATCCGTTGACGCCATTCAGTGTGGGAAATGGGTCGATGAGGAGGACTAGGCAGATTTGGTGAACACATGATGCAGATGACTGTAATGGTGGAGAAATTTTGAGGTACTCAGAAGTTAGGTGCTGTAGTTGGAGACTGATACCAATTTTATACACCTTTTTGAATTTTAGAGAAGATGAAGAGGTTTCTTGATTAGAGGAATGGGAAAGGACGTTTTGGGGGCTTAAAGAAGTGAGTGCATTTAATGACATAGTAATGATGTTCTGATTTGGGATTATGTCATCATGCTTAGTGTAATTATGGCTAATACATAGGCCCTAGAAGATATGTATACTCATATTATTTTCAAACAAGAAGTTTAAAATTAATATATAATCAGATTAATTTGATTGCCTTTATTGTGGTATTAATGGGTACAACAGCTGAGTGTTTAAGACAATGACATAGGTTCTTTTAGAGATAATATGAGCTGTTATTTTACTTCAAACGAATTGTTTGAGTAAATTAATCTGAAATAGAACAGCATTGTTTGTTTAAGGACAAGTTGGGGACAGAAATTACTTGTCCAAGCCATATGATACAGTTGTACATGACAAATATGTAGGAGTTTTTGGAGAAGTGTGTCTTTAGAGGTTGTTTCCCAAAGATATTTTGAGGGTCTTGATAGGCTTTTAAGGAATGTGAATATTATCAGCAGGGTGTGTTTGGTGTCTACTTATATAGAAACTGCTGATAATAGGGTAGTTTGATACCAATTGAGTTTGATTTGTTATCAGTTCAATATCCAAAAAAAACTTTAGCAGATCGTAAAATTTATAAGACGTAAGGATCTACTAGAAATGATTTGTAAGAACATAAAATCGATCAGGCAAGTGATACATAAAATGTGTACCTGATGTGATGTCCGTTCTTCTTTCTGTTCAACAGATCTAGGCATTTTACACCAAGGGAAGAGATCTGCAGACCAGACTTGTTCTGAAGAGAGTGAGACGTAGCCTATATACAGCAGGGGTCATATCGGCTGTTCACTCCTGAGGAAAAACTTAATATTTGAAAATATTAGTCTTCCTAAGTATTCTTGAGTTTCTAGCTATCTTGAGGGTAGATCGAGTTACTAGAGATATTTAACTACATCCTTTTGACAAAGAATCACATGATAAGGTGTAGCAGAGTGTTTTGAATTCAATCTGTATACCAATTAGCTGTTGAGCCATTATAATGGGAACAACTAATCAAGCCTTTATAACTACAATCTCATAGGGTACACAAGATTTTGTAGTTGTCATAACTAAGAACACAAAGTGCTGTTGAATTGTCTTGAAAGATTTGATTCAGCAGACACCTTCGTTCAAAGCAGATTTACTAGTAATCTTGATCTTTTAAGCATGAAGGATAGAGATTGAGTAATAGCAGATTCCTTGATCGGTTGACATAAAGTTCATGAAACTGCAGTCTGCCTTTTGTTGAGAGGCTTGAGGTGTTGGCAGAATTTGAATTTAATCATTGTGAAATGATCTAATTCAGAAAGGCAATTATCAGGGAGTCTAAGGATGAGAGTTATGCAGTAGTAAGAAACCATAACTCGATATAGCAGTTGTTCAAGAATGGTTTGCTGATGGGGTGTCAGCAGAGTTTGTGTCTCGGCAGAGTGACCATTTCATTTAGGACAATTCTTTTAATCACCGGAAGAGAATGGAGATCATAAAGAATAATAAATTTGATCAACACACTTAAGACACATTAGTTCATGCTATCAAAGGAATGCAGACAAGTAGATAAGCATGAGGAAAAGTTGCAGAACTTGTATTCAATAATCCAAGTAGTTTTACACAGTATGTTGCAAGGATCAGCTGATTACAAGAACAATACAACTGGAATTTTGACTGAACTGCAGATTACATGAGAAAGATACATAATGATTCAATTTACAGAAAGAAATACATGTTACAAGTTTGTGTCCCAGAAGTCCTAATCCTAGACATTAGATGAGGAGTCATCAGTCAAGGATTTAGAAGGAGTTGGATGATAAGATGGCCGTGTTCTTTTTGATTTCCTCCAACTCTCGGGGGAGGCAGAACATATTCACTGCTTCGGATTATTAAAGATGCACCGAAGAGTGATGGCCATTGAGGATGAGCTGCTTTGACCATGAATCCCCTTTGATAAACTCAGAGATGGATGGTGGTGGTTAGCAGTTCGTCATCCTCATCAATCCATATTAGCTACTTAATTCAGCAGAACTGAATTATCTGCATCGGCCATCTTTGAGGTGATGGTCGGCATACCTACATATAACCAGAAGACTTGTTGCACATGGCAATATATCAAATGTTTTCCAAACATTTGACATTTCTTTTCTGGGATCTTTTCTGTGAAGTTCACGTATGCAAGCAGACTTCCAAAAGTGGAATGAGTATGTGCTAATTGATTTTCCCAGTGATTCATCTGTAGACATTTTAGAGTATCAATGAGATTGATAGCTAAAAGTTAGAAGAGAGAATGAAATCACTCTTGCTGGCATTAATCGATGGCTTTCTATCTTACCTTTTAAACTAATTGACTAAGAATGTTCTTAAGTATTCTGACAATCATGGTTTGCAGCATATAAATCATGCTTGACAGCAAACTTCTATGATTATCGGACGAGACAAAAGAAGATTTCTTTATCAATTGTTTTCTCAACAAGATTGTGGAACCATAATTAATGATTTCTGGTACACAAGACTTGATGCAATTTCTCTCATGTTTGGAAACTGTGTATTGAAAAGGATTTTGGAAATGATTTTCACAGTTTATGAATGGTTTTTGGAAATACATTATTGAGAGAAATTTAGATCAGCTCTTGTGAAGTAACAGAAATAAAATCGAAACAACATTGAATGAATATGAAGAAATCATACCCCGTTGTTGAGGAATTGACTTGATCCAATCTTAGGACTTGGATTTAGTAACATTTGTGAGATTTTGAATCATCGATTTGTGTCTAGTGTAATCTATAGGCAGTTTGTGAGTTTTGTCATAGTAGAGATTGGATGAAGAAGGAGCTCTACTTATACTCACGGAGGTTAGACTGAAGGATACTCAATAATGGAGCATTACTGTTGAGTTGTCCTTCTGATCACGCCTTGGGGATAGGTGTGAAGTCTAGATATTCTCAAGATTCTTGGTAAGGATTGATGTTGACTGTCTTGTCGTTTTCCAAGATTTTGAAAATAGTCTTAACTTTAATCGAAGCAGTCAAACTTCGAAAAGTGTGCCTCCACCTTTAATTGACTTGAGAGAGTAGGTCATTAAAGGATTTTTACTCCTATAAGTCAGCACATAAAACTGAGCTTATGAAGTGTTGGTTGGCAGATATGGAAATTCAGCCAACTGCAGGGTTTTTAGAAAAACATTTGAAATCAGCTGATAAGAAAAATGCTGATTAGTTTTTGAAAAACCATTTGCATAAAACAAGTCATACAATCAATACATATATATCAATAAAAGTGCAGTATGACAGGTTATTATGCATTATGTCTGATAATGTATGAGCATATCAATTCAGCAGACACGAGCACAGGTCATTAGAAAGCAAATAGCTAACCTGTTTTGTGTATGCATGAGAGAAGGTCTTTATCAACTCCTTTGGACTTATCAGCAGATTTTTCACCTCATAGTTATAAAGTCCAGCAGGTGAGGATTTTGACCTTGAGTGAGTGAAGGACATGAGTGAATTCTCATGAGTGATCAGCAGTCCTTCATGAATCAGCAGCCATGTTACTATCTGCCGATGGAGAGTGATGTTGCATGTGTGACCTTTTCTGTCATATGAGTTCCTGCCCAAAGTACTCATAGAGAAAATTAGCAACATTTATGAGCTAAAAATAGCTCTAGAAATCCAATAATACAAATGAGACTTAATAAGCATGGCAAATGAATAATCATTCAAAATACAGCTTATAAGTGTAACCTAAAGTGTTAAGAGATTAGGAGCTGGGGTTACTTCCTCATTAAACTCTTTGAACGCGTCTGCTCATAGTTGTTGAAGCACCAGTTCTAATTTCGAGCATAGGTTCTTTGAGTGTATTCTTGCCAAGGTTCTAAAAATCGCCCCAGGCGCCCGCCTAGGCGCCGCCTAGGCGCTAGGCGTCGAGAAAACGCCGCGATTTGGTCCAAATCGGGCTAAAAATCGCCAAACGGAGAAAATCGCCCCAGGCGCCCGCCTAGGCGCCGCCTAGCCGCCCAGCCGCCCGCCTCACGCCCAGCCGCCTAGCCGTGTTTGGCCTTTTTTAAAAAAAAACTCTTATGCCCAAAACGACGTCGTTTTGGGTCTTTTATTAAAAAAAAAAAAAACAAATTGACTATTAGGGCTCAAAACGCCCAAATCTCCAAATCAGGCGAAATTGCAAACAGCCAATGAGCCAAACACCAAACTCTCTTCCCGTCTCCTCCACAGTCCATCGCCGTCGCTTCCCGTCGCCGTGAAGACTGCCGCCGTCGTCGCCTAGACCACCGCCCTCGCTTTGCCTGATCCCTCCCGCAATCCGCTTCCTGCCAGCTGCCGCTGCCGTGCTGGTGCGGTGGTGTCCTGCTGCCTGTTGCCGTGCTGCTAAGTCGTGACTCGTGCGGCGTGCCTGCCTCCCGCCACCAACCACCATCCATAACTGATAAGGTATGACTTATGTAGTTATGTATATAATCATAAATTAGATTACCACTTGAATCTCACTTGGAAAAGAAAAAAAAGGAAAAAAGAGATTTGATTATGAAGTCAAAACTTTTATTGATTTCAAGGCTATATATCAGATTTGAATTTGATGTTAAGTGTTAACTATGCATTGGCATTAGTATATAATATATATGTGTAGTTTGACTGTTTGAAGTTTGAAGTTTGAACTAAGTTTCTACTGCTTGCCTGCTTGGTCTGTTCATGGAATCGGGATAAATGGTATTCATTTGCTGGAATCGGGATAAATGGTATTCCAATTCAGTTCCAATTCTACATCTTTTTTCATGATTCAAACAGTGGACTTGGTGGCCCCAATTGCAATTCCTAGTTATGGAATTGGGATTCCTAACAGACCCTTAGTGTGTATCAAGTTTCTTAGGCTTATTTAAACTTCATGATTTTTATTTAGTTTTTTATTGAAAATGGTAGTTTTGTTAATGCTGATTGTAATAGTACAAAATTTAATGTGTTCGCAAGGGAGAGTTTCATTTTTGTGTTAAAGTAAATGTTTATAAATTAAATGGTAATTTTGTTAATGCTGGTTCTGATTGTATTTGTTATGCTGAGTAACGAAAGTGTTCATGACTATCTTTGCTAAGTATGGTGGATGATGCACACTGATCAGTGATCACATAATTTGGATCTTTTCATAAATCATACCTATGAATTACAGTTTGGCTATTTAAATTTTAATTTTAGTGATTTTTTTTTCATACTTTATGTGTTGTTGACTTGTTGTTCAATGTTTAATTGTGTAGGTACATGTAAACTCAATGGCATCTTCAAGCGCTTCGCCCCGGTAGTACTCCATCCGAATCAAGACCTTCATCCGAGAGTGAGATACCACTTAAACGAAAGTCAAACGATGTTGGTTGGGATTATGGTTCCCTAGTCAATGCATTAAACTTAGACAGGTGAAATGCAAGTTATGTGATAAGGTTATGTCGGAGGTGTTCGTAGAATAAAAGAGCATATAGGACACATCAAAGGGAATGTTCTTCCTTGTCCTAAATCTTCAGCCGAGGATCAAGCTAAGTGTAAAAATGCTATTAATGAGGTCAAAGAAAAGAAGAGAAACTTGAAAAAGCATGAAGAAGATTTGATCAACACTGTGAATGTTATGGGGTTGGACAAGGAAGAAGATGAACTAAGAGAGTTATTAGGGTCGAAGCCATCTCATTCTCTTGGTCCGATTGACAAATTTGCTACGGCCATCAATCCTGAAGCTTCATTGAACATGGCAAAGACATCGCGGGAGAGAAACATACAAGATGCCCTTTGGAAAGAGAGATCAATTCGTAAAAAATTATTTAGCCGATTGGGTTTATGAAGTGGAATTTCTTTCAATGCTTTTGAGTTGGAAAGTTTTAGGCTTTTTACAGAGGCAGTTGGTCAATTTGGACCAAGGTGGAAACCTCCTAGTCAATATGAATTGAGAGAGCCCTTATTGAAAAAAGCGGTTGAAAGAACTAAAGTCAAAGTTAAGCCACATGAAGATGAATGGGGAATGAATGGTTGTTCGCTTATGACCGATGCTTGGAGTGACAGAAAGAGAAGAAGCATCATGAACTTGTGTGTCAATTCTAAGGCAGGTACAATTTTTCTTTCTTCTAAGGAATCTTCGAATGTGGCACATACTAGTGAAATGATTTTTGAGTATGTTGATCAGTGCATTGAGCAAATTGGACCTGAGAAAGTTCTTCAAGTAATGACAGATAATGCTTCGAACAATATGGGGGCGGCAAAGTTATTGCGAGTGAAAAGGCCAACTATCTTCTGGACTTCATGTGCCACACACACCATTAATCTTATTCTTGAGGGCATTGGAAAACTACCTCGATTCAAGAAAATCATTGAGCAAGCCAAAGCTTTGACAATCTTCATCTATGCACACCATAAGACCTTAGCCATGATGAGGTCTTATACAAAAGGAGAGACATAGTGCGACCGGAGTTACTAGATTTGCTTCTTCATTCCTTAGTTTGCGAGTTTGGTGGAGAAAAACTCAATTGAAGGCAATGTTTGGTAGCTCAAGTGGGATGAATGCAAATGGTCTAAGACTGTCAAAGGGCAAACAAGTTATAATACGTGATGTCTATTGGTTTTGGAATGGTGTGACATCTTGTTTGACGGTTTTGCACCTTTGGTGAAAGTGCTTCGTATGGTTGATGCGGATAAAAAGCCAGAATGGGATTTTTATATGGGGAGATTCTACAGCAAAGGAAGATATAAAAAGTGCCCTAAGTAATTATCCCAGAAATTATGAGCCCATTTTGGAGATAATGGATGCAAAGATGACGGGTAGAGTCGACACCCCGTTACATTTGATGAGTTATCTATTAAATCCTTATTATTATTATAAGGATCCCAATATCGATTAGATCAAATTGTCTCGAATGGAGTTCTTGATTGTCTTGATGTTATTTGTTATGACAATTTTGATTTGATGAATCAAATCATGAATGTTGAGTTGCCGATTTATAAAGCTAAAGGAGGAGTTTTTGGGAAGCCTATTGCGGCGAAAGGATGTGAAGTAAATAATGACAAGTTTGATCCAGGTAAAAGAAACTTTTAATTCTTCCTTTAAAATTATCAAGTAAGTCATTATATAGTATTTAGTTATTTACTACTTTATCATTTTTTCAATTTCATTCATGCAGCAACTTGGTGGTTCAATTATGGTTATGGAACACCTAATTTGCAAAGAATTGCTACGAGGATCTTGTCATTAACCACTAGCTCGTCCGGATGTGAAAGATGTTGGAGTGCATTTGAAGGGGTTAGAAACATTTGATAGTTAACCTATAATTTTTAATTTTTAGTTAATATTTTGATATGTTATTTTCTAAATAGTAAATACTTGTACTTTATATGTCTTTTTTTTTTTTTTTTTGTTTACGGTTCATAATAAGAAGAGGAATAGATTAGATGTTTCACGATTAAACAATCTAGTCTATGTCCAGTTCAATTCACGTTTATTGAACAAACGTAAAAGGAGAGTGGAGAAAGATGTTGATGTGCTTCTTGCTAGTGATGCAAGTAAAGCACAAGATTGGATTATTCCTGGGTTATGTGATGTTGAAGATGAGATGGGTGATGGACTTGATGATGATGCTTCTAGAGTAAGAGAGCTTGAGGAGGATGATTTTGACTCGAGGATGAGGAGGAAGTGAATGAGAATGAGGTTGAATTTGAGTCGATGAGGAACGTGTTGTTGAAAATTATGGACAACAAGAAGAAGATCCATTTGGTATTTAGTAGTTAGTATTTATGACATTGAACTGTGTTCTTGTTGTTAATTATTAATTTGTTACTTAAGTATTGTATTGTGATGTTTGAGACTTGATACTTGAGTGTGAGACCACAATATTTGTTTGTGGACCTATGGACTACGGTTGGTATTTTGACTATTGTAGTATTATTGTTTTGTTTTCGAATTTAAACTTTGGAGTTTGGACTGGTACTATTGAATTTAGTTTTAATTTTAATTATAAATCTTGTAATGTGATTTTTACTTTTAATTTATTTAGTTAGTTATTTACTATTGTTGGAGCAGGTATTGTGTGAATCTATAGTGTAAATGTCTAATTACGACTTGAATTCTAGGCCCCGCCTAGGCCCCGCCTAGGCCCCGATTAGTCCCCTAGGCGCTAGGCGCTGCTGTGCCGCCTAGCATCCGCCTAGCGCTTTTTAGAACCTTGATTCTTGCCCGGCTGAGGCTTTTCATTGAAGGAAGACAAATTCATCATTGATGTCCTTAGGCCACGAGCTTATTATTTCAGTGATTTTGGAGATGACATAACTTTGATTTCCTTTGAAACTCTTCATATTCTAATTGCTCTAAGCTTTTATAAAAAGTTTTCTCGAGAAGGTGTTGGATTGAAGCAATCGTTAGCCTTGTGTCAAGAGAGCAAATTTTTAGAAGTGAATCTAAGTAATTCATCCATCATATATGAGTTCAACACATCTGCTATAGGATATACTAAGGTTTAAAAAAATTTTGGGGCATGCATAATCCTTAGCAAGTCAATCTCCACTATAGTACTTCTCTTCATGATATCAATGTAATTCTGATATATGATAGATTTTCTTATAGTGATCACATAGTCATCACAATACTCTTTCTCACAAGTTTTTGAAAACAAAAATTTATTTTGATTTGGAGAAAGTTTTCAAAAGGCTTCCAGGTTTCTCAGTCAAAAAGGTTTTTGTGAATAAAAGATTTTGGAAAAGACTCCTTTTGACTATGCATCTAATCTGAGCAGCAGGATCTAAACTCTCAGGTTGTTAAGCCTGAAATAAAGTTTACAGAGTACCAGCTCTGATACCAATTGTTGGGTCCGAGGGTTGCTCAGTGTATAGGCTAGAGGGGGGGTGAATAGCCTATACTTGATGTATTAAAAATTTCAACTAATTTTAACATTTAAGTTGAAGAGTAGATGAAATGATTAATACAGATAAGTCATCTTCCTCATTCTGACTGCTTAGCCGAAGATAGAGACATCGGACGTCCTTGATCAGCAGACGTAGAATGTGCAGACGGAAGACTTTTGTTAAACTTAGCTGATGAAAATGAATTTGAGCAGCGGAAGAATAAACAGCATAAGTTTAACAATTTAGATTAAAGTAACTGTAAAGATTTGATATGAAAGAGAGCTTAACAGTTGACTAAAATTTGTATTAGATGCATCATTTGCTTTCCTTAAACAGATTGCACAAGATAAGACAAATTATACAAGAAAGAGAAATCAAGGCTGAATGTAACAAACATATATATTATATTAAAATTCAGCAGAGGTTTGCTCAAAGGCAAACATGCTTAGTACATCAACCTAGACTCTCTAACCTAGCAATCTCCTTAGGAAAAAGAAGGAGAAATGAAGAAAGCGAAATCAAATATATCGAAAATACATTAGAAGATGTACTTAATATTTATTAAGTTATCTTCCTGTAGTTTCAACTCGATATATTTGTTGTGAGAAGAGAATATTAGGAGTTGTTCAAATAGCAAGAATTTGAACAACTGAGTGCTAAGCACTCGACCAAATATGATGACAACTTATTACACAATCGGCACAGCTTATAATGTAGTATAAGTCTGCCGATATGAATGCAATCTGGACATGTAAGTTCTGGCTCTTCATCGGACATCTTCAAGCTTGATCTGGCTTCAACGATCTAAAAGATACTTGGTCTCTTTACTGGATAATGGAGTTGAGGCCACTGAAGAGACTGAGTTCTTCGAAGGAAGAAGGACTCAAATCAACAACAAGGTAGTTGATCAAGCAGAGCTTCTCAGCCTTTGGATTTTCTTTTCTCTCTTTCACAAGGTGTTTGTTCTTACACTTGTGATTTCTCACTCTGAAGGAGTGGTTCTGGATTGAAGAAATGAAGATCAATACCACAACCTTTCTCAAGCATAAGCATACACTGCTTGCTCGTTTTTGGAGATGAGAGTAAGAGTCTTCTTATATAGTTGGAGAAGAAGAGATGACCGTTGGAGTATTGAATAGGTTTAAGCCCGTTGATGATCTGAATCTCATAATGCAGCAGAGTACATTTTTGGATTTGTTGGGCAAAGACCTTCAGTTAGGTTTGAGTCTTGAAGATGGTCCGTGACACAGGCTGGACAGAGTTGGACGTGTCGAGCTTAGCCTGGATGCAGTCTGACTGATTTGGACGTATCATTGCTTTGACTGGAGTGCAGCGTCCTGTGCTTGGCCTTTTCTGGAAATGAAGCTTTGAAGACCGCGAACACTGTTCTGAAGAGGAAATGTCTATTGGATAAACGTGAAGGTGCAGACATCGATGCGTATCTTGGATTTGTCAGACAGATCTTATAACGGATCTATTTTGACTTGTAGTGCGTTTGAGTAACGACCGATGTTTCTCGTGATCTTATAGTTTCTCGGCAGTTGTTCTGATGAGGGATTTGGCTGATTCTGAGATCTGCTATTATAGAACTGCTGATGTAGAAACCGCTGATGGTCACGATGTTTCTCTTGAATAGATAGCTTCTCTGAAGTTGTTCTGATGAGGTGCTTTGGCGACTACAGGATTCTGCCGATATAGAACTGCTGATGTAGAGATGGCTATTAGGCAGTCATAGCTAAAGGACATGTCTGCTAGTGAGACATTTGCCGATGGTCACGTCAGCTGGCAATTTGAAGAGCTTATTCATATGAAAGTTTGTCATCATTCTGGTAGGACAAAGACTCGGATATGTACAAAGACTTCCTAGTCTAGTGACCTATGCATTGTTTCAACAAGCTGCCACACTAACCGATACGCAGCCCTTTTAGCCACTTGTGAAACATGCGTTGTAATGGGAACAAGCAAATCACTGTGTTGGAATATGCATACATTTATATCAGCTGATTCACAGGCATATTCCTAACAATCTCAAATCATACAATAACAAGTCATAAACCCTAAATCACAGCCATATCACATACTTTGTTTAAGTCAATTCTTGCCGGTTTCGCCAATTCGAAGATACAATCAAATTTCAACCATTCCAAGGCTCATATATCAACTAATACATCTTATGAACTCATACCCATAGTCAAATTCACATATTAAAGTAATTCTCATGGCTGAACTCTCAAAATTTTAACATAACAACACTTCTACATTGATTATGATCAAGATTAATCAAATAAACACCAAACATGGATAAGTTAATGGTCCCTTACCAAATCAAAGAGTAAACCCTTGATTCTCCCCTGTATTTTAGTTCTAAAACCATCCTTGAAGTCCCCTAGGTTGATCCCTTGTTGCTGCCTTGGTTATAGAACAAAACACTTCCAACAAAACCCTAGAAACTCTAAGTTATTAAGCTGAATTTTGAGAGGATTTGAGTGAGGAATTTGTGTGTTTTTTTGAGTGTTTTCAAGTCTGAAAATGTTCTTCTATGTCTCCCCCATGAACTAGGCCAGATTAGGATAATTTAGTAGGAGGTGGCAGCAAGAAACAAGCCACAAAACCCAGCTAGCGCAAAACTGGCCCGAAGTGGCGCGCTAGGGCACGCACTGTTCACAGCCCTGTGCAATTTTTCCGTTATGCTCCGTTTTCTCGATTCAATCGCTCGTACACCCCTAGGTATGATTGTACAACACTTATAACACATTAAAGGATGTCCCCAAGGGTTCGATATCATTCTTGGATCGATTTAAAGTCACGAGAAAGTTCACGAAACCGAACACAATGTCGACAATTTTTTCATTTTATAACTTAAAATTAACACAACGTATTTCACTCTTTCAAAGCCCGATTTAACAACATGAAACCTCTATAACATCATGTATATCTAGATATAAGGTATCATGGTTCATCTCTTTCATTTCGGTATAAATTACGCTACGAAACAATCCAAGAAAGTAAAGTACCGAAACATGAAATCATGAGATTACGACCGATCAAATCAATATCATGAACCACGATGATCAAATTACCAATACATGCACATAATTATATGATTAACATGCTAATAAGATGCTTGGTTATTACAATTGTGATACTCTTTGACTCATTCTTCCATGTGACTCATTCTTTGGATTTTTATTAATTGTGGGCAAGTTCTAGCATTGTGATACTCTTCACTACATATCCTACATCCCACAGTGTCCTGGTACTTCCTCAGTTTGTTTGGATTTCCCTTACTCTCATGAAACTACCTTTTTCTTCTCCTTTTGAGCCTCCCAGGCATCTTTCTTTATTTAGGGGGGGGGGAGGTACAGTTCTAAGATAGTTTTGGGCCACATGTCTTTGCCCATTATAGGATTTACCATATGCTCATAAGCCTTCATGCAAGTGTCCTTCTTGTACCAATGAGCCACATAATCTTCAAGATCAAGTTGGTTGTGATTTAGGGCAGAAATTACATGTGGCCAAGGGATACCTGATAGCTGCCATTTTCTACATGAACACTGTTCACTATTCAGATCCACTTCAAATAAGTCCCTATACATTCCTCTCACTTAATACTATCTAATCCCAGCCCAGACTGTAATGTACCCATGTGATTCCCCTTTGTACTTGTCCAACTTCTTAGCTATTCTTGGATAGATTAATCATTCATACTTCCTCATTATTTCCCTATATTTCTGCAATCTTGGCATCATGTACATCCTAATCCACTTAAACAACTCTAATATAGGCTTACACCTTGCGATCTCATAATAGAAGATTAAAAGTATCACACAAGTTGTTCAGTAGCATATCACATCAATGTTCTGTTGAAAAAAATGCCCTACTCCAGTGTAGGTGTTTTCCTAGCTAGCCAATCATTAGGTAATACACTTTTTTCTTTCATTTTCTCGATTTCAATGTTGAATTTTTCAATGTATAAGACTTTAGCACAAGCATACAATTGTTTCTTCATGGCATGACCCATAAATTTAAGTTTGAAGTTATCATGCAAATGTTTCACACAAAATCATATTTCTACATTAGGGACAATGGCCTTGAGGCTAGGAACAAGACCTTTTTTGTTTGTCAGACATGAATGTCCAGTGGTATGAATTAACACACTCTATATCAGCCAAAAGAAAGTTATAAAAACCATGTCCAAGACTCCCTGTTTTCTCCCTCAACCACTACATATGCCATAGGCCATATCCCATAGTTAGCATCAACACCAACAGCTGAAAGAATCATCCCCTTGACTGGACCCTTCAAAAAACAACTATCCAACCCAATAACCTTTCTACACCCTTCTATGAATCCTCTTTTTAAACCCCCAAGGCACACATACATTCTCTTAAACAAAGGTCTCACATTCTCATGCTCACAAAGTATTTCAACTGTTCTACTTAGATTTGACCTAATCAATTCTTCCTTATAGTCCCATAGTGACCCATATTAATCTTCAAGAATAATCTCAACATTTTTCTTTGCAATTTGCAGTGCTCTGGACACTTGAAGCTCCAGCTCGATCCCAACAGTATTAAAGAATGACTCAGCTGGCCAGGAAGGGTTTAGTTTATATCTTTCAGTGTATCTATTCCCAATACACCTAGAGTTTACACATTTGCTCTTCATAACCTTACTGCAAGTGTGATTGTCAACAAATGTCCTAATTCTGAAAGTATTACCCTCACTTTTATTCTGTGAACCATAGATATACTTAAATTTCTCATTCTTTACAAATCTGATCCCTTTCCCATTTTTAATTAAGTAAGACCTTACAGCATCTCTGAATTCCTTACTATTTGTGAATTTCATTCCTAGCTCAAAGTTAAGGTAAAACATGTCAGTCAAAGGGTTAAATCTCTTAAACTTGGGGGTATTTTTCCTCCCCATCAGCTGGCCAGGGTCATCATCCTCAGAACGATCAAAGCTTTCAAAATCTTCAGAATTATTCCAGTCATATTCTGGTTCTAACTCAACATTAAAGTCATTCACAGGCACATTCCAATTATCCTCAGTTTCATTAATTACTATCCCTTTTGACCTTTTTTTGTTTTTATCATTATTACACATGGCCTTTCCCTCACAAATTGCCTTTCCCTGTCCTTTTTCTTTTGCTCTGTTATTCATTGTTGCATCTTCAATCTCTTTGTCAGTAAGTGGCCATTCATCCTCATTCTGTGTCAAATCAACTACCCTATTTTTAGGCATTGTCTTCGCCAGAACCCACCAACACAGTCACCGCCGTGTCTCACCACTGAACCAATCGGAGCCCTAAGCTGCTAGTTTCAGAATCCCCCCCCCTCTCTCTAGTCCAGCCCTAATTTCAGGTAAACCGTCATCACTGAAGCTACTGTTCAAACAATCAAATTCTTGATTAATACCTCTACTATTGTGCTCCAATCATTTTGATTGAGACCTAAGGAAAGGAAGATGAGATTTTTTTAAATTACTTCTACTTTTTTTGCACATATTTAGGAGACCGACCATCAGTTTGATCTAGGTTTTGTGTTTACTTCATTTCTACTGATATAGCTTCTTCCCCAAAATTCTTTGGATTATTCTAGGGCAATCACCATCTTTTATTATTTTGTTTTCTTCCCCGAAAACTCTTGGTATTTATCTATGGCAATTACTAGCTTTTTTTTATTTTTTTTTGGATAGGTAAGTTGGTGGTGATTTTGGTACTGAATGGTGGTGGTGGTGGTGATGGTGATTTGGTCAGTGGGTGGAGGTGATGGATTTTGATAATGGGTTGGATGAAATTAAGAGAAAAAAAAAGTTTAATTATTTTGTTTTTATTTTTGGTACTTTGACTTTGGACACTTTGCACCCCTTTATTTTTGGTACTTTGACTTTGGACACTTTGCACCCCTCGTGCAAAGCACGTGATGCAAAAAAGTTAATTTTCTAACGTTGTGGACGGCCAGGAGGCTAACTGGGAAAATTGGAAATGTCAGACGGATTTCTGGGGCAAACCTTATGTGGGGGGGCACTTTGGGATTTGGTGGAAACCTTGGGGGGTAATTCATATTTTGGCAAAAAAAAATGTATAAATCCTAGGTAGCACCCAACTTTTTCACATTCACATTTGCATTGGTGATGCTCTAAAGTAACCACACTAACAACCACTCAAATCATGAAACAATGATAATAATGAGACACCAAAATTTATGCAAAAATTTCTCAACAAGAACGTGAAAACCACGGGTTCAAAATCTTCCACTATGATCAATACTAATAATATGGCCACTATATATACAAGACCTTTTAGAAGAAACTAGAGACAATCGTTAGCTTTACAGGCTTTTTCTCTTCAACGTTCTCTTTGAGAACTGCCTTACGACCACCACGATATGCTAAAGCTCTGGCTCTGCTGCAACAATAACACTGTCAAGAGTAATAAATATATTCTTGGAATACAATGCAAATGACCAAAAAAACAAATCCAACTAATCCAAGTTTGCAATGTTAAGAACCAAGAATATAGATTTTAAACAAACTAATCCAAGTTTGCAATGTTCTAACAGAACGTGTATAACACACAAGACAAAAGCTCACGGCTTGTATTGAAGAATAAAACGTCTATATATTACAATCTGAAAAGATGCCTATTTATATGCTTAACTAAACAAATCCAACTAACTTTAGGAAAGCATTAATTAGAATCCTAAAAGAACTATGAATTACAATAATCATATGGTTTAATTAAAAGGAAACTCCTAATCTAACAAGGAAACAAGGAAAAAACGTCCAAGGAGTTTAAATGGCCAAGGACTCTCTCCAATGTGAAAGGAAGGCTTTTAGAACCTCTACAAATTCCGGTTTTAAGATTTTACTTAATTGCCGAAAATTGCATTTTGAAGCCCTTTTTGCCCTTTTGTTGTGACCAAAACCACCCTTTGGCTCCCAAACATGGCACTTGAACCCCTCCACTTGTAGAACACAATTCTTGCACCCTAGGATCACATCATCAGATTAGGTTGTGGAGTTATTAAACAAAAACACTTCAATCCGAACTTGATCCACAAAGTTATAACTATACATACAAACATATATATATATATATATATATGTATATACATACATATATATATATATATATATATATAAACACATATATAAGCTTTACCCAGGAGTTGAAATAAACTTTTTATTTTGGTTTTTGTTTGTAATTTTATGTAATTGATTGTTTAGAAAGTCTTATGAAAATGTTTCATGAATGGTTAATCTCTTAATGTTCTAAATTTATTTATTTTCTCAAATTTTGACATAAGAAAGCTAAAAAAAGTTTCTAAAATATTAATTGAAATAGGCCAAAAGTGTCAATTAAAGAGGCTCGATCTTTAATACCACTTGAACCAATTCACATAATTTTGGATTGGTTGTTCTATTGTGAGATTATTGGAGAAGATGAAGTCATCAATCGCAATTTGCAGATTAGGTGACAAAGTACCTACAAATTTGTTCGCTCGATTCGATGTGCATTCCTACCCAAGAGTTTGAGTTTCAATAATTTTAACTAGCAAGTGAGTCTTTTCTTAAGTGAGAATATTATTTAGCTGAATTTATCATTGAGTGAATATAATAAGGGGAGCGTTATTAATGTAGGAAATAATAATTATTGTGAATAATGGCATAGTTTTCCAAGGAGTATATATTATAGGGTTACAATACTTGGGTTACAAGTTAACCTAGAAGAGTTACAATACAATAAGGACTAGGAGAAGAGTTACAATACAACAATAATTAGGAGACCTAACTAATAGGGAGAGAATATACCAAATATAATCACAATTGAATACAAAGATATGGAGGAGATATTATTCTCTTATATGCCCCGCAAGTTGGACCCCCGGGAGAAGAGGCCAATCTTGAGTAGAAGATGTTGAAAGCGTACACGAGGAAGTGGCTTGGTGAGGGCATCAACGAGCTGGTCTACCGAGGAGACGTGAGATACCCATAAGATACTGTATTGGACTTGTTGACGGATAAAATGATAGTCGAGAGCAACATGTTTTATGCGAGAGTGAAACACCGAGTTGGTGCAAAGATTCGTAGCACTGACATTATCACAATAGATGACTGGTTGGCGTGAGGAGATTGCGCCGAGCTCACTAAGAAGAGAAGTGACCCAGCAGACCTCAGCAGATGTTGCTGCAACAGCTCGGTACTCGGCTTCAGTCGAGGAGCGAGCAACCGAACGCTGTTTTTTTGTGCTCCAGGAGATGGGGTTTCGGCCAAGATATACTATGTAAGCACTCGTAGAGGTAAAAGCATCTTTATTACCTACCCAGTCAGCATCGATGAACGCATGAAGGTTGAGAGGTGATTGGTGATGAAGAAAGATGTCATGATCAATGTTGTCACTGATATAACGAAGCAGGTGCTTGGTGGCGAGCCAGTGATCCAAGGTGGGCTTATGCATAAACTGAGAGAGCTTGTTGATGACATAGGCAATGTTCGAGCGGGTGAGAGAGAGATACTGAAGACTCCCAACCACCACTCGGAACTCTGTGGGGTTAGTCAGAGCCGTGCCCGACTGAAGTGTGAGAACTGATGAGGTTGCGAGGGGTGTTTTCACTGGGCAAGCATCAGACATACCGATACGAGCAAGGAGGTCAGTTATGTATCCTCGTTAGGAGAGGAGAAGCCTAGTAGACCGAGGAACTACTTCCACACCGAGGAAGTAATGAAGGTTGTTAAGGTCTTTGAACAAGAACTGAACCGCGAGGACAGTGATGAAGTCTTGCACTGCCTTGGTATTGTTGCCAGTGATGATGATATCATCAATATAGACGAGCAATAGAAGGGTGATGTCGGTCTTGTTGAAGATGAATAAGGAGGTATCAGCCACTGAGTTCGTGAAACGAGCAGCGAGGAGGAACTGGCGAAGTTCATTATACCATGCATGGGGTACCTGCTTGAGACCATAAATGATGCGGGAGCATCGAGGGAATTCGTGAACAAAAGCCGTAGCATCAATGCATGTGGGAAAAGCAAATTTACTTGGCCATTTGAAGCTTTGGTGATGCTAATTGGGAAGGGATATCTGCTTGGGAGGCTTTTGGAAGTCACGTGCATGGCAAAGAAGGACGAAAACACATTCTGGAGTAAGAGCGATCGCCCAGTTTTGAAGAGAGCGATTGCCTTGAAACCAGTTTCGCGGACCAGGGTTCTGGCCACAAAGCGATCGCTTTGTGGCGGGACAGGGCGATCGCCCTGTGACCAGAATGGGCGAACTTGGCTTTCCTGCTGTTGTTTTGATTCCTAGATTGTATAGGTTTGATTTTCTATTCCTAGGAAGGATAGTATTGCTAATGCTTGTACAATTAGGAGTAGTTTTCTTTTCTTTTTAAGGTTAGGATGCATTGTAAAACAACTATAAATAGGGGTTAGAATTAGTGTTGTAAAAATCATATTATTGTTATAATTCTCAAGGAGAAATTCAAGGACAAAGGTTTGTTCTTATTTTGTCTATTATTTCCTTAGGTCAAGGAGGTAATATTCAAAGGATTCTTTACGTTAGGTGAGTGAAGCCTAACCGGTGAATCCAAACGGGATCTTTACGTTAGGTGAGTGAAGCCTAACCGGTGACCCGTGTTCTATCTTTTATTTTCGCTGCGATTTTCATCTTTATTCCATAAACTTTCACCCATAACTTCGTAAGCAACAACTTCTGCGTTTGTTACGCATCAATAAATAGCCTAGTCGACACACATGTTATGAGTGATCGGTGTTGATGAAGCCTTGAGGTTGAGTCATGAAGACTTTCTCGGTGAGTTCCTGCAAGAAGGCATTGTTGATATCGAGCTGACGAAGATCCCATCCCCGGCTGATCGCTAGGGAGAGGATGAGGCGCACCGTGGTGGGTTGACCACCGGGCTGAAGGTCTCATGGAAGTCAACTCCTGTTCGTTGATGAAATCCTTTGGCGACCAAGCGAGCTTTGTACCTGTCAATTTTGACATTAGCACATCGTTTAATTTGAAAAATCTATTTGCAGCCAACAATATTAGGGACCCCTGTGGGAGGTACCAGTTTCCAAGTACCATTTTTTAGGAGGGCATGCTGTCTTTGAGGGCCTGAGTTACACATATTGGTTCAAGGTCAGTGTTTAATTGGGTTGAGAGGCGGAGTTTGTTTATGGGTTTGTGATGTTATTTCGGGAGCGGGTAATAATAGGTGAGGTGTGAGCAGCAGCCTGGGTTTAGGCTAATGAGGAAGGTCGGTGTTAGGTGGGGTGACCTGCGAGGACTCAGCAAGGTTAGGGTTAGCTGTGTTGGGCGTCGAGGTTGGGCGTCGAGGTTGGTTGAGGCGAGGTCGCGGGAGAAGCATCAGTCAAGTTGTTGTGAAGACTATCTGTCGATGGTGTATATAAAGTCGCGATGATATCATGAGGTGGTAACCAGGTAGTGTGAGTTGACTCGTCAGGTTGAGGAAGACCCAACTCGACCTAAGTCATGGGAAACTCAGACTCGACAAACCGAACATGGCAGGAGACGAAGAGCTTTGCGCTGGTCGGGTCATAACAGATATATGCACTCTAGGTGAGGGAGTACCCGAGGAAGACACAGGGACTCAAGTGAGGATCAAGCTTGTGAGTAGTGTATGGTCGCAGCCAGGGATAGTAGAGACATCCAAATGCTCGGAGTTATAAGTAGTTGGGGCAGACCCGAAGAGTTTGTGGTAGGGAGAGAACATCTGGAGTGTGGGAGTAGGAAGTCGATATTTAAAATAGGTGGCTATGGAAGGCATACGACCAGAAGGTAAGGAGAAGGGAGGCTTTGGACAGTAAAGATAGACCTGTTTCGACAATGTGTTGTTGTCGACGTTGTGAGAAGCCATTGTGCTCGGATGTGTGGAGAGAGGTAGAACCAGTATTGATAATGTGTAACCTAGTGCCATCACTAATAACCATGTCATCAGGGACCGAGTACGGAGTGTGGAAAGAGAGATTGCCAAGGTCTGTAGTGATATAGTGGGAAGCACCACTATCAAGAAGCCAGCTCGAAGTTGTGTTGCCCGAGGTTATGGCTATATTTACTCGCGGTTGCCATTTGTTGCCCGCAGGCGATGAGTGAGGCGAGTTGGATGATGAGGCCGGAACAAGCTCATGAAAGCTGGGGCATTGAGTGACCGTGTGACCTTGTTGACAGCAGCCTTGACATTTGCCGAGGTATGGTCGCCGTTGGCGAGGACCAGTGTTATCCAACTGTGGATGCCGAGGAGGCTGGGCGAGCTGCTGGTGGCAAGGATATTGAGGCTGAGGAGACCTATGTTTCCTGGTCGTCACGGTATTAGTCGTGGCGGGGTGGGGAGTGGAGGCGAGGTGGGATTGCTTCAGCACCAGCTCGCGGTTGATGAGCTTCTCATGAAGTTCATCAAAGGGGATAGGAGTGTCCCGTTCGTCAACTGTATCAGCGACATGTCGATAGTCATAATCCAGGCTGTCGAGCACTTTTTCTATGAGGTCCTCATGGTCAAGGGGTTTACCGAGGGCAGCGAGCTCATAGAAATTACTTTTGATGAATTGCATGTATTCAGAGATCGACTGGGAGCCTTTTGTAGTTGGCTTGAGCTGGTCCTTGATTTGTTTGATATTCCCGCGGGTAGGGAGAGCATATGTGTTGGCCAGTACGACCCAAGCCTCCCGAGCTGTAGCCTCTTGCTGAATAAACGGAACTAGGGTTGGGGAGAGGAAGTCGATAAGGGCGCCAAACAGAAGTTTATCGTGTCGGATCCATGGTTGATAGGCTGGGTTGGGTGCTTAGGCGTCATTGACTATTATGGTGGCTGGCAGGCAGACAGAGGTGTCATCTACAAATTTGTAGAGATCATAGCCAATGAGTGTGGATTCAACTTGGAGTTTCCAGACAAGATAGGTGGTGGGGTGAGTTTGGTGATGTTGTGGTTGGAGATATTGATGAGTTGATAGGTTTTGGTAGAGTCGGTGGGGTCTTGGATGGTGATTGTGCTGGAAGTCATTGATGCCGAGCAGTGATGGCTGCTGTAAAGAGAGGAAGAAGGGAGGGGGCGGCGATGTAGGGTTGCGAAAGTTTGGTGGTTTTAGTTGTAGGAAATAATAATTCTTGTGAGTAATGTCATAGTCTTTCTATTGATAGGAGTACATATTTATAGGGGTATAATACTTGGGTTACAAGTTAACCTAGATGATTTACAATACAATAAGGACTAGGAAAAGAGTTACAATACAATAATAACTAGGAGACCTAACTAATATGGGGAGAATATATCAAATATAATCACAATTGAATACAAAGATATGGAAGAGATATTATTCTCTTATAATTAACACCCTCATTTCCTCTAAATACACCCCCAAAAATTAATTACAAAAATGTCATTGTTTAAAAATACGTTAATATCCTTTACCTTTTTTTTTTTTTTTTTTCTTTCCTTCTTCTTCCCTTCTCTCTCTCTCTCCCTGAACGTCCAGTGAGGCCCCACCCCCTCTCACCACCATTTTTTTTCCTTTCCTTCTCAGTTCTTCACCGGCCCCCACCCCCATTTTTTTTCCAGTCTTTCCTTTCTTCCCCATCCCTCTCCCTCCTCTCATACTTCCCCTCTCCCAAACCCATCTTAAAAAAATTCGGCGATTTCTTTGTTCAACCATGGTTGATCGAACAACCAAGGGTTGTTTGGTTAGCCCTAACTGAACATCATAGTGATGTTTGGTTAGGGCTAACCGAACAACCCTCGGTTGTTCGATCAACCCTGGCCGAACGGAAAAATCGCCCGATTTTTTTCAAAGGGTTTCAAAAAAGAGAAATAGTGTATTAATAGGAAAATGGGATATTAATAGCGCTCCCCATATAATAATGTAGGTTTTTTTACAGACAAGTGTTTGTTTCACTTGTTAAGATTTTATTACTATCAAATAGTCTGTAATCAAGGGATATTTAGAGTTGTTCTTCAAGACTGATAGAGATTGAGAGCCCGTTTGGTACAGCGTTTACAAAACGCAGTGTTTTAAAAACGGAGGTCTTTCCTTATAAATACGTTTGGGATATCACTTCAATACGCAGCTTTTTTTTTCCTAGGAGCGTTTTAAAACCTGCGTTTTGGGAAAAAGCTGGGAATTCCAGCGTTTTAAAACGCAGCTGCGTTTTGAAAACGCTGCATTTTCTACCGCAGTATTAAAACACATTTTTTGCAAATAAGCTGCGTTTTATCCCTGCGTTTTGGCAAAAACGGACTCTGAGTATGATTCATATAATTGTAGTCTACAAAACCAATAATAATAAAGAATAGCAGTTATTTGACAAACACTTGCTTCGTTGAACCAAATTACATGTTTACCCTTGAAAAAATATTATTTTTAAATCATCACCCCACCCTATTAAGGGCAAAAAGGTCAAAAAATTAATTGATCATCTTCATAAATAACCAAATTTCAGCTCTTGCACACCACTGACTATTCATTAAAAAACAAACGAAACAAATGGCAAGTAAAATTGGCAAAACCACTAGGACGACGCCGTATGGTTGCGGCAGAACTGAACGCTATTTACATCCATTTTTCCCACCACAAAATGGCCCAACAAATCCTTGGACGACTTCACCAAATTCTCTTTGCACAAATACTCGTCACTCGAAACCCTCTCCACCTCTCTGTTAAAATCGTGCACAAATATATGCGTTTTATGATTCCCGCCCTTTTTGCTCCTCGCCAATACGCCGGCGGTGAAAATCGCCGATATCCGTCCTGGTCCCTCCGGCCAGTACCCTCTTGGTCCGTCAACCAATATGACATCCCAATCCAATTCGTACAATTGGTTCGGAAGGTCGTTTAATCCGAGCTTACAGTCCGAAAACAGTAGATTCTGCACCGGCCGGCACTCGTTGCGCGATTGTTCCCTCACGGAGACTACCAAATCCTTCAATTCACTGATTTTGGTGGTGTATTGAACGTCGTAAGCTTCGATTTCTGGGTATTTTTCTTCAATGTAGGCGGCGTAGTATCGATTTTCGTCGATAAAGACCGTACGGCCGTTGTGGTTTAGTGCTTTCCAGAGGAGGGTTTCGGGGGTGAGGCCGAAGATGAGGAAATTACAAGGAGGGGAGCACTGTTTGAGGACGTCTGAGATTTGTTTAATGTCGGTGTGGGACATGTGATCGGAGCTGTTGGAGGTGGAGGCGTAATGGATTAGGGCTTTGGTAACGGATTTGGGGAGTGGTTGGTGGGGGTAGGTTGCGGTGGCGGTGGCGGCGTCGTTGGAGGAGGAATGGGTGGGTGGGGAGAAGGAGTCGCGGGTGTAGATTAAGGTGAGGAGAAAAGCGACAGTGAACATGGAAATGAAGGCGATGAGCCAGAGGCGGTTGGAGGTTCCTTGTTTTTGGATGTAGGGGTGGAGTAGAATTAGCTTTGTGTTGCCGTTATTGATATTGTTCTTCATTTTAGTGTGTGTGTGTGTGTGTGTGTGAGAGAGAGAGAGAGAGAGAGAGAGAGAGAGAGAGAGAGAGAGAGAGAGAGAGGTGTTGGGAGCTCCCTGAGAGGGGTTTGAGGGGGTGAATGGAGTGGATTTTTAAAGGAAGGGGATGGGGACAAAGATTGGAGGAAAGAAAGGGTTGAAGCAAAAGGGACTGGCAAATGAGAAAGAAGGTGGCATAACAATGTCACCAAATATTTGATTAGGAGATCCCAGCTGCTATAATTTGGCTCATTAATAAGTTGACTTTTTTTATTAATTTCTAGAATGAATTCATCAAGCTTCATATGTACATGTGTTCCAAAATCTCATCCTCCTCTATTTTCAATATCTGACCATTTTTAATTAGGATCCTCCTAACAACAAAAGTTTTTAGGGGTTTTTTTTTTTAATTTAATATTAGAAATGTTCTGTTTTGAAATTCATAACAGTGGCTTTTAGAAAAGTTGACAAAGCTGTTTGGAAAATTTTCAATCCTTAAAAGAGTATTGTGGGACATTTATTAGCATTTTCTATTGGGATAAATTTGTGTATCGTTGAAGCTCAATGTATGTTAAATACGATAGTAGTCACACAATTAGTCAAGAGAGTCGACAACATAGAGCCATTAAATAGTGTCTATCCAAACCGTTGAATCCCAGTTTCGAACTAAACCAAATTGAATTGTGCAATTTGATTCAATTTCGTGAATAATGTAGTACGTTCGACTTGAATTCCTGTCAAACCAAGCTGATGGTTTAGGTTCATGATTTTGCCTCGTAAACCGCAGTTCTAAACTGCCAAAACTAAACCAATATGTTTCATATGACCCTTTATTGATAATATACCTTTCATTTCATAAGTTTATTTTGTTCCTTCTTCCATTGTATTGCTTCTTTTTGGTTTTCTTATAATAAACTTTTCGTTCGTTGTTTGTGTCTCTTCTTATCTTTATTATTATCTTCTTTTCTTTTAAATGAAAATGTATACCTCCATTGGATCAGTCAATTGATACTACCTCATAATTAAGTACGCTAGTTTTTATTTGGTTTCATTGGATTTCATTTAGTTTGTTAAGTTTAATGTATTATGGTAGTCAAGATATGTTTTTTGGCAAGCTTCATTTGAGAACTTGAAATTGTATAAAGAATTATGTCTTCTGCCTTTGGTACTTGAGGCTTGTACGATATTTTATTTAAAATTCGTTTATTAATTTTTTTTCCTTTTATTCTTATTATTTGATAGTCCGCCTTCAACTCAGCTTAAACTGTGAAACCGAACCGAAAACATTGAACTAAACTAGTAGATTGCATTGCTGAACTGAGACAAACCATTGTCATTCGGTTTGATTCGATTTTAAACTTTAAGTTATTCGATTTGATTCGGTTCAATTCTATTTCAAATTTTATAAACCGATTACTGTGGTTCAGCTCGTGTTTTCACCCAAACTAAACCATTTACACTCGTAAATGGGTAAACAAGTTGATTCCAGATTTGAGTGTAGAGATGGATTTTTTTGTGTGTGTCTAGATTGATAAGAAGGGGGGAGGTGGTTGGAGGGGAGCAGTTGGCGGGAAGGGAGGTTGGTATGGTTGTAGCGACCCTTAAACTAATTTTACAAGCCGGAAGTCGCTTTTCCTTCTTCTTTCCACCTTTATTTCCTACGTAACCATAACGCTCTCCTCCATTATACTACTACTAATAATTATAATATCCCAGGGTCCCCTTTTTCATTAACGCTAAACGTCCTGGACTATTATTACATTATTCAAACTGGCAAACGGCTGCCTTGTCAATATGAGTAATATTATGATATTAAAAAAGTACCAAATTTTTTATACTAAATGATGTGTCAGTTGATGTGATGTATTAATTATAATTTTTAATTTTATTTTTTGTACCACATCATATCAGATGACACATTATTTGGTGCAAAAAATTTAGTACTTTTTAGTTACTCGTAGCATTATTCCTTGTCAATATCTCAAAATTGAAATTATCGCTGCTGGCTGGCATCATACTTGCACACCAATAAAAATACTACTCGTAGTAATTTTATTACTAGTATTCTTTTCTTGCAGGAAATTTATAGACAAATCAAACACCAAACCAATAATCCCTCAGTTTTAAAAAAAATAGTACTTATTTTCAAAAAAATAATAATAATAAATTTTCTCAAAAATGAGTATCTATTTTTGTATAAATCTACTGAATTAAGTACTTTTGCTAACAGTAAGGAAGGAAAAGGTCTAGTATCTATAGACTCAAATACCAAATCCTTTGATACTCTTTAGAGGAAAGAAAACGCCGAGTGTTTCTTCAATATTTTCTTCTTGTTCCCTCTCAGACTTTCTTTGTGAACTTTTTAGTGAATATTCTTTCCATTCTGATTGTTCTCGACTAGCAGCTGGTTAACTAGATAACTTGTGGGTGCAATTTTGCAAACTTCAAAGAGCCAAACGACGATCAGACTTAAAATTTATATATATATATATATATATATATATATATATATATATGCTGAATTATATACAAAGAAAACCAAAAACAGCTGGGATTTCTTTTGGAGGCGGATCATATACTGGCATTTCAGTGATAAATTTATGCTAGTATGTATCAGCAAACAGCTGACTTGCAAGTTGCAACTGCTGGATCATTAATCTTATTGCAAAATCCAATTACTGCATCTTATTGCAAATCAATAAACTTGATTTTTGTTGATATATATTTCCATCCAATTCTAAGAGGCATGCATTTCCGATTTAGCCTAGGATTGTTGTTTTGTACTTAAGGTTTAATTTGATTGGGTGTTCATAAGAAAGTGTCCACTTGTCGAGAGGGTATTTGACTATTAAAGAGGAGGGTAAATGATGGGGCTCTACGGACCAGTTCTCCAAGGCTAGGACCCTAGCCACATGACATATTAATTATCAAACATATCACGTCATCGGTTTATAAATATTTTTTTATAAATTTATTATCTATTATAGATAAATTTATAAAAATTTTATAGCATTGACCAACTATTAAATATTTTATTATACGTCCAATAATGGTGGGCTCTTTCAATCAGCAAGTTTGTGCAATAATGGATTGTTGGACTACATCCCTGCAAAAGGAAAAGACTAAAACAGGTTGATAATATCAACCGGTTTAAACTTTAAACCACTATGGTGGCAAATACCATGGACCGTTTCATGAGGGGTATAAACCCCATTGTTGGAGATGCTTTGAGCAGGGCTCTCGTTTCTAGCATTTTATAGGTTCAGGATAAAGTTAAAAGAAGTGCCCTAATTTAATTATTAAATATTAATTTCATTATTTTTCTAAATTTAATTTCTGAGAGACAAAAAAAATTTTGCTATCAGTATAATTTCAATAACGAATTTCTACTGAGCTAAAATTAAGTTTAGGAAAACATTATTATCTAGAAAACTGAATAAATTCTTATCGAATTTCAGTCTCGTAAAGTAAAAAAAAAATACTCAATTACTCAAATCAACAATTATCGTAAGAATAATTTGGAATTCTTGTTGCTTCGCACTTCTATTTCATGGTTCTCTTATCAATCACTCAAAACTATGACCTCAAAATTAGTAATTAACTAAATTAAAAATTCAATGTAACTATGTAAAATGTGAATAAACTATCAAACTCAAAAGTCACAGCAAACAATTGAACAAACATAATTCAAAATTTAACAAATAAACAAAGTTAATGTTACTTTCAATTTTTAAACACACAAAAACATTGTAAAAAGAAAAACATTGTAAAAAGAAAAATAATAGTTAACAATGTAACAAAATTTAACAAATAAACAAAGTCTCAACAAACAATTGAACAAACATAATTCAAAATAACAACAAAAGCTTTGAGTTTGGGCCTCAGTTCAAGAAATTTGGATACTATTTTTAGCTTACATGTATACTATTACTACAACAATAAAAAAAAATTTTGGGCCCCTTATTAATTTGGGCCCTGGACAGATGCCCAGCCTGCCCGCCCCTTGGGCCGGCCCTGGCTTTGAGGTCTACCAAGGAGCCATGTCCGGCCGGGTCATTGAGCACTTCAACCCTAGGATAGGCGAACACCTATGTCTTCATCGAGCACTATCGAACAGCAAGCTGGGCACGAGACCACCCAGCACTCAAGAGCCAACCCTTTTGATTTTCATTTTTCGTGCTTTTTCCATTTGTATGGTTGATCCATAGTTAGTAAAATACAGGACGTGTATAATACGTTAAAAGAAACGTACAAATTTTATACAGTTTTTTTTTAAAGTTACGGCGAAAAAATTTGGCATAATTATACGTAAACGGTAAAAATATTTTTATACGCTTGTACAGATATAATATGAATATGATTTAAGTGTACGGGACTAAAAATACGTCATATTATATATGAAATTCTTAATATTTTTATCATTTTTAGGTTTAAATATCTTAATATTTTTACATTTATACACTCTCAAAGCTGTTATTTTCATATTATTACATATTTATGATAAAATAACTATGTATTAATAGTTAAATGAAAGCATGATTAAATATATATACTCTTATGTGTGTACTTCAAACAATATGCGTAGTAACAAATAATATTTATTAGGCTTCATAATTATCATTTTCAGGTTAAATATCTAATTTGATCAATTTGAACAAGATTAATAATATAAATTGAATAATTTTAATAATAAAATTATATCAAAATTCGGTAAATATCGAGTTTTATACGTGAAGTACAATACGTTTAAAGTTTTATGCGTGTACTATACGATTCAACCAAAAGTATGAATATTTTTAATTAACTTTAGTTTCAGTTCGGTAAACAAAAATATTTTTAAATTATTTGTATATACGTGTATTATACGCATACTATACGCAAATTTACTAACTTTGGGTTGATCCAATCCAAAGTATTCTTGGCCCAGAAAGAAGTGGGGGACATCCTCAACTTTGGTTGATGAAATTGAAGGGCTTGAGCCCGCAACTACCATTTCCAAAGATAACAGGTGGAATTTTATTGTACAAAGTTGAATGGATGATCACATACATATTCCCTTACCATCATGGGTCATTTAAACTTGTCATAAATAACCTTCCTCTTTTGAGATAAGATCATAAAAGAATATATGGCATACAATTTGACTTTGAATGCTTTCCGAAAGAAAATGATAAACAAAAGGAAAAGAACAACACTATGATCTACTTCCTCCGTTTCAAGTAAAAAATTCACTATATTATTTTGAGATATTTTGTTAAAGAGTTCACTTTTAAAAGATTATGCTAACAATTTTCATAATCGAACCCTCCACTTATATTGTAATTATCTTGGTTGTGTTTATGTATTTTTGTACTTATGACTAAATTCAATGATATTAATATATTCCTTAATAATTAGACTTTTCAAACGTAGACTATTTAAGTAAAACGGAGAGAGTATTTTGCTTTATTTAAGTTTAAGGTTTCGAGTTCAAACGAAGGCTCTACTAAAGGAATCATTTGATTAAAAACTGAAGAACTAATAGCATAAATGCATAATCCTTGTTGCAAAGTGAAATATAAAATACTTTAATAGAAATATTTTAACCCTCCATACATAAAAGGACATTGACTTGAAATGGATGAACTAACTTTTCCCAAGGTGAAGTAGAAAAAGTAAGAGCTGTGGTGGGGATCGCGTATAGCAAAACTCGAGCCTTTTCGGCCTCTTTTACAGGCACCTTGAAAAAGGTGTTTTTGCGGCCAAATGTGATTCATGTCATTAAAAAATACAAATTAGGTACGGTATGTATCATAATTCTAAATTGATGCATCATAATTTTAATTTAATGCATCACAATTTTTTAACTAACAAAAAGTCACTTTTGTGGAATTCAAATAAGCATGGAATGCATTACAATTCTAAATCAATGTATCGCAATTCTAATTTGATGCATCGTGATTTTTAAATTGGTAAAAAACACTTTTGTGAGAAAAAATGTCATTTATGCCCTTAAGAATTTAAAAAGGCACGCGATGCAACGCAATTTCAAAATTGATGCATCGCGATTTCAAGTTGATACATAGTGATTTCAAATTGATGAATCACAATTTTTAAACCTGCAAAAAGTACTTTTGTGAAGAAAATGTCGTCTGTACCGTTAAGAATTTGAACAGGCACGCGATGCATGGCAATTCTAAAATTGATGCATTGTGATTCCAAGTCGATACATCGCAATTCTAAATTAATGTATCGTGATTCTAAGTCGATGCATTGCGATTCCAAATCAATGCATTGCGATTAACTTTGTACATCGTCTGTAACATAAGATGTATCGCATGCGGCAATGATGTTTAAACTGCTAGAGGAATACAATCAGTTCCATTTTTGTTTTCTTTATTTTATACATACTCTCATCAGCAAAGTTGTGATAATGTATCAAAACTAAATATATACGTATAAATTTTCTATCTTAATATTGGTATGAATCTGCTTCGAACGTGAAATATTCACTGACACGGAAGAGGAGGGATAACAGAGGAAGTTTGATGTAGCGATAGAGTTGCTGTCGCCGGAGAAGACAACCGAGATGAGAGTTTGTTGGCCTAGGCGCTGTGAAAGAAGAGAGAAAACGATAACCGGACTAGGGATTAAAAGAGGAGGGAACCGTTCTTTAGGTTGTTAGGAGGCATTTTAAAATTAATTTAATAATTTATCGACCAAAGTGGACTTTGTCGATTTGAAATAAGTGTAAGATACTAAGAGCTTCTCAAATGCAAACCTCTTATGCTGAGATCAGAGGCGGATCCACTCTTATGGGTGGGGGGGCAAGTGACCCCACTCAAAAAAAAAAAAATAGCTTACAAAACTGTGATTTTTTGAATAGTGACCCCACTCAAATTGTGATTTTTTGGATAGTAACCCCACTCAAATTTATTTTTTCCTTTTTAAGTCACGAGCAGTAGCAAGAATGAGGTAGATATTAGTTGTGAACTGTGATTTCTAAGTTTTTTATGTGATAGTTAAATATTGTGACCCCACTAAAAAAATTTTCTGGATCCGCCACTGGCTGAGATGGAGATGATGTGACATTTAGTTGGAAAAACATCCTCTACGTGATCCTCACTTCTAAAAGGTCACCTAGAGGATGTCTTTTTATTCACGTCATTTACCGTCAGTTTTTATTTTTATTTTTTACCGTTAATCAGTTACCGTAGTAGTAATTTTTATTTTTTATAATTAATTATAAAACAATGTCACATCTAAAAGAATGTTCTAAAAGAATTCTTGCTTTGGAACATATTTAAAAAGAGGACTCTCTGTCTTTTAAATTTTATATCATATATAAAAGAGGTCTTCTAAATTAAATATAAAAAATAAAAAAAATTAAACGATAACATTGGAAATGCTCTAAACTGGTTGAATATCAGGGGACGGCCCGCAATTTTTACTGGAAACTGGATAAAGATTAGTGTCTAGTTGGGGCCCAAAAAAGGTGACTTGGAGGCCCAGCGATACTATGCAATATGGAGAATTTTGTGCTTTGTGATGTGTAAATAATTCCACTTCCACGAAAAGGTTGCCAGCCTTCAGTTTAGCAATGATTGTAACATTTCATGATTTCTGGTAGACTAAGACCACTTCCAACAAGGGTTCTTATGGGGATCAATGCCTCCACCAAAGGATCATCCGGGTATCATCCGAAGACCTTGGTAGCATAATTTAGGATTGGGGAGCAAATTTTGCTCCCGGAGCTTAGCACGTTAGATTCAAGAAACATTCTCCAAAACGACATAGTTTAGCTTCAAAAGACACCAAAACTACGTCATTTAGCTTCCAAATTTTGCAACTGAAAAAAAAAAAAATGTCTGACACCAATATTGTAGCGCCTGCCATGATACTGTAGCTTCCGATTTTCTTGTTGTTTTTGGTCATTTTCGACCACAATTTTTTTTTATTAAATTACACACTTTTATCTATAAATAGAGACTTGGTTTACTTCATTTGAACACAAGATCAATTTTTACGAATTTTTCAAGTTTTCCTCTATTTTCATCTCTTTTCTCTCTTTAAACTTATTGAAGTTTGTGCATGGTTGGAAAGGTGTTTTTGTTAAGTAGCTTAAATGGGTAGTTTAATGGTATTTTTGTAATAAAATGATCAAAAAGAAGCTTAAGCTTCCCAACTTAAGCTTCTTTGTTGTTCTTGCTAAGAGCATCATCAATGCAAATGTGAATGTGAAAAAATTGGGTGTTACCTAGGATTTATATATTTTTTTAAAAAAATACAAAAAACTTTTCAATGCAATTGTGGAGAAGTAATGTAAATATGATGTGTCAACTAAATTATTTCCTATTGGTTATTAGATAATTAATTTTTTGAATTCCAATGCACATTGTAAAGCATTGAAAATCAAAAAATTAATTATCTAATAACCAATAAGAAACAATTTAATTAACACATCAAATTTACTCGTAAGTTATTATTATAAAAATAGAAGCTTGTTCAATTTACTACATGGACCGAAAAGAAAAATTAACTGATTACATTATAAATAATGTTAGGATAATTAGGTGGTTAAAAAACGCGGACTTGATTTCTCCTACTTTAAACTGATGAGATATGTCGTCTCGTAGTCTTTGACTCTTTGTGATAATGCATGAAGCACTACTTGTGCCTAATACACAACAATAACGATAACGACAACGACGACGACGATGATATTATTAGATCTCTCCTCATTAACTTTTTTTTTTTGTTTTTCTTTTCTTTTTAATAAACTAAAGCAGTCTATATATAATAATTTGAGGAGGGAAGATTTAATTGAACAAAGTATATACACTTGTGTTTCAATGACTTGTTCAGTTCATGAATTTCGTGGGTGAAAAAGAGAAACCACAAAAAATGAACTAATCATTCTTTTCTTTTTCTTTTTCTTTATTCCATGAAAATGGGGGATAAAGGAATAAAGGAAAAGAGGAAAGCAAGTGATATAATTTCCTTCTCTTTTAACACCTAATAATAAAGAAAGAACCTTTTAATCACAAAATTTCCCTTTTTATTATATTTCTTATCTGAAACAAACTTGAAGAAGTAAAACAAATTCGTACACAGCTAGCTGTATGAATAATGTTTCTATGGGCTACGGACTATTAAGCCATCTAATGGTCCCCCAAAGATCAATCATCCATCCTACAAGGCCCAAATGCATTATACTTTGGGAACCTTCTTTTATTTTCTTATTTAAGTAAGTATAATGTTACGTTTTCAAAATTTATCTACAGATTTCATTTACATCTAATTTCAAGCGTTGTACTTTTTAATTAAAATATAATACTTTAAAACTTAATATAAATAAAATATATAAATAAATTTCATAAATATATCATTTTCCTTTTAGTAACAAGGAAAGCTATCAAAGCAAGTTGTGGGCGTGTTAAAAGATCAAATTTGAACGGGCTATATCTCAATTCAAATCTACTAATTTGAACGGGCTATATAATAATGATAATAATAATAATAATAATAATAATAATTAATATTAATTATTATTATTATTATTATTATTATTATCATTATATATATATATATAATAAGATATTCTATACATGATTACTATTATTGCAGATTTATTTTAGATTTAATGAATTTTTATCTAGTACATTCAGGCTTCAAATATGTTATTTCATTCTTTGTCACAATTCTTGTCTCATTTAATCTTAGTCTTACTCGTGTCTTTATTTATTCTTGTAAAAAGAAGGCTGGGTAAAATAACAAGGACACATGTAGAGCTAAGATTCAATAGGGCATTGAGTGTGACACAGCATTACATGTTGGTCTAAGATTCAATAGGACAGTAAGTGTGACATAGAATGAGATAGAAGATTTAAATTTGCACTTTTGCATTTTCTTTGAAAGAGTCAATTTTGTCTTAAATGGGGTTAAATACACAAAATTCTGTTTTTTGGCAGAAAATATTTTTTTATGTAATATGAAACTAGGACAAGGTTTTTTTGTAATTATTTTGAAGGGAATTATGAAGATTTCCCGCCATTTGCCAAGCAAGTGCCACTCTGGACTTAAAATCATCATTCCGTTAGTGTATTTAACCGTCATATGATAAAAAGTTTTAATTGCAAAAATAAAATTTATAGAAAGTTTAATAAGGCGATAAAATAAACATGAGATTAATTTTTTAATTCGTGAATTAGTACAAGGTTTTTTTTGCAATTAACTCCATTTATACGGAGTACTACTCCCTTTATATTGGAATATTTCAAAAAGATCTTAATTATCTCTCTCTTTTTTCTTTTTTTGGTTCAAAGGTTACAATTATATAGATCGCGGTTATAGTCTTCAAATTCACCCAAAAAAAAAAAAAAATAGAGAGAGAGAGAGAGAAGCTTTTTAAGTATTTTTTTTTTTTACATGAATTGTCTTAAATTTCTCTTTTAGGGAACGAGTTTCATTAATTTGACTTACACCTTGATAATCATTTGTGCTATTATGAGAAAAATAATTTGACACTGTCTAAGAATATTATAGAAAATTAATATAGAGTCAAATAAATTATTTTTTAAACTCTTATTATGAGATAAAAAGAGAAACAATTTTATGGTCTCATAAAACATGTAGCTTTTGTTCTTACTTAGTTATTGCTATAGATGTACATTCATAAGGAAATATTCAAATTATTAATTATACCAAGGTCATGGTAACAAGTGATATATATATATATATATATATATATATATATATATTTATTTTATTTTTTCCTATTCGAAAGTTTTGACCGCAAAAAAACAAGTGTCCTAAATGGTTATAGTTTAAAATAGAGTTGTGCAATTTTTCGGTATTAATAATGACATCTTTATATAAGAGGTCGTACCTAATACAAATTTTTTTTTTCTTTAAGCTATGTTTGGATGCTTAATTTTCAAAGCTTAGAATTGGAATTGAAGATACTAAAATATCCTGATTCTACGTGGCACAAGCGGGACACGAGGCCACGCTTAGCTGGAGCTCGGAAGACAACCATCTCGATCCCGAGCTTTGATTATAGCTCGGATCCCGGGTACGTATATCCTTCATCTCGTCTCGACCTCCCCGAGGAGCTCGAGGTGGCCAAAAACTCTTTCCACCTCGGACATAAAGAGCCCGCGAGATCCTAGACCCGGGCTACAACATTGAGACCCCGAGGTCTCCACCCCGGAAAGTAAAGGTAGTTAACGAAAGCTACCGCATTTATGGCCTACCTATTGGTTGAAAGAGTGACTTGCTCTCTAAATATAGCTGCTTCTAGAAGATCTACGCACTTCCCAGCCAAGTTCTATCTTCTACATCAATACAGGTCGCTTCTCCATAAAAGCTCATCAATGCAGATTACGGCTGCCATAAATGGACACACGATTACTTGTCCCAGGTTGACACCTGGCAGGTCCACCTGTCCCAAACCAGCGTTCTTTCAGTATAAATACAAGGTGATTGCCTTCATTTATGACCTAAGTTCAAATTAACACACACAACTACCAAATTTCTAAAGCATTCAGTGCATTTACTCTCGAAAGAGCAGCCTGAATTTTCACCGGAGACCATTAATCTTACCATATACTGATTCTCTCACCGGAGGGCTTTAGCTGGACCAACGTCCAGCTCCCTAACGGTGCTTCCTTTCATCACAGGTATCTACCGGAGGACAAGTCCTACTAACACTTGTGTCTATTGAGAGCCGGGGCATCCTACCTACAGACTAGCTGCATACGTGGATTCGGACAGATCACCTGAATATTTTTTGGCGTAATCAAGAATTAAAAGAACAATTTAAATTTCGTAAAACTCAAATTATTCATTAAATTTTAATTTTAAAATTTAATATTGAGTAATCAAACATAACCTATTTGTATTTTTTGGGATTATTATATATTTGACCAACGTACTAATTGGGGATTCTTGATTTTACCAACGTACTTTCATTAACCCAAAATTGACCAACGTACTATCAATTTCGTTGCAATGTTGACCCCGCCGTTAACAGACCATCCAAAAAATTAATGCACATATTTATATTAACGGTAAAGGGTTCAAAATGATAATTATTGAAAATGAAGGGCCCACCAATAAATTTTTTCACTCTCTCAATCTCACACCCCAAAAAAAATCCCCAGTTCACTCTCAAAGGGACATTCAAACCCTCCACCCAGTTGAAACCATGGGATCTCTGTAAAGCCACCCCTCTTATAATCAGGACATTCCATCAATGGACTCTGCACTAGTAGCCATGAACGCTGCTTCTTCTTCTTCTTCTTCTTCCTCCACCTCTTACTTGTCCAAATCACGAAACCCTAACTCCACCATCAGACTCTCCTGTCCCTCCTTCACCTCTTTCAAGCCCCTTAGATCCTTGCACACGCCATCTCCCGATCTCAAGCTCAATTTTTGGAACCCTAGCTCCTCATTTTCTTGTTTCGCTGTCACCATCTCTCCATCAGTCCATCACAGACTTCTGATCTTTCCTACACCAGACTTCAACACCTCCTTTCCGAATTCCAATCTCTCGCCGAGCCAATCGACCGCGTGAAGCGCTTGTTGCACAACCTGAGGCCTCTCGTTGATCTGTTTCGCCAACTCTGCCTGGCTCATCTTCTTCTCTATCCTCGCCTTCTGTATCGCCTGCCGTACCTCCACTCCTACCTTGCCCAACGCAGCCGGTTCCTCTGCCTCGTCTAGCTTCCACGCGTTCACCACCGTCACCGGGGGCTTCTTGTTCAATCCTCCGTCGCATTTCTTCACCGTCTGGACCTGACCACCGGAACGAAGAGCCTGGTTCACAACCTTGGGATCGCGTAGGTCTTGAGCCTTTGGCCTGGACTTGTGGAGAACCACCGGCTCCCAATCCTGAGTCACGACTCCTCCAAATCTGCTTGGCATCGTGTCAAATTGAGATGATATCACAGAAAAACTGACAAATTATTAAATAATTTGGGCGACGAAAGCTTGATTGATGATGGAGGAGATGGAATATTGGGATTATTTAGGGGTGGAGACCCTGGAAGGTTCTTGAGCAATTAGAAATGGGACGGATAAATTTATTGGTGGGTCCTTCATTTTCAACAATTATCATTTTGAACCCTTTTACCGTTAATATAAATATGTGCGTTAATTTTTTGGATGGTCTGTTAACGGCGGGGTCAACATTACAACGAAATTGATAGTACGTTGGTCAATTTTGGGTTAATGAAAGTACGTTGGTAAAATCAAGAATCCCCAATTAGTACGTTGGTCAAATATATAATAATCCCTCTCAGAATATGCCAAATTGCCAACCGGTCGAATCAACTTTCACGATATTATAGACTTTACTACTCACCCAACAAAAGCAATGATAGTCTTGGGGAAAAAAAAAAAAGAGAAAGAAATTAGCGTATGGTATCCCATGTATTTATTAAATGTATTCTTGTATGGTATTTAGATAAAAGTCAAAACAACTCTCTCTGTTCCTAAAAAAATTACATTTAACATTTACATACATTTTTTGTTTATATTTTGGGATAATTATTATAAATGAATTCATCTTTACCCAATAAAAAAATATGTATTGAATGTTTACTAGGTTTTTGTGCCCGTGCCTATGACACGGTGTTAGTATGAGATTGGATCAATGCATGCTCGAGGTTTTGTATAGGATGAATAAGACTGAATGACAAAAAAAAAAGGGGGGGGGATAATAATTAGTTATAATTCATTTACTCGTAAGAAAACCAATAATGAAATATTAAAATGTACAAAAATAATAATAATAAAGAGATTTGAAATACAAATAGTTCAATTACCACTGAGTTGTATACACAGTTTATAATAAAATCATATAAATTAAAAAATGTATTGTAAATTATGGAATACATTGGGAAGCATCAAATGAAATAGCAAGTCATCCGAGTACATTGGGAATAGAAGCAATCATCAGTGACTGCAATCTCAATAGAACAAAGACAAAACTCAATTTGAAGATGTAGAAACATGAAATCAAAAAACGAAAAAAAAAAAGAAGAAGAAGAAGTTGTTATTACCCCTTTCAGACCAATATATTTTGCAATCTGACCACTTGCACAATGAATACTTAAAATAAAATAAAATACCCGAAAACGTTCCCAAGTTACATGAGATTGGAGCGATCCATGCAAACTTTATTACCATTTTGGTTTGAAAAGAACTAACAATGGCTTTGGTCAAGCCCAGTACACTACCTAATTCACTTCTTCTGTTGAAATAGCCTTGATGTTATCAAGTGAAGAATTAGCCATATTCTAGGAAGCTCTACCTTCAACTAAAGGGCAGTTTTAAAAACCTCCACTTTTAAACTCCTCCCACATCCTGCTCCAATGCATGGAAAAAGAGAGTTATTTAATTGAACAGGCAATATAAAATTTACACGGTAAGAATGTCAGAGGTGTTTGAAACATTGTCATATCCTCTAGCTGGAGCTCAATTATAAGTACTAAAGGATAAATAAAGAAAAGACAATAATTATAATGTAGCTGGTTTGTTTCTTCGTTCTTATCGGATTATCCTACGATTGTCAAGGGTTCATGTTAAGATTGTTGGAATAATACCCAAGAAAGAAAATAAGCAATAAGTAATTTACAAAATAACATAATCTTCACACAATATTTCAAGATATAAGAGGACTCACATAATTTGACATAGATTTGAACATGGCCAGCTTTAGGAATCTCATCTGAAACAAATAACAAAAAGCAAAATTCAAACACAAATTTGAACGACTTAAAAAAAAAATGGCTTCTCAACACTATATGGTTTCACTTATTATCAATAGGTCTTCTTTTTCATTCCCTTGAGCATGTCCTCTCAAATTTTATTCTATACTCACTTCAACCCATGGGAGGTTACTATGATGCTAGTGTCTTTTTTTTAATCATTGAACATAGCTTCCCATAAAACCACTGCTTTTAATGCTACGATTCAACAATTCAGATGGAGGTTACATGGACTTGCAAGAGCTGGCGAAGGTTGATGTATTATTTTCCTTTCAAGCAACTTTTACCTAGTACACTGCTTGGCATTCGTCCTTGGGCTGCTTAATGTGCAGAATTGTAGGATTTTCACCCTTTTAACTAAAATTCCCTACCAATTTCTGTAGGATTTTCACCCTTATAACTAAAATTCCCTGCCAATTTCTCTACGAGGCTTAGGCACTAAAATTTATTGTAGCTGGTTTGTTTCTTCGTTCTTATCGGATTATCCTACGATTATCAAGGGTTCATGTTAAGATTGTTGGAATAATACCCAAAAAAGAAAATAAGCAATAAGAAATTTACAAAATAACATAATCTTCACACAATATTTCAAGATATAAGAGGACTCACATGATTTGACATAGATTTGAACATGGCCAGCTTTAGGAATCTCATCTGAAACAAATAACAAAAAGCAAAATTCAAACACAAATTTGGATGACTTAAAAAAAAAAATGGCTTCTCAACACTATATGGTTTCACTTATTATCAGTAGGTCTTCTTTTTCATTCCCTTAAGCATGTCCTTTCAAATTTTATTCTATACTTACTTCAACCCATGGGAGGTTACTATGATGCTAGTGTCTTTTTTTTAATCTTTGAACATAGCTTCCCATAAAACCACTGCTTTTAATGCTACGATTCAACAATTCAGATGGAGGTTACATGGACTTGTAAGAGCTGGCGAAGATTGATGTATTATTTTCCTTTCAAGCAACTTTTACCTAGTACACTACTTGGCATTCGTCCTTGGGCTGCTTAATGTGCAGAATTGTAGGATTTTCACCCTTTTAACTGAAATTCCCTACCAATTTCTGTGGAATTTTCACCCTTATAACTAAAATTCCCTGCCAATTTCTCTACTGAGGCTTGGGCACTAAAACTCTTGGATATACTAAGATAAGCATTCAGTACTCTCTGAAATTCTCTCCCTTAACTTCATTGTTGCGTTCCAAAGATGATACTTATATGTGCAAATTATAAAAGAGGAGGGCATACTATTACTTACAAATTTACGAATCATCCTCGAGATACATTAGTTTCATTTGACACCATCAAGAACTTGAAAACATTTTGAAATAGTTAAGAGACAGTTAAACACAGCAGACTTAACTTTTACTTTATAAACAAAGGTAGTTTATGGTCATTAATCAGTTGAACATATGACGACTCCTTATGTAGCATACAATTTGCAAGATCTCACCTTGTTTGGAGGATAGACTTTATTCCAAAAAATTTATTGCTTATTGTGATCAACATGCATCAATCGCAATACAGAGGGGAAAAGTATACGTAATTCCTGTAGCCCTAACTTCAAGCGGAGTTCCAGCCCCTATCCTCTTCACCAGTTGAGGATCCCTAAAAGAAAGGCATAAAATCAATTCAAATTTTGACTTTAAAAATGTGCAAACATGTGGCAAAAGCAAGGAGACACATAAGAATAAAACTCTGAGCTTGCCTGGAAGAGCCAAGCCCGACGTTGTGGAGGAAAATCATTGCCCTATATATATTATTGTGACCGTGATGTGTATCAATCCCATAAATAATAGGGATTCTGAGGTGGCTAGAAAGAGCCCCCTTTTGAAAATCATTCACTATACTGACCCAAGATGGAGCATATGCCTTCGAAGCTGCTACACTCCCTCCTCCAATCAATACGCTCCTTGCTTGCCGCAAACCCAACTCATTTCTCATTAATCATAACTACTAATCAACCCACACTAAAATCGACTAATTTCAAGCAACAGAGATGTAATCCAGAACATTTAAAAAACAAAATGGCGTACTTTTCCATTCTCATAAAGCTTAAATTAATTGGTCCACTGATTTCAAATATAATTAATCCAAACAATTTAAACAAAACAAAATGGTGGTTTTTTTTTCATTCTCATATACTTCATTTACTTGGTTCGAAGCTTTCAACAATAGTTAAACCATACTATTTACACGAAACAAACTGAGTTCTTCTACCATTCTCATAAATAAACCCATACCATTTATAAGAAACAAAATGGGGGTCTTGCATTCTAATAAGGCTAAATTTAATTGGATTAGTCATCTCGCCAACTTTTTTTTGAAGAGTCATTCGTTTCAAATCTCTGATTCTAGCATTCAATGGTTGTTTTGGGTGTTTGTATTTTAGGTACTCTGCCCATGACCATAAAAACAACAACAAAGCAAAACCCATAATGGGTTGGAATGAAATCTTCCCCATTTTTGGCCAATGGGAGTCAAAACCCAAGAGTTCAAATATGAAAATACCAACAAAAATAAAATAAAATAGGAATGTAATTAGTGTAATGGAATCAAATAGAGTATGGAGTAGGAGGTTAAAACCTTGATAAACCCTAATAACAATGAATAATTGAAACACCAAATGTAGAAATAACACAAACATATGCTCACTCTGTTCAAAAATAAAATAAAAAATTATCAACTTAGGACAATATCAATCACTGTTACATATGCATATCGCACTATAGAGAGAAGTCAATAACACATGAACTTACCCCATCCCTCAAGGTGGAACCCCATGGGAAGCTGATGGCTTGCATTCGAGAGTGAAAGGATCAATAGGTGTTTTCTGCATAGATAAGGCCAATAAGACACTGGTTACAAAAAATTATATCCAATACCAATAAGTTTTAAGTTCCACTTAGTTTAACATGGGAAGAGCTATAATCATATTTCCAATAAAGGTACAAATTATCAACTGAGTTCATGTATCAATTCCAAGCAAAAACAAGGTACCATATTTCCATAAAGGTAATACTAAATTCCCTCAGGATGCCAGCATTACTGTTTAATTTTCTTCTCCAAGCTTGTTCAGAAGGGGTAGCAGAGAGGAAAGAAAACAGAAAAAAGGACAACTTGATATAATGGGTTTGAATTACTAAAGATTAAAAACTGAGAATATGTGCAGAAAAGAATGAGAAAGGAAATAAAATTGTACTTCCAATGATCTACAGAATTCACTAAATTAAACACAAATACTGAAGTTAAGAATGTAATAGTTCTTAAGGATTGAGAAAGGTAGGTTTCAAGAGGATTGCTTGACGATAGCTTTCAAGAGCCTACTTAATTAAACTGCCTAAGAGGGGCTTAAACGTGCACATCAAGTGTTTGTGTATTGGTCTCAGAGAGAGAGAAAGAGAGATGGAAGAAGCAAATTAACCAAAACCTTGAATAAATTTAGGAGGACTTAGAGTTGGGGTGAAGACCGAGATGAATTAGATGAAATGAGGGGAAGGAGTGCGTGAGCGATTCTGCCGTGGATGGTTTGAGTGATTGAGATCGATGGTTTGCGATTGAGCGATCTGCCGTGGATGGTTTGAGCGATTGAGATGGATGGTCTGTGATCTGCCGTGATCTGCCATGGATGGTTTGAGCGATTGAGATGGATGGTTTGAGAGAGAGAGAGAGATCCGTGGATGAGCGAGGTGAGGGTTTTGGTGAAGGGGTTCGAGTTGGGGAAGGTGTTTCGGTGGGAGAGAACGAAGAAGTCGCAGAAACGAAGAAGTCGTCTGTGGGAATAACTGTCGTCGCACATGTGAAAGATCAGATTTAATCTTGGCCATAGAATTTTAGTAAATTGGTAAATCTTGGCCGGTAGTTGTCTTTCACAATTGTACACGTGAGAGTCAACCTATATTGTATAATAGATATTGAAAAAACATAATTTTTTTTAATAAATTTCAAATTACTCTTATAATATTGTACATACTAGTTATAGAATCAGTGCTCCGCATAGATTTAATTTGATAATGAGATTAATTAATACATTTTAGAAATATTTTTGAAAAAATATCATTATTGAATATAAACGTTTGTTAACTTAATGTCTGATAAAAGTTAAGTGTTATCAATATATGTAAATTGGTGATCGTTTAGTATAATATTTTCGTTTCAGAATAAATATTTTTTATTGGCAGTCAGTATATGTATTTTTGTTTCTATACATTTTTTTTAAAGTATTCTTTAGTGATATCAAATTGTTGGGTTTCTTATTATTTGCTATCTTTTTTTCATCTTGCACTTAATAAATATATTTTAGACATATATTTGAAAAAAAATTACATTCAGATATATTGAAGAAAGATAACTTTTTTCAGAACAAAGGAGAGCTGTTTAAGGATTGAATATAATTATATTTTTAAAATTTTTTTTAAAGATTATTCAATGATTAGAAAAGGTTTAGTTGATTACTATATTTACAAAAAAAATTATTTTTGATACACTGAAATAATAATAAAAAAAAGTGAATATTATAGTATATGGGTCACGTGACCCCCACTTAATTATAATATATATAGTATTCTAAATAAATAAATATAATATAATTGATTGAGTTAGTGTAAGGTGAGTATTCATATTTAAAAGGGTGTGTTTATAACACTTTCAACATCATTTTGCGAATGCTTTAAAGTTTTGCTAATCCACTATATTATTAATTATTACATAAAGTAAATGCATGTTTGGACAAAATTACCCTTAATTACTTGTCATAATAAGTTAACTAACAAAGTTACTTTTCTAATTGTCTTTTAATATTATTTTCTAATTCAAAATATATTAAATAATCTTTGATTAGAGTTCATATGAACAACATTATTATTCTTTTTTTGCTTTTATTTATTTTAAATTTTTAATTAATTAAGTCACGAATGAAGTCACGTTGCATAAAAAAACTAATATTATAAGGATAGTTTTTATCAACTGAACTTTGAAAAAATATGTGATCTATGCTTAATTATTGAAATAAAAAATGCACAGTTAGATTTAAAGGATATAATTGTAAAAAATTAATCCAATAATAAAATCATACTGTGATATAGTATCTTAAGGTTTTAATACTTTTCGCCTACCTATAGCAATTATTCTAAATTTTAAATTTAGAATTGATTGAAACCCACAATCAATTCAACACCTAACATATTGCTATTATTGAATTTATTTTTAAAAATAATATTTTAAATTAAATTAGAGATCTTTTTTAATAATAAAACATCACATATTTTCTAAAATTTTGATCGACAAATGTTTTTATATTTTGTTATAATGAAACATGAAACGAGTCATAAGCATAATTGAGAAAAATATATTTATTAAAAATAAATATAAATAGGTAAAACAAAACTACCTTGTTTGTTGATATGTTAGGAATTAAAAAGTACTCCCTCCAATCCGGGCAAAAAGTCAACGTTTAAAAATCAACCTTTTTAGAAAAAAAATGATATCCCTAAAATGCCCTTTGCAGATTTGAACTAAATACATAACTCCATAGTATAAATAAGGCTGATAAAAAAATGAGTAATGTTATAGGTACTTAAAGAGTACCAAATTTTTTGCACTAAATTATGTGTCAACTGATGTGATAACTCATGTGGTATAAAAAAAAATTATAAATTATAATTAATGCATCACATCAGCTGCCACATTAGAGCATCACCAATGCAAATGTGAATGTGAAAAAATTGGGTGCCACTTAGGATTTATACATTTTTTAAAGAAAAAAAAATCTCTCCAATGCAATGGTAGAATATGATGTGTCAATTAAATTATTTCCTATTGGTTATTAGGTAATTAATTTTTTGACTCCCAATGCACATTGTGAAGGAGGATGTGAATAATTATTTCCTATTGGTGTAATTTAATACTCTTTAGATACCTATAGAATTCCTCGAAAAAAAAAAAATAGCATAGATATAGCATTAGCATGCCTCAGAGTTCGCATAGCGGTGGCTAAACAATTCTCAGTCAAGTCAAGCTGCCACTTCCTTTGCTACCGGCTTCTTTCAATCCAGAGGCTAAACTCGATGACACGAGGTTTATGCGGCACCCACTCGTCAATAGTTTACACTTCGGGAATGGCCTTTGAAATGGTAGACGAAAAAACCTTTTCATAGAAATTTGATAAAATAGCGTTCTGGCTGGTAAGAAAGCCGCGAGTGAGTTTTTCTCTTTGTAATTCTCTGATGTCTGTTAACTGTTTGAGAAAATGCCCCGATGAAAATTTGAAACTTTTTTTTATTTTTAGTTAGTTATCAGTCCCACAGAATGACTGTTTATTTTCGTGGCGCAACGAGAGGATCTAGTGTAGCGGTGATTGGTGAAGCTGTGTGGTGAATATTTTTTCATTATAGTTTTTTAATTGTATATAAATAAAATTGAAAAGCAGGGTATATTTAGAAATTCAAGAAAATCTATAGCTTAATTTTTAAAAGTGGACTTTTTAAGTAATACATACCAAAATAAAATAGTGAACTCTTTCCCTAGAATGGAAGGAGTAATTTGAAATTAAGATATATATTAATCCACTTCAAATGACAAGTAACTAATTAAATGATAGTTTTGTCTAAATATGTATTTATTTAATGTAATAATTGATAATATAATAGATTAGCAAAAATGATAGTGAAAATATCATCTCCCGTAATATCATTACCTAATGCATTTCTCTTCAAATAAATAAGAATTTGAAGAAACAAACTCCTCAAAATAAAGATTAATCAAAAATAGGGTAGGTGTCAAACTAATAGGCCTCCACACTAACTTTAATATATATATATATATATATATATATATGATGAGACATAATTGTTCCGGGAACCCGCTAGAGGTTCTGGACCGGCGATCAATCAAGCTCACAGGGGTCTCCCCGCTCCTGGCAGTGTGGTTCATGTGGTGTCACACTGGCAGCGAGTTTTTGCACTTCCTCACACCCTGAAACTGGCGTACCCAGTTTCGAACCTGTGACCTCCAGGATAAATACACAGTTCATGGAGCATGAGTACCACTCGGGCTAGCTAGCTCAAGTGGTACTCATGCTCCATGAACTGTGTATTTATCCTGGAGGTCACAGGTTCGAAGTTGACCTAAAACACCCATGGCATGCAGATCATCTTAGGAGATACTATCAATAGGTAAGATCTTACGAAAAGTTGATTTGTAAACTGAAGCATGACAATATATGAAATAAAGCTTGATTTAATGTTTTATTATCATTCCTGTTGTTCAATTATGCTCGCAAGAACGAGCGAAAAATAAAACTTGTTAAATTTCAAGTTATTGTGATTAGACTTATCACTAGTTCTCATGACGCTCGCAAGATCGAGCATAACGGCTTGTTATATTTCAAGTTGTCCCAATGCTCGCAAGACCGAGTAGGGCATGAGACTTGTTTAAACTCAAGTCATGATAGGCCATAATTAGTTGTAGTCGCAAGTTCGAACTAAACTACTTATTATCTATCATTTAGCCTAAATGCTCGCAAAGCGGGCGAATCGGAGACTTGTAAAAATTTCAAGTTCTGGTTAAAGTTATTTTGTTTCAGGATCTGGTTAAAATTATCTCAATTAATAGCCACGACCAGACATGTTCGCAAGATCGAACAGAACATGAAAGAAGCAAGTATTAGCCACGACCAGACATGTTCGCAAGACCGAACAGAATACGAAAGATGCAAGTTACTGCTAGCTACAGTTTCATTAAAATAAACTAGAAGTCTTTACAAATAAAGGAAAAGAGGAGGGCACGCAGGCCAACAAAAACATTTACAACCAAAAAGATTATGGGGCCGCAACGTTTCCTTCAGCAGGAGCCGCCTCAACAGTCGTTCCCCCGACCTCAACCTGATTCCCATCGGGAGCTTCAGCGGCCGGAGTAGCAGGTATAACCTCCTCCGCGAGACGACGGGCCTCGAGCACTGTCCGGACGTTGACCACCAAAGGAGTAGGAGGAATCCACTCCTCACGCCCCTCCAGTTGGTCGCTTTCCTTCAGCAAGGCCAAGTCCTCCTCGTCGAAAGGGTACCAAGCGTGCCCACGGCGAGCTTCAGCCCCATAATAGGAAGCCGAGGAGACGTCAGCAAGGGCGTCGACGGTGACCCCGTTCAGGCCAAGACCACCGAGCACCCGAAGAGCATGCTGAACTCCTTGATCGTAGTACGGGGAGACCGCATTAGTCAGGTCTTCCTGATATGCTTCGGATGCCCGGTAGCGAGTGATGACCTCCTCCTCGCTAGCTGCCTTGACCTGCGCCACGTAGGCCACCGACCTCTCCAAATCACGACCCAGCCCAAGCTTCTCCATCTCCAGCTGGGGGACCTTCTGCTCAAGCTCAGCATTTCTGGAGCGAAGAGACTTTTCGGTTCCCTTCAGAACCTCGTGCTGGTCTTTCAGGGCTTTCAGCTCAGCCTCAAGTTTAGAGACCTCCTCAGTTTTGGCCAGGACCTCTTTGTCCTTGGCAATGAGCTGCCCATTCCGTTTTGCCAGCAAGGTCTCCATTCCCTTGAGCTCTCCCTTCAGATTGGCAACCCTAGCCGAAGACTCGGAGGCACGAGCAGCGAGCATGTTGAAGTTGGTCAGCATCTGCAAAACGTATGGTTAGTAGGAACGACTGGGGATGAGAGCAGACACAAGATAAAAAGAATGGCTAAATTTACCTCGCAAGCGGCCAGGCCAGCTTGGCCGAACAAGACTCCGTTCGACTCGCGGGAATTTCGGCGAACCAAGCCCGCGTGGGAAGCCCTCGGACAATTCCCGGCCAAATGGCAAGCGCTCCACGAACACGGAGATCAATATTATCAATCACCGGAACGTTGGCCAGTTCTGTAGTAAGGGCCATCGAAGCCTCCCGCGAGGTTGGCATTTTGAAATCTGGCTCCATCCACGAAGGCCTGCCCGCCTGGGGAGTCTCAGCACCAGAAGTCCCCGCTGCAGCGTCTGGACCTTTTGAGCGCACAGAGCGCTCGGTTGCCTCCTCGCCACTCTTCCTCTTTCGAAGTGAGAGGGCAGTTGGGTCCTGCTGAGCAGTAGGATCAGAGGCATCCTCCGAGCGAGCAGCTGAGGATCGCCGAGGAGACGACCGGGTAGGGGGATTTGCGGCCACCGGAGCCTTGGATTTGCTCGTGCCCGTTCCAGAGGAGCCCACCTTGGGATCTCCGGTGGGTACCACGGGCACGGCGCCGGAGGCAAAGTGGAAAGCGACCGGCGCGCCGGCATCCTTCTTAGCCTTCTTGGCGGCATCAACATTTATCCTCTTCATTTCTGCGACCAAAAAGCGACATCAGGCCAATAAACAAGGGGAATGTTAAACTAAAATACAAAAAATACAGAGTCAAACCAGAAGGATCCAGGGGCGCCACACAGCGGGCGCCGAGTTCTTCTGCCGAGCAATCGCCGGGAAAACCACATCCGGATGAGGACCCCGGGCGGGTGTGGCACCTCGTCAATGATGGTTACCCGGCGGAATTCCCCAACGGCGGACGATGAACACCGCCGACGCAAAGCTCGATATCACCGCCGAGACCTCCGGAAAGCCCAAGCTTGAGTCCGGCCGTCGATATCTAAAGCGTTCTCTATAGCGGCATTCGGTTCGCGATCTCCGGCGACGAAATATCAACACTCCTCTCGGGGCACCGCCTTATCGTAGCAGGGGGAAAGGCCGCCAAGTCGTGACTCCACGAGTAAAACTTTCTCGTCCCACTTCTCGGTCTTATTGGGAAGTCACTAAAGAGGCGAGGACATTTTGGCTTCGAGCGGGCGAAATACGCTGCGTCCTTTGTCCGTCTTGAACACGAAATATTTCCTCAACACCGAGAGAAGGCTCGAAGCCGAGCAGACGGCACAATACAATAAATGAGCTCAGAACTCGAGCAGTGTTCAACATGAGATCGGAAGGGACAGCCTGAGAAGCCATCAAGAACTCAACTATAAAGGGATCTAGTGGCAAGCGCCATCCCACGTGAAAAATTCATAGAAAAAGACCACCCTATCGTGTGGTCACGAAACTCCACATCGTCCATCCGAGGATCGAATATCTTAACGCGATACAACTGTTCGTCCACCCCCAAAGAGGAGAACCAATTCTGCACATCCCTGTCTCCATCAAAAGACCTCAACAAATCGTCCGAGGTCCCCGAAAGGGAAGCGGTCTTTGAGCGGGCACCGCGAGCTCTCGCCCGAGCAAGTCTCGGCGAACTCGAGCTCGCTGAATCGTCATCTGTGCTCGGGGCTTCGACTACCTGGGTGACCTGAACCTCGCTAGAAGAATCGCTCACTGGAGAAATTGGAGGGGTGGGCTCGAGCTTGGCTCGCTCAAGCCTTGCTCGCGGTCATAATCAAACACTTCCTCCGAGTGGGTGGCCTCGAATCGATGCACCGCGAAGACTAACGGAGGATGACATCACTACAAAGGGAAGAAAGGAGGCCGGCTAAGTACGGTATTAGCAAAAAGGGGTAAAGAGGGAACAAACCCTAAATCCAAGATCTACCGTAATACGTGGCTTAAACCCTCTCAAAGGGTTCGCAACACGAAATGCCCCTCACTTGAAGATCAACGCCCCAAAACCACATCCTTCCATGACCAATTCATGGCTATCAACGAAACCCCCAAACGAAAACTCAAAAGCAAAACAGAAATTGAGAGTGGGCGCGAGCAAATACCAGAGTTATGGTGCGAAAGTGGACGAACTTGTGAAGGTAACAACTGGAACAAGAAGAGTTACGGAAGGAAGGAAGCTCCACGAAAGATCTTAGCGGCGGCGAAAAGAAGAGGAGAATAACCTGTAAAAATGGCAAGAGGGATCGCCTAAATCTATTTAAGGGTTTCATTTTCCCTCCAAGGCTATGGGCCTCCAACGGGCGCCTACGGGCCTAGGCCTGGGCCTACCCTCCGCATTTAATGCGCCTCGAAACCAAACAGCACGGTTTCCCAAGCGGCGGCCTTAGTCCTTTTAGTCACTTCATAGATGACGTCGCCCAACTAAACGCCTAACAACCATGATTGCTCCTCGCGCGAGCATAAATACTTTTTGGACAAGGAGCGGGGGCCATTGATGACACCAAAATATCTTGATGCCGGATGCACGGTCGGGACATATCCGGCGGGGACTTTAGCCTGAAGGCGGGCCAATAGCATAGCATGCGCGAGCACCGCGCGAACACGCGAGCATGATCCACACGAGCAGAACACAACGCGAGCACGCCCAAACAGGCCAGTAACCGTCTCCAAGAATCACGGGCCACATCTACGCGTTCCCGAGATCACAGGCTAAAAATCAGGAATTGCCTCCAATCATGCCCGGAAATTACTCTTCCTTAATTATAGGGATTGACACCCCTCAAAATCAGCCCACGAATCACTCCATTTTCATTATAAAAGCCAAGCCAGTACTTGGTCCAAGGTACGTTCACTATTCACAAGCTAAGACTCTGTCCAATTGATAAGCAAGTTCTTATTCTCACGCCGGAGTGTCTTAGCAGGGCAAGCCCCTGCATTCACCCTAGCGTGTTTTCTATCCATTTCAGGCTCTTAGCTCAAGCCCAGATATCCAGATTTCACGAAGATTCAAGAGAGTTCCTGACCGTGCCATTTTGTGCATCATCAATATACACACACACACACACTATACATAGCGATTTCATCAACAAGCTAAATATGTTTCTATTTATATTTAAATTTAAAACTAATTAAAAGATACTCCCTCCATTCCTAAATTATTGTTTTATTTAACATTTTTGAGTCATCTGACTAATTTTTCAAATGAAAATTTTCACATATATATTTTTATATTTTTAATTTTAAAATCATAAAACATGTAATCTATAATACTTTTTTGGTACTTGTACGTGTTTTATAATTTTAAAAAAAATAAAAATTAAATTTTCATTTGAATTTAGGAACGGAAATATTATCTTTGACCTAACAACTCATTCTCGATCACCATCCTCCGCAGTTGCCACCATCTCTACCACTCATCCTCAGTTACCATCCTCCGCAGTTGCCAATTCACCGCTGCATCTCCACCTACCCTTCCCAATCAATCTCCACCTCCTTCCCCACAAATCCATTTAAATATGAAAAAAAAAAAAAAAATTTTGTTAATCAATCTTTCTCTCTCTGCCACTGCATGATCTTCAATTCTTCATTCTCAATTTCCTTCTGGTGCCAAAGACTGATGATTAGTGCCGCCCTTTCCCAAAGATCATAGTAATGGAAGTAATAATTATATTTGATTACAAAGAAACTTGGATCCATTTGGATACATCATTTTTTAATTCTATAAATATTTAAATTTTATGGAATTTAAATAGTGTGAAATTTGCTTTCAAAATCATAGCAATTTCATGGTTTGGATATATAATGTGTAATTTAATTGTAATTTTAGATTTTAGTTAAAATAAGATTTCAATAAAATGTTAAATATCTAGTCTAGCCTAGTAGTATTGGTGGTTATTGAGTTCAAATGGCAAAGGTATGAACCTTGCTAACAACAAAATTATAAATTTTTTATATTTTAAAAAATAAATAACATATAGCAGTGGTGGTTAACGGCGGCGGTGGATGCCGGAGTTGGCGGCAGAGGGATGGCGGCCAGAATTAGTGGCGTCTAGCAGCGGTTGCCGGAGTTGGCGGTTGGTGGTAGCTGCCGGATGTGGTGGCCAGCAGCAGTGGTCGGTGGCGGTGGTAGGGGTGGTGGCCGGGATTGGTGGCTGCCAGAGGTGGTTGCCGGTGGTGGTGGCGGCCAGCAGCGGTGGTCAGTGGAGGTGGTCGGAGGTTGCGGTCCATGGTGGCGGCTGGCGGTGATGGTGAAAGAAGGGTAAGTTGTTATTGTGTTAAATAATAGAGGAAAAAAGGGTAACAAAATTTTGAATTTAAATTATTAGGTTTTAGTATAGAATTAGTTTTATGAAATTGAGGCATTTGTGATTGCAATTCAATTCTAATTCAAAATTTTAACTGTGTTCCCAAATGACGAAATTAATTTTGGAGACTCTAATTCCAATTCCAATCAATGGAATTGGGGTATCCAAACGGACCCTTAAGTTAACATCATCTTTCAAATCCCCCATTATCATTTAAACACAGAACTTTTAGGGTGTCAAGTTGTCAATTGCATAAAGAGTTTCGTAATTTGTCAATGTAAATAAAGATGAGGGATGACTTTGAAATTTTGCAATCTCTTTAATGTGTGCTACCACACATCTTTTTTCTCATCTTCCTAGCCGTCCCTCCCTTTCCTCCATCTCTGGTTTTTTTTTTTTTTTAGGATTCGGGGGTGTGTTTGAAGCGAAGGAAGAAGGGGTAATTTTGAAAGTAAATGAAAATTTTTCATTTTAATATATGTTTTTTTATTTAGATAAAGATAATGATAAGTTTTCAACTATTCTAAAAGCTTAAGCTATTAAAGAGACACCACAAATTATATCATGTTTTATACTTTAACAGATAATACTCTTATTATTTATATTTAATACTCTTATAAAATAGATTATTACTCCTATTTATAATAAAATTAATAATTTCTCATTAGGGTTAATCACACCATTAGTTTCTTGACCATAGACTTTTTTCACGATTAGTCCCTTAATTTTTTTTTCAAATTTCAGTCCCTAGAGTACCAAAATTAGACATACTTAATTCTTTTGATGGATGCCGTTAGAGAAATTTCGTTAAGTGACCCATGTGCCTCTCACATGCATCTGAGTAAGGGTAAAATTGGAATTTCTCTAGCGTACGAATTATTTTCTCACAAGATGAAATCACACACACACACACACACACATCTCAAATTTGTCTCTCTCTTCTTTCAGACCACCCGCCGGTAACCATTACCATCTCCAACATGCGATACCTCTCACCATCTCATCCCAACTTACCTAACGTTCTCTCATCGCCCTCTCTCACAAGACGCCACCGTTGCTGCCATCCTCTCAAATCCCGAGCTGATTTTTGGTCGATCTCAATCTCAATCACAATTCGGAATCAATCTCAATCTCAATCACAATTCGGAATCAATCTCAATCTCAATCACAATTCGGAATCAATCTCAATTTACCATGGTTTCTTCTTCTTACTCCTCATTCTCTTCTTCTCTCTTCCAAATCTGCTTGATTTTTGGTCGATCTTCACAGATCTGAATCCTCTGCATTAGATCTGAGTCTTTTCCCCATCTAGGAGACAATAGTTTCTGGTGAAGCATGTGTCTCCAAGTTTTTCAATGTCGCTGAGATTTTAAACCCAGCTTCGTTAAGATCTGTGACCTCTCTCCATTACCACATCTCGTTTGAAGATTCTTGGATCCACTCCTTTCTGCTAGAAAATTACACCACATGTTGTCTAGTTGCTAGGTTTATTTGATTTGTTGGGTTCTTTCAAAATTGATGAGTTTGATTGCATCATATCTTACTGCAAAATTGGGTTCTTTCATTGCAAAATTTCTTTCAAAAAAATTGCAATTTTGAACAAAATTCGCAAATTAAAATGGCTTTTGTACTCTGGTCAAAACCTGCAAATAAAATTGCAATTTCTTAGACATGTCTAGACGTCAATTCCAATCTTCATCCACATAGTCATTTGCCAACAAAGCCATCTTTGAAAGCAGGAAATATGGAAATGACAAAAATGAATGAAACCGAGAAAAACTAGGTTTCAGTTTCAAGTTTCAATTTCGTGGGTTCTTATTATGTCGCCAACATCATTGCAGGTATTTCCTTGAAAAAAATCATCACGATTCAGTGAGTGACTGGTTGAGTACACTACTCTGGCCACAGAGGATCGATCTCATCCGTTAAGAGAGATCGTCTCCGTCAACAAGATCCGGCCTGTTCCTCCTAAAGTTCCAGCAACCGGTTTTCGCCATTGGCGACTGTTCTCTCTCTCTCTCTCTGTTAAATGGATAAACACGACAGTGCTACAACCATAAAATTTTATAAATGCCCTTAACCAAAGTCAAGTGTTTGGCACATGACTGATTTAATGGATAAATCCTAACGGCATCCACCAAAAGGATTAAGCGTGTCTAATTTTGGTACTTTAGGGACTGAAATTTGAAAAAAAAATCTTAAGGGACTAATCATAAAAAATCAATAGTCAAGGGACTAATGGTGTGATTAACCCCTTCTCATTATTTACAAGTCAGACTCGGCTTTTAGAACGTAGAAAAGAGTGTTCAATATGTCTGGTACTTGTTTGAGATGCAATGCCACTATTGAGAGTATTCTGCATATCCTTAGAGATTGCCCTAAAGCAATCGAAACTTTGAGAAAATTTACCAATGTGATCAATTATATGAATACTAATGCGGGGTTGGATATATCGGAGTGGCTTCACATGAATTTGGTTAAATTGAATAATAGCTCTTTTAATAACATTAAGTGGCCTGCTCTCCTGGTTGTCGATCTCGCTGGAAAGACGTAACAAAGAAATAATGGCAAATGGAAAGTTTTGTCTACATCAACTATGCGAACGAGATCGAGTGGGCCTTTGAAGAATAACTTGCTACATGTATGAAAGGATTTAGTTCTAAGTCTGAAAGAATTAATTGGTGTTGTCCAGTTGCAAGTACTATGAGGTACTATGAAACTGAACGCTGATGTAATCTGCAAAGACACCGATGCAAGATGTAAAGACACTGATACAAGCTGCCAAGATGGAAGAAGATTTGGAAGAGTGATTAGGAATGAGCCTAGGAATGGGTTCGTGGCTTCTATGGAAAAGCACACATTTGCAAAGCTCTTGAGGCCGAGCTTCAAGCAATTTATACGGGGATAGGAGTTATCAGAAGCATACGTGGGATGAATGTTGTGATTGAATCGGACTCGTTAAATGCTGTCAATTTGCTAAATGGGCTTAGAAATCTGAATCATTTGTTAAGCCCATGTATGTATGTACGGCCCGTGTATTATTTGGTGTATATTCTGTGGCGTGATATAAGCTTTAGTTACTTTTGGTAATATAGGAAGTTTAGGCATAATTGACTATCAATATAGAAAGTTTAGGAGTAATTGTCTATCAAAAGATTGTATATATTTCTATGAGAATTCTCAATGGAAACAAGGGAAAATTTACCTGTTTTAGCATGGTATCAAAGCCTCACAAATTCTAGTCTCTACAGCCGCCTGTGTTCTTGATTCACAATGGCGGAGGAAGGAAAGATTGAACCAACATCTCCCTTCTATCTCGGGTCTGGTGATCAACCCGGGAATCTGATTACTCACGTAATCTTGAAGGGCGACAACTACCTAGCATGGGCCAGGGCAATGACTTTGTCCCTTAAAGCTCGTCGGAAATTCGTGTTCGTTGACGGCACCATCAACAAACCAACCGACAAGAAGAAACTTCTTGATTGGGAGACAGTAAATTCCATGCTTGTATCATGGATGCTGCGGAGTATGGACCCGAAAATCACAGCGTCAATTCCTTTTCATGATGACGCACATCGATTTTGGGCTTACTTGGAGAAACGGTTCTGCGAGGCTAATGGACCTCGCCTACAACAATTACGGGCGGACATCATCAACTGTAAGCAAACTAAAAACATGTCTATTGAAGACTATTTTAATCGTTTAATGGGTCTATATGATGATCTTGCACGGCTTAAGCCATTACATGGGTGTGAGTGTGGACAATGTACTTGTAATGTGGTTGGGAAATTTGCTGGTGACAGAGAGAAAGAAAAATTTCACCAGTTTTTGATTGGTGTCGATGATGATTTATATGCAATGGTTCGTACAAATCTGCTCTCACGAAACCCACCACCCGATCTTGAACAAGCATATAGGGCATTTCTTCAGGAGGAGCGCTCTCGTGGGATTGCGAAGGGAAAAGCCGCGAAGGAAGAAGCCAATGTGTTTGCTTTACAGGCTAGCGGCTGGAAAGGGAAGAATGAGCGCCAAGACAAGTCCAAACTCCACTGTGCTCACTGTAAGAAATCTGGGCATAATGATGCAACCTGCTTCAAGCTTCATGGGTACCCAGATTGGTGGGAAGAAAGATCTCGGGGTGCTAAAGGATCTGGGAATTCTCGCACCTTGGCAACGCAGCAAACAAACGGAAAGGCCAGCGAAGTGCGTGCTCATGCAGTGCGAACCAGTAGCGATGCAACAGGCTGTACCGAAGACTTGGGTGCTGTTTCTGGAAATGGCGGACTGTCATTGACTGATCTGAAACCCGAGCAAGTTCAGATTTTGCTTAATATGGTAAATAATCGGCAATAGGATCAAATGATTGGTGAGTCTTCTGCTTTACCTTGGCTACTTGATACCGGTGCATCTCATCATGTCACCGGCAACGAATCTTGTCTGCTTTATTCAAAGGAAATTGCAGCACGACCTGTGGGTTTGCCTGACGGAGAGCAGGTCATAGCTACTAAAGAAGGCTGTGTGAATCTCGCTGGAGGATTAGTACTTAAACGTGTTTTATACGTGCCCAAATTACTTTGCAACTTAATATCGGTGTCAAAATTAATAGATGATTCTAAATGCTTTGTCCAATTCACTGATAAATTATGTGCTATACAGGACCAACACTCGGGGAGTCTGATTGGAGCCGGTGAACGAAAGGATGGACTCTATTATTATCAAGGGATTTCAACAGTATGCGCGGTGAAGATTCCAGAGATCAGTGCATTTGAGCTGTGGCATCAACGACTGGGGCATCCTTCGGATAAAATTGTCAAGTTAGTTCCTGCTATTCGATCCAGTTCAGCTAGAAAAACTTTGAATAAAGCATGTGATGTTTGTCCTCAAGCAAAACAAACTCGTGACAGTTTTCCCAATAGTGATAGTAAAGCTACTCGGATTTTTGAATTAATTCATTGCGATTTATGGGGTCCCTATCGGACACCTTCTTCTGGTGGTGCACACTATTTTTTAACTTTGGTTGATGATTTTTCAAGAGCTGTTTGGGTATATTTGTTGCATTCTAAAACCGATGTTTATAAAAGTTTTTGCTCCTTTTTCGCCATGATTGAACGTCAATTTGAGGTCAATGTCAAACTGGTGCGAAGTGACAACGGAACGGAGTTTGAATGCATGCTCTCATACTTTGACAAACATGGCATTGTATTTCAGACATCTTGCGTCGGTACTCCACAACAAAATGGTCGGGTGGAGCGCAAACACCAACATATTCTAAATGTAGGGCGTGCTTTAATGTTCCAGGGTCATCTTCCGATTTATTTCTGGGGTGAATGTGTGCTTGGTGCGGTTTATTTAATTAATCGCACTCCTTCCAGATTATTGCAGAATAAAACTCCGTATGAAATACTTTTTGGGACACAACCTCAATTCGATACATTGCGAGTGTTTGGCTGTCTTTGCTATGCCCACAATCAAAAGTCTAAGGGGGACAAGTTTGCACCTAGAAGTCGGAAATGTGTGTTCGTTGGTTATCCTCATGGCAAAAAGGGTTGGAAATTATTTGATCTTGATACAGGCACCATTTTCGTCTCACGAGATGTACAGTTTCATGAGGATGAGTTCCCGTATGCGACTATCAAACCACGTAGTGATACTACAGAACGCACCTTGGAAGATTGTCACACTATGGGTATGAACACTGACTTTGTGGATGACTTGGAGGGTGCTTCAGAACTCGACGAGGCAGTACATCAACATGCGGGTGATCAAGGTCATGCTGTTGCTCCAGACCTCACACCTGCGTCCCATGATGCCACGGGGGAGGTTGTTGAGCAGTCTGTTGCTGTAGATGAGTCCGACAGCCCACAGTCTGCTGCTGCCGCTTCTGCATCTGACCCACCAGAAAGTACCTTGGGGCGTGGTCAGCGCGCAAAGCGTCCTCCAGGCTGGCATTCCGATTACATCCCGCATAGTATACACAGCTTGAGTCCATCCCAACGTTCATCGACCACCACTTTCAACTCCTCAGGTAGTTCTTATCCTCTAGCACATTACGTGAATTGTGATAAATTCTCTTTGCGACACCGTATATTTCTGGCAGCTATAACTGCAGGATTTGAGCCACGAAATTTTACTGAAGCTATGAAAGATGCTGGTTGGAGAGAAGCGATGCAGAAAGAAATTGGGGCGTTAGAGGAAAATGAAACGTGGGTCATGGCAGAACTACCTCCTGGCAAGAAGGCTCTTGGTTGCAAATGGGTTTATAAAATCAAATATCTTGCTGATGGAACGGTGGAGCGACTTAAAGCACGTCTCGTTATTTTTGGTAATCATCAGGTAGAAGGACTTGATTACAATGAGACATTCGCTCCGGTGGCTAAGATGGTCACTGTCCCCACTTTCTTGGCAGTAGCAGCTACCAAAAACTGGGAGTTGCATCAAATGGATGTCCATAATGCCTTTCTCCATGGGGATCTTGATGAAGAAGTGTATATGCAACTTCCTCCTGGTTTCACCATTAACAAACCTGGTATGGTTTGTCGTCTCAAAAAGTCTTTGTATGGCTTACGACAGGCCCCGCGATGTTGGTTTGCTAAGTTAGCTGCTTCTCTGAAACGATATGGCTTCACTCAGTCGTACTCGGATTATTCGCTATTCACTTTATCTCAAGGTGCTCTTCAGCTTAATGTACTAGTCTACGTTGATGATTTGATTATTTCGGGGAATGATTCTTCCGCTATTATCGCTCTTAAGAAATATTTGAATGAATGCTTCCGCATGAAGGATTTAGGGGCTTTGAAATACTTTCTTGGCATTGAAGTCGCTCGAAATCCAGAAGGGATATTTTTGTGTCAAAGAAAGTACACACTTGACATCATTGCAGAGGCCGGCTTGTTAGGAGCCCGACCTGCGGATTTTCCGATTGAACAAAATCATAATTTAGCTATCGCTCAAGGCCCTTATATTGCTGATCCAGAAAGATATCGCCGACTGGTGGGTCATCTAATTTATTAATCCTTTACACGGCCGGATTTGACTTACACTGTTCACATTTTGGCTCAATTTATGCACCAACCACGCCAAGAACATTGTGAGGCAGCTCTTCGTACTGTACGCTATTTGAAGGGTAGCCCGGGTCAGGGTGTTCTTCTACGCACAGATTGTGATCTATCTTTGACAGGGTGGTGTGATTCTGATTGGGCCAATTGTCCCCTAACCCGGCGATCAATCACAGGTTGGGTCGTATTTCTTGGGGGTTCTCCAATTTCATGGAAGACCAAGAAACAACATACTGTCTCTCGCTCGTCAGCCGAGGCCGAATATCGATCAATGGCTGCTGCTACATCGGAATTGAAATGGCTTAAGGCATTGCTTGGTAGTCTGGGAGTCGCACACCCACATGCCATGCGTCTTTTTTGTGATAGTCAGTCGGCCTTACATATTGCTAAGAATCCGGTCTTTCATGAGCGTACAAAGCATATTGAGGTGGATTGTCATTACGTGCGGGACGCCATCCAGGAAGGTGTTCTTAGTCCTCATCATGTGCCCACTACGGAACAACTAGCTGACATCTTCACTAAAGCACTGGGCAGACGACAATTTCTATACTTACTCAGCAAGTTGGGCATTTGTGATCTGCATGCTCCAACTTGAGGGGGGGTGTTAAGCCCATGTATGTATGTACGACCCGTGTATTATTTGGTGTATATTCTGTGGCGTGATATAAGCTTTAGTTACTTTTGGTAATATAGGAAGTTTAGGCATAATTGACTATCAACATAGAAAGTTTAGGAGTAATTGTCTATCAAAAGATTGTATATATTTCTATGAGAATTCTCAATGGAAACAAGGGAAAATTTACCTGTTTTAGCATCATCCCATGTCCCCTCTTGTGGAAGATTGCAAAGTGCTCTTGCGTGAGACAAAAAGTTACATCAAGCATAATTTGCGTGAAGGAAACAAGGTTGCGTATGCCTTGGCCAAATTTGGTGCCGAGAAGAATAAAGAGTTGAAAATCCTGATCCTATAGTGAAGGAGTTGTTCATGAGCTCTTGATGTCTAGCTTTTAAGTTTTAGTGTTGTTGTTGTTTTATTTTTTTTCTTACCTTGCAACAAAAAAATAATTAATTAATATCCTGCACAAATTAGCTCTTTCTTTTTCGAATAAGAATAATGTATAGAAAGGATTCGAGGTCCGGCTCGATACACGAGCTTGTATGGATGACAATTTTGAACCGAATAGTGTATACTTGAATTGAACTGAACTAAAGTGGACTGTTATTATCTGATTTGATTGGATATGTGACGTGTAACGGGGAATAACCGAAATGTAAAATTAGGGAACGCTTCGATTTTAGTATTAGCAGTACCTCGCCCATTATCCGCCCAATTCCCCGAACCGCTTATTTAGCACTAATATAATTTTACCCCTATTCGTACAAGTACTTACTATATAATCTAGCTATAAATATTTTAAATATTTTAAATTTAAAATACTAAAATTTTAACATTATTCTCAATCATGCGAATCCTCTACACACTGCACTTAGTCTTTCACCTCCTCTTCATTACTTAATGATTTAATATTTAGTGAATTTGTCGCGTGCACAATTACTTAACTAGATTTTTTAACTTTTACGAATACGATTACGATGAGTTTTAAGTAGAATTATTATCATTTATCAAGTTTTATGAACTTGATTAAATAGTACTGTATGTTATTTGGAAGTTTTTTTTTTTGAGTATTTTTTTAATTATTAAATTATTAATTTGACCGATTATTCGTGGTTATTTTCCGATTAACCGTTACCCGTAAAAATTAAATACATGGGACAAATTAATTCTCCGGGTGGGGAAATGAGGCGGTTATGAAGTATAAAATTGAATTGGTGAGAAGTGATATTATAAGTTGATGTCCATTATTTATAGGGTAATGCTATGAGTATTTAAAAAGTACCAAATTTTTTATATCAAATAATATATTAATTGATATAATACAAAAAAAAATTTAAAAATTATAATTAATACATCATATCAACTAATACATTATTTAATGTAAAAAATTTAGTACTCTTTAGGTACCGATAACATTACTCTTATTATATTTTTAGAGCCCATTTATTTATGCATTTTGGCCAAAACGTAGGGTTAAAACGCAACTTATTTCTTAACTTAGCGTTTCAATGGTGCGGTAGAAAAAGCTACGTTTTAAAACGCAGCTGCGTTTTAAAACGCTGAAACTCTTAACTTTTTTCCAAAACGCAGATTTTAAAACACAGTAGAGAATAAAAAACTGTATTTTTACATAATATTTTAAACACATTTATAAAAAAAAATTACATTTTAAATAATTTACGTTTTAAAAACGCTAAATTTTCAAAATAATATATTTTAAAAACGCTACACCAACCACCAAACGAGCTCTTATACGGTAAGAGGAGTATTCTATACTTTCACGTGACACTCTTCCATGCTACCCAGCTGCTTCACAACACAACCCTCTCATCTCTCCCGCCTCCCTCCATTCTTCATCTCTCTCCTCCCTGACCCTACATCCCACAAAATCAATGGCTCACGGCCACAGTCACAGACCACTCCACATCCCAACAAAAGAAAGAGAATGAAACTCATTACAATTTCCACTCACTCTCGCTCCCCTCCAATCCAACGATGCTCACCACCAACCCACCCAAAACCCTTTCCCATCTCCTCTCTCTCTCTTTCTTTTTCTCTCTCTCCGCCACCATCTCCGCCGCTAACCCACCAGTCAACTTAGTCCTACCATCCGACGCCGTCGCCATCCTCACTTTCAAGTCCAAAGCTGACATCGACAACAAACTCCTCTACACTCTCCACGAGCGCTTCGACTACTGTCAATGGCGGGGCGTCAAATGCGTCCAAGGCCGTGTCGTCCGTTTCGTCCTCCAAAGCTCCGGCCTTCGCGGCGTATTTATCACTAACTCCCTCACTCGTCTTGACCAGCTCCGAGTTCTAAGTTTACGCAATAACTCGCTCACCGGACCGATTCCTGACCTCTCCGGACTCGTTAACCTTAAAACACTCTACCTCGACCACAACTACTTCTCCGGAACCTTCCCTCCGTCTCTTCTCTCTCTACACCGTCTCCTTACTCTCGATCTCTCTCTCAACAGCTTATCCGGCCCAATCCCCGCAGACATAACCGTTTTGGACCGTCTCAACTATCTCCGCCTTGAATGGAACCGGTTCAACGGCACTATCCCGCCGCTCAACCAGACCTCTCTCAAGGTATTCAGTGTCGCCCACAACAACCTCACCGGGCCAATACCGGTCACGCCGACTCTCTCGAGATTCGAAAACTCTTCGTTTTCGTCAAACCCTTACCTCTGCGGCGAGATTCTCAACAGAATATGCCGTTCGCCATTTTTCGATTCTCCCTCCGGCGACTCCGCCCCCGCGCCGCTACTTCAAAACGCAGATTCGCAAGGTATTCTTATCTCCCCGCCGTCTCCGAAGAAACACAACCGTATAGGCCTAATCCTAGGGCTTGTAATCGGATTCCTAATTCTAATTGCAGTAGTTTTTTCCATTTTGACGTTTTACAAAAGGCGAAAGGATCAAATTCAATCAAAATCACCTCCTTCTAGTCCAGACGTTAACTCCGGCGCAGCAAACACTACTACAAACGTAATGCAAATGCAAATAGCAAATACAGAAGTTGAGACTAAAGAGAAGAAACTGCAAGTACCTCAGCTACGCAACAAGAGCGGAAATCTGATATTCTCCGTGGGCGAAACTGCAATGTATAATCTGGATCAGCTAATGCGAGCTTCGGCGGAGTTGTTAGGAAGAGGCACGATTGGGACAACGTACAAGGCCGGTATGGATAATCAATTGATTGTAACAGTGAAGAGGCTCGACGCCGGGAAAACTGCGATAACGAGCGGCGAGGCTTTCGAGCGCCACGTGGAAGCTGTAGGAGGGCTGCGGCACCCAAATTTGGTTCCAGTTAGGGCTTATTTTCAGGCGAAACAGGAAAGGCTTGTTATCTATGATTATCAGCCTAATGGCAGTCTCTACAATCTCATTCATGGTGAGTTTCTGTCTACCCTACTTGTTCTTCTCTTACTGTAATTTTGTGCTGAGCTCAGTGATTTAACTCAGTGAGTTGAGTCGATTGTCTCGATTGTCGGGCGTTCATATGTGAATGGTGGAGTGAGTCGTGGAGCCTACGGCGGCTTTTATTTGGAAAAAGTTATGGTTTAGGGGGGCGGGCAACAACTTTGTGTAGTCTACTCACTGATGAGTGAGTGTGCTTAGCCGAGAGAGTTGTTGGGCTCCACATTACCGACATTCACGGTGTTGGAGTCTCATTTTGACCAAGTCACACTCTTTCCTCTACTAGGTTGGCGCCCATAGCAGAAGAAATTCAGCCAGGTTTAACTACATTGTCAGAATACTGGTACAACATTAATTTCTTCGTCTAGGACTTCTGATTTTGAAACTAGCTGTCCCTAATGCCTTCCTATATGTATCAATTTATTGGACCACAACTTCTAATGCTATAGGTAAAAATGAATTTTGAAAATTACCTAACAAGCTAAAATTTACATGCCAAAGAAGATGATGATTGTAGCATTTTCCATTTGGAATGCATACAAATGCCAAAGAAGTAGGGAAGAAGGGTTACCATCTTGTGGGTTGAAAAGGTGATCCAATGACAAAATCCAATAGCATTAGCATGTGAAAGTGGAGACTGACAATGTTTGCCAGTAATCCCCATGGGATTTTAGAGCTTTGCCTTGGTGTTTTGATACCAAGACAAAAAGTATCACTTACAAGGTTCGGAGTTGCTAAATGATATTTCATATACTGTTTTCCAATTGACGCAACTGATGTAAATATGCAATTCCTTTTCCGCTATTAATAAACCTAGGGCTTGTTTGGGAGTTGGGGCAGAAATAAGCGGTATTAGCGCCCTCGCTATTAATCCTCATTTATTAATCGAGGGTGATTTTGAATTTAAAAATGTTAGTCACGTGTTTTTTTTAGTGAAGGCGCTAATAATACCACCTTCTCTCCCTTGGTATTTTTAGCGAGGGGATAAGGACTTTATTTGAATAGTTCATACTATTAGACCTGACCGCCTATTGCATACCAAACATCACTATTCAGTTTATTAATTCTATCCGGTCTTAATCCGACTACCAAACGGCTCCTTAGAGTTTCCTTTTCAATAAAATCTGGTTGGAATAGTGATCAACATCTATTTTGTTATTAGTAGTTCCTTATATATCACAACTGATATCAAGGTTGATTCGGTGGATAGGTTCAAGGTCAACCAGGGCAAAACCACTTCATTGGACATCATGCTTAAAAATAGCAGAAGACGTAGCGCTAGGCCTTGCCTACATTCACCAAACATCAGGGCTCATCCACGGCAACCTAAAATCCTCCAATGTCCTACTGGGTCCTGACTTTGAGGCCTGTCTCACAGATTATTGTCTTTCCGTCCTGGCAGACTCCAGCAGTTCAAATGATAATCTTGACACAGCAAATTATAAAGCGCCAGAAATACGCAAATCTAACCGCCGAGCAACCTCCAAATCTGATGTTTACGCCTTTGGCATTCTCTTACTAGAGCTTTTATCAGGCAAACCTCCTTCCCAGCATCCATTCCTTGTGCCTACTGATATGGCGGATTGGGTCAGAGCAATGAGGGATGATGATGAGGTGGAAGAAAACAGGCTAGGAATGCTTGTTGAGGTGGCGGCTATTTGTAGCTTGACATCACCAGAACAGAGACCGGGAATGAGGCATGTTTTGAAGATGATACAGGAGATAAAGGAGACTGCAATGATAGAGGATAATCAAAGGGAAGCATGTAGTGGGAACTCCTAGTCATAGGCTTAGCTGCCAAGTAAGAGGAGCAAGCAAAGCAAAAGGCAACATTGTCAATTGTTCATATAATTTTGGAGACTGATCTGTAGCCCAAGAAAGAAAAACATAAAGGAAAATTGAGGGGCTTCCGCCAATTTTTTGGGCGTAGAGACCCAGGATCTGGTAACTGCTTTTTGGAGTGGCAGATGGGAAGTTTAGAGTGGTTCTAAAAGGCTTCTGAGATTGAATGTCACAACAAATGTATGATCAATATATATTGATGGTCCAGTCGCACTAATTTATGTGAGGAGTTGTATCATTAAGCTTTTGTAAAGTACATTAAGAGAAAGTCCAAGTCTCTTCTTCATATAGTAAGTATTATTATTTTAAAGTTTTATGGCTAAGCAGTGTGTTTAGTATGCGTAAATCAGATTCAGCAATTAACACATCCATCAAAGACTTTACAGTCCTTCAACTTCACTTTATCATCCAGCAAAGACTTTACAGTAGTTCTTCTCTAGTTCAGTTTATCGAGCATCGATCCTTTGGTATAAAATTATATGTTAGATATGTGTAACTTGATTGTCTAATGTTTATTCTGTTACGAGGAAGTGCTAGGGAGAGGAAAAGAAAAAGGAAAAAGAGTGAGTGTTAGGAAGTATTAAATATCACAGGAGATAGCTAGCTAGGTTACAGTTTACTAGCTTAGATGAAAGGAAAATGATCGAGGAGGACAACATGGGATATTCTACGTACTAAAAAAAAAAAAATGTGAGCTTTGTAGAAGAATCTCTTTACTTTGAGCTATATATATATATATATATAACTGAATCACCTTTGTGGTTCTTTCTTGTTTCTTAATTACCACTTGCAACTGTATTATAATCATCCACCCTTGTGGGTTTCTGTTAGACCAGTACTGCACCTTGGAACTCTTGATGCCGCGAAGTTTTTCCTTGAACCTGAAATTGTTAAAAAGTAATTTCAACTTTACTCTATATATACATAACCAATTAAGTTATGTTGAGCAGGAACCTAGCTAGGTTCTGAAATGATGGTCTGACCAAAAATGAGGGCCAAAGTTGCAGGTTCATCGAGTTCAGAAAACAGAATGAAAGAAATGAAAATAAAAGTTATAAGTTACTGTGGCCCGATGTTGGATCGAATTAATGCAGACAATGAAGACGCGTAGAAAAGAAATCAAAGTCATGCTAGTACTCAAAATCACACACATTCTGAGCTAAAGTACTCAGTGACCAAGGTCCTGATCTCATCAGTTTGTTTGATCCATGGTTTCTGCCACTTCCACCTGAACTGTAGCAATGCAACCACTGATCATGGCTTCTCTTCCACCTCCAAAGCTTTCCACATTGTCCTGACACTGCCACTTTTTTAGTGGCAACTGGCAACATCTGGCACCCACCGATAGATCACTAAAATTTGATCAATCAAACTGGAAGCTAGATGCGCAACTTAAGTGGAGGTCAAAGACCAAGGAGATACATTTCTACTAGTGATATGTTTTACTCTCTCCTCTGTCCCAAAATGAGTCCTTTTTTGTTTTTCACAAAAATTAAGTTGACTTTCACGATTAATTTCGTAGCACATATACATGAATACCCTTAATGTTCATACTATACTATTGCAAGTGAAGACTAGAACTTGATATATAGTTACCAAAGGTGAATTTAGTAAAATTATACAAACATAACACTCATTTTTAGACAAAAAAAATATTAAAAATGGAGACTCATTTTGAGAGGAAGGGAATACTTTAAATATATATATATATATATATATATATATATATATATATATAAGCCAGTCGTTTTGTATCCTTTCCCTCAAAAAAGGGCTAAAGAAGGGTTGATGGGTCAGGTTAAGACAGAAATATAGGACAAACTCGATCCCAGAAGATTATCTCGCGCTCCACCACATGGGTTCACCTTTTTTTTTTTCTGTTTGGTTGGAAACTGCTGCTGAAACTCTGATTGACTTGTAGCAATTCATTTCCAGCTGTATATTTACGCTGCTTTGCTACTGTCAGTGACATTAAAGCTGACGCGCACCAGTACTAATCTTATCATCTACATACGTACACAATGCCTCTCAATGAACTTGAGGCCTTCCCCTGTAATAACCATCCATCCAAGTGTGTGTAAGGAAGAGTGAACCATGCAAGTATGACAGAACCAGCAAATGGTTTCTATATCTAATTCAAATTCATACAACTCCTCACTTAGTTATTATCTTAATTTCTAGTTTAGGACCGTTGGAAATCCTTCTTCTTCGTTTTTATGCATTTAATTTCTTCAGAAAGCAATTCCAATCTTAGCACCAAAAGAGATGTTGAGAAGATAATCGCTTAATTGAGGATCAGTGTACGTAAAGAAAGGATCGGAGTAACAAATCTTAACCATAGACGATATCAATTAATGTAGCCAAAGTCAAGGCAACAGCTAGCTTCGTGCTCCTTCACAATAAGTGATTCACTTTGTTGCAATACAGTCATTATATATAAGTTCATGCAATTTCACTTTCAACTCCTTGACTTGAGTGACTTCCACTTCCTTCCTTCTCCCACAGGTGGCAGCTAATGACTCAATATATATAGAGCTTTTAAAAACAGTTTGCAACAAGTTAAAAATAAATGATCTGCGTTGACGTCATAAATAAACACCAGCAATATATATATATATTTAATGGTTGATAATGAGAGTAACTGAAAGAGTATGAAAATACTCTTGATCTTTTTATTATATCTTTGTGATTCTGACTTTTAAAAGTAGTGTATATATTTTCCTTATTTAGGTTTTATCTTTTGTAATTTTATAGTTTATATTGACTAACAACTAATAGTTTATATTTAGTATAGTTTTGTTATTTAGGTAAGAATCTCAAGGAGGAATGGACTCTTGGAAGATATGGAAAGAAGGATCTTAAATTCAGGAAGTGATTGAATCCTTGTCAATCAAGGAATTTTGAATGGCTATAAAAGGAGTCCTCCGCCTCCATAAGTTGGACTGATTTCAAGAGAATTAATATAGCATTATTAAGAGAGAAATCATTGAGAGGTTTAGTGCATGTGTCTCGAAAATCAGGGATTGATTCTTCGAGATTGTTTTGTGTTTTTGTAAGTTCTTAGTTTAGAACTCGGGTTTGATCTTTGGTTATTATTTTCTTTTCATTGTAAGTGTTTTATTCACAACTTGTTTTCTAGCAAGGTGTGCTTTTATGAAAAGGTTCCAGCAAGATTTTTCTTGCTGAAGTATTAATTATTCCGCTGCATTTATATTCTGTTCTTTAAAATAAATTTTCTGGAAAAAGTTGTTTGCTTTGTTGTGTTGTCACTTGTGTGCACAACTGTACACACAAGACATCGCACATCTGGTTAACAGTCCTAGCTACAAATCTTTCATTTGGTATCAGAGCCATCTCTCGACTCAACTGAGATCGATCCTTGAAAGTAGCCAAAATGGAATGTTACCATAACCATAGTCATAACAAACCGCCTACTCTAAATGGTTCAAACTATACCATTTGGAAGGCCAAAATGATTATGCACATTAAATACATTGATCATCGTGCTTGGGTTAGTCTGATTAATGGCTACACTCCTCCCATGATAGAAATTACCCCATCCACGTCTGATGGCAAAGGAGAGAAAAGCTATGGACCTAAACCCATAGAAACTTGGACAAGTGAGGAAATTGCTCTTGCAAACTATAATGCCAAGGCCATGGGAGCAATCTCTGACCATGTGGATCCTCATATGTACAGTTTATTCTCTACTCAAACTGTTGCCAAAACAGCGTGGGACATTCTTCAACTTCATTGTGAAGGACCAGCAAGTGTTAGAAAAATCAAGCTAAGAACTTTAATGACCAAGTTTGAAAATTTAAGGATGGGAGAGAATGAAACCATAAAAGAGTACTCAGCCAAGATTTTGGACATTTCAAATGAGTCTTTTTCATTGGGTGAATCCATATCCAATGCAAGACTTGTTAGTAAAGTACTAAGAACTCTCCCAGAAAAGTTTAACATTAAAATTTCTGTGATTGAAGAAACTCAGGATGTTCATACTGTTGGGCTTGACACTATTCTGGGTATCCTAACAAATTTTGAATTAAATCTTGGGATTCAAGAGGCTAGCAAAGCAAATTCAATTGCTCTTGCAAGTGCTCTCAAGGTGTCTCAGGATCTTGTTCAACTGTCCAAAGATATTGATGAGTCAAACCTAGGAGATGATGAGTGTGCTTTGATTACTCAAAAATTCAATAGCATGTTGAAGAAAAAACGGTTTACTAAGTTTCCAAATTCAGCACACTCTACATCTTCCACGGGTGAATCATCAAAGAAGGAAATAGTCACTAAGAAACCAGTTTTTGAAGGAAAGAAATCAATTGATTCTATTCAATGCCGTGCTTGCAAAGGATTTGGACATTACGCAAATGAGTGTGCTAACACTCTTAAAAAGCGTGGGGTAGGTTTCACAGCGACTTTGAGTGATTCTGATGATGATGAACAGACTGCAAACATGTCTATATGGCATCCATCTCAAATCACTTTGTCTGATAGTGAGTCAGATGTGGAAGATGTGCAATCAGTTGACAGCACAACTTATCACACAACTGACTACACAACTGATGTGTATACCTGTTTGAATTCTTTAACTTCTGGTGAAACTAAAGATGATCCAGAAGAGGAAGAGTGTGCTACCTATGAGGACTTGCACAATACCTATGTTGAACTCCACACTGATTGGACTAAACGGATGGAGCAACTCAAGGTATTTAGACAGGTAAATGAGAAATTGACTGCAGAAAATCTCAAACTAAAGTCTCAAGTTGAGAGTTTGTCAAAAGAAAGTGATTCTCAAAAAGACTCCATAGCCAAGCTAGAAGTTTTACTCACAAAGAAAGACATGGAGTGTGAAAATTATAAAACAAATCTTGATAGAGAGACAGAAACTCTAACAAGGCTAAACACTGGTAAAGCCAAGTTAGAAGAGGTTTTGAAAATAGGAAATCAAGGAAAATCAGGAATTGGCTATGGAGAAACTGTTTTTGTAAAAGAAGGAGCTAGCAGTTTTCAAAAGGGTAAAATCATCTCCCCTGTCAAGTCTGTTCATTCTACGGAAACGACAAAACGAAGGAGAAAGTATGTTTGTCATCATTGCTTCGCTCCTGGTCATATTAGACCATATTGTCACAAGTGAAACAGAACTGGCTTGGGCAATATGCGTGGACACTTGGGCGAAAGTTGTGTACACAACCAAACACACAACCGTACACACAACCCAAAGCCGGAAAGAAAACGCTGGGTAAGAAAGGAAACCGTAACCTGTCGGGTTGTTTTCACCTCTCTTAGGAGCAAGTGTGGAAGGGGCCGGTATTTTGACAGGGTGTTCTCGCCACATGACAGAACACGGAAAATCTCATCGATTATGCTCCATTCAAAGGTGGGAAAGTCAATTTTGGTGGAGGAGCTCAAGGTAAAATTATTGGCAAAGGTACGTTGAATGTATCAGGCTTGCCTAAGCTACACAATGTTCTACATGTTGATGGGCTTAAGGCAAATCTGATAAGCATAAGTCAACTGTGTGATGATGACTTATTTGTTAAATTTGACAAGTCAAAATGTGAAGTTTTTGATAACCAAAATAAGTGTATTTTAACTGGTGCTCGATCTTCGACAACCGTTACAAAGTTGGAAGCGTGTCATGCTTTTTTACTAAAATGGATGATTCTACAGCCATCTGGCATCAAAAACTTGGTCATGCTAGTGAGAGAAAAATCAGAGATTTAATCAACTTTGAGGCTGTAAAAGATTTGCCCAAACTGGATCTTAAAAAATTAAGTGTGTGTGGGTCATGTCAAAAAGGGAAACAAACAAGATCAAGTCATAAAATGGTTCAACACTGTGGAACCACTAGATGTCTTGAATTGATCCATACTGACCTTATGGGTCCGATGGAAGTAGAAAGCATGTCTCGAAAAAAATACTGTTTTGTGTGTGTGGACGATTTTTCTAGATATACATGGGTAATTTTCTTAAGGGAAAAGTCCAACACCTTTGATGAGTTCAAAATTTGGTACAAGAAGGTCAAAAACTTATATGGTTTAAAAGCCATTAGAGTCAGATCTGATCATGGTACTGAATTTGAAAACGCCACTTTCTCTGCTTTTTGCGATTCAAAGGGGATTACTCACGAGTTCTCAGCCCCCAAAACCCCTCAACAAAATGGGGTAGCGGAAAGGAAAAATCGCACATTACAAGAGATGGCCAGAGTAATGTTAAGCTCGAAAAATCTCTCTAAAAGGTTTTGGGCGGCGTGAATACAAAGATGTCATGTAGGGAATCGTGTCTTTCTAAGAATTGGAAGTACTATGACTCCCTATGAGATATTTCTTGGAAAGAAACCCACGGTCAAATATTTTCATGTGTTTGGGTGTATTTGCTACATCTTGAATGACCGAGAGTATCTTTCTAAGTTTGATTCCAAAAGTGACAAAGCCATTTTTATTGGATACTCTACGAACGTAGGGCATTCGAGTTTATAATCTCAAAACCAAAACTCATGGAATCCATAAATGTTGTTTTTGATGATGCTACGATCTTAATGTCAAAACGGTTGAGGATGATATTTCAGGTTGTACTTGGGAGCCAGAACCAGTTAATGACGAATCTGAACCAGCTAATGTGAATGAATCTGCAGAACAGCCAGCTGTGCAACCAGTTGTTCAGCCAGTTGTTCAAACAACGACAAAGACAAGTGGTCAAACAAATGAAGACCAAGACTCGATTCAAACCGATGACGAAGATGTAAGTAGAGAAAAGGACATCCCTCCGAATACAAGGAAATCATCCCACATCTCGGTCATAGGGAAGTGGATGAAGGCATGAAAACTCGAGGAAAAAGGGTCAATTACCGTGACCTTGCCGGTTTGTTATGTCTACAATCCATGTATCATCGTGTAAACTCGTGTTGTTTTGTTGCTAATTATGAACCAAAAATGTTTTGGAAGCCTTGAAAGATGAGAATTGGATTAATGCTATGCAAGAGGAATTAATCCAGTTTGAGAAAAATGAAGTTTGGTTCTTAGTTCCTAGGCCTTCTCACGTCAATGTGATTGGGACCAAATGGATCTTTAAGAATAAATCGATGAACAAGGCAATATAACAAGGAACAAAGCTCGTTTGGTGGCTCGGGCTACACTCAAATTGAAGGGGTGGATTTTGATGAAACCTTTGCCCCGTAGCCCGAATTGAGTCTATCGATTGTTGCTAGCAATTGCATGCTACTTGAAAATCACTCTACATCAAATGGATGTCAAGAGTGCGTTCCTAAATGGTGTTTTAAATGAGGAAGCATTTGTTGAGCAACCTAAAGGGTTTGAAGATCCTTCTAAGCCAAATCATGTCTACAAGTTGAAAAAGGCACTCTATGGTCTTAAACAAGCCCCACGTGCTTGGTATGGTAGACTGACTGAGCACCTAATTCAACTTGGGTTTAAAAGGGGAGAGGTTGATAAGACTTTATTTGTTTTGAAAAATAAAAAGGGTATGCTTGTTGCTCAAATTTATGTGGATGACATAGTTTTTGGTGCTACTACTAATGACCTTCTTGAAATGTTTGTTCAAAGTATGACATCCACATTTGAAATGAGTATGGTTGGGAACTGAAATTCTTTCTTGGTCTTCAAATCACTCAAACCAATGAAGGAATGTCGGTTTCACAATCCAAGTATGCTAAAAGTTTGGTTAAAAATTTGGGCTTGATAATGCATCACACCTAAAAACTCCTATGGGATCATCTCAAAAACTTTGTAAGGATGATGAGGGTGAAAGTGTTGATCACACCCTCTATAGGAGTATGATAGGGAGCTTGCTGTATCTTACGGCTAGCAGACCTGACATAATGTTTAGTGTGTGCATTTGTGCTAGGTATCAAGCTAACCCCAAAGTATCCCACTTAAAAGCTGTAAAACGGATTATAAGATATGTTGGGGGTACTACTCACTTGGGGTTAAGCTATACAAGAGATACCAACACAAACTTGGTGGGTTTCAGTGATTCTGATTGGGCTGGAAATACTGATGATAGAAAGAGCACCACTGGTGGGTGTTTCTATTTAGGGAATAATCTTGTGTCTTGGTTTAGTAAGAAACAAAACTGTGTTTCTTTGTCTACTGCTGAATCAGAATATGTGGCAGTAGGTAGTTGTTGTACCCAATTACTTTGGATGAACCAAATGATAAAGGATTATGGTTTGAAAAGTGAAACCCTAACTGTTTTTTGTGATAACATGAGTGCTAAAGATATTGCTAAAAATCCTGTGCAACACTCCCGTACAAAGCATATAGATATTCGGCACCACTTTATAAGAGATCTTGTTGAACAAAGAATTATTACACTTGAACATGTTGGAACAACAAATCAACTTGCTGATATCTTTACCAAGGCTTTGGATTTTGAGAGATTTTCTTTTCTTAAGAACTCTCTTGGTTTGTGTGATCACGATGATCGCACGTGCATAACTGTCTGCATCTCTGTATAATTGTATATTACAAAAAAAAAAAAAAAAAAAAAAAAAATCCTGCATTCATGCATTGCACGATTATCTCTTGTGATCACTTGACTATCTCTCTGTGTTGACATCTTCTTTGACTCTTGAATGTGAGATCCCTCCTAACTTGGTGATAAAATTTCCTTGTTAAATTTTTGATAATTATCATGGAGTGGGTGTCTAATCTAAGGTCACTGAGAAAAACAAGCTGCCTCCATTTATTTTGAAGCTTCCACTCATGTGCTCAATGCCAATGACTTATTGTTGCATCACTTGGGAAAAAATTTGGGAAGCACTATGGTGTGAGAGTGAATAGCTCCTTCTCGTGGCGATTCAATGCCTAATATGGAGACATTCTAGAGGCTACATGATCGAGGGTTATCTCATTGAACTCTTGTTTGTCAATGTTATGTTAAATACGTGATTTAGTCATACCATGTTGCAATTTATTGAGATTAAAATCCTCACTGTGTGTGCATTGCTCTCTCATGATAGGCATATAGATTACGTTAGGACATTCGAAATCCTTGGTGAAAATATGAGCAATTTGTTTGTTAATTTTCACTCTTCTTGTCCTAATTTTTCTATTGTGATTAATGATCTTTTTATAAGGTGGTTATGAAGTCTAGTAGTCAAAGGAGACTACGGTGAGAGGTTGTGTAATCATGGAAGAGTTCCAACCGGATTAGGAAAGCAAATCTTATCACAAAATTTTGGTAAGTTTTTTTTATTTTTTGTGCCCTAATCCTTTATGAGTTTGGAAGTTCAAAAAGGGAAAACTCCTACCTTTACACGGCTTATTCTCTTCCCTGGTTCAGTTTCCAAGGTTGTGCCCATAAATCCCTTTTTAAACCTTGTGACTTCATCTGTTCAATCAATTAATCTCACAACTGCTCTCACATCTTGTCTCACATCTCCCAAAGTCTCTCTCCTCTCCTTTCTTCTAGATCTTTTGTGTGCGATCGTTCTCATGGCATCTCCACCTTCTTCCACGGCTCCGCATCCGCTACTGTTGCGACTTAAGCATATCCCCACGATGTTCTGCGATTGATGTCCAATCCCTTGGCCAACATATCCGCAATTAACGTTGAAGATCAATCTGTCCTTGATGCTGTTAAGAATGCTCGTCAACCTGAATCTTCAGGGGTCCGTCGCTCTAGCAGGCTGATCGCATCCGGGAAAACTTCAATTTCTCGTCTTTCTCGTCCAGCTGCTCCAAAAATTTCAAAACCCAAATCTGGGGGTTCTGCAAGCACAAGGATGAGGGCTCCCCTGCTCAGGCTCCGGTCGCAACTCAGGCCAAAATTCAGGGGGAGAGCAGCTCTAGGCGTCTCACCCGTAGCTCCGCCCGTGCTCAAGCCGCGCCTGTTCTGCCTGCGGCAATCTCACCGTCACAGCCTGCTGACTCTAGTGATGCTTCTGTGGGCTCTGATGATACTGTAAGTGATCCTGATGTTCTCATCTCTTCAAAACGCAGCCAGTCCCTTCTGTGAGGTCTTCTGTGCAGCCAGTTGTGCCCACAACTGGTGACACATCAGTTCACACAGTTGGCACTACTCGCAAATCTCGGGTTCGTAAGTCCTCTGTTCGTATTCCTTCTTCTCCTTATAATCTGGACTTGAAGTACAATTCTCTGTTTTATGCTCCTGATGCTGAAAATCGTTTTTCCGCCAATCTCCATAGGGCTTTTGTTGTTGAAAAATCTCGACAGATTGAGGTTTTTGACAAAGTTGGATTGACCAATTTTTTCTCTACAAGGTCCCTGGATATTTCTTTAGATTTTCCTATTCCTTATTCCCGGACCTTAGTCTTAGAATTTTATGCCAATCTAAGCCGAGATATTGGTCTTGATCGATCTCCAAATTTTGGGAGAGTTTTTGTTAGGGATCAAGTGGTTGATGTTAGTCCCTCTCGGATTAATACGTTTCTGGGTACTCCTGATCATCCCCTTCACTTGCTTCCTTCTGATATTCATACAGCTGTGTCTGTTGTAACTGGAGGACAAATTTCCAGGTGGAACACTGGGTTTCGGACGAGTTCCTTAACCAAAGTGTTTGTGTTTCTACACCATATTCTGCGCTCCAATTGGTTACCAACGTTAAATTCCTCGTCTGTCACTAAAGATCAGATTCTTCTTATGTATCGTGTTGGGGAGAATAAATTTAACTTGGGGCGAACCATTTTTGATACAATCATGAGCTTTGCGGAGAATGTTAACACCACCTATGCTCTTCCGCACCCTAGTTTGATCTATGCCTTGTTGAAAGATCAAGGGGTTCCAGATATTCCTGGGGACAGTCTCTCCATCATTCCGGATCATTTTAAAATTCCCAAGACCATGCTTGATGCATCTCGGGTTGATGATCTGGCTCGTTTTTCTGGGCTCGCATCGACTTCGGTTTCTGTGCAACCAGTTGTGTCCACAGTTGTGTCCACAACTGTTCTCCCTACTGTGCCCACAACTGCCGCTCAGGACCATGATGCCATCCACGCTCAGATTGCGGTCTTCAAAGCTCAGATATCTTCACATCAGGCTGAGATTGAAAGTAGACATCTTCTCATTGCTGGCCTGCAAAGGAATATTGCTGATTTGGAGGCTTTGCTTTCTGGTTCCTCTCAAAAAGGGGGAGATATTATAGCTACTACTAGTGCATCTGGTGCTGAAGGGATCGTGTTTGATATTGAGAAGGAGATTGATGAGGCTGCGTCTACTCTGGAGTTGGACGTTTTGGGTGAAGACCTATACTCGGGTCTTTAAATCTTGTGGAATTTGTGTTTTTTTGGACTGTAATGACTTTATTTAGTGGTATGTCTATCTGTTTAGCCTTATCAAATTGTTGTTGCAGGTTTTTGTTCAGAACCACAAAGATAGGGGGAGATTGAAAGAGTATGAAAATACTCTTGATCTTTTTATTATATCTTTGTGATTCTGACTTTTAAAAGTAGTGTATATATTTTCCTTATTTAGGTTTTATCTTTTGTAATTTTATAGTTTATATTGACTAACAACTAATAGTTTATATTTAGTATAGTTTTGTTATTTAGGTAAGAATCTCAAGGAGGAATGGACTCTTGGAAGATATGGAAAGAAGGATCTTAAATTCAGGAAGTGATTGAATCCTTGTCAATCAAGGAATTTTGAATGGCTATAAAAGGAGTCCTCCGCCTCCATAAGTTGGACTGATTTCAAGAGAATTAATATAGCATTATTAAGAGAGAAATCATTGAGAGGTTTAGTGCATGTGTCTCGAAAATCAGGGATTGATTCTTCGAGATTGTTTTGTGTTTTTGTAAGTTCTTAGTTTAGAACTCGGGTTTGATCTTTGGTTATTATTTTCTTTTCATTGTAAGTGTTTTATTCACAACTTGTTTTCTAGCAAGGTGTGCTTTTATGAAAAGGTTCCAAAAGATTTTTCTTCAAGTATTAATTATTCCGCCGCATTTATATTCTCGTTCTTTAAAATAAATTTTCTGGAAAAAGTTGTTTGCTTTGTTGTGTTGTCACTTGTGTGCACAACTGTACACACAAGACATCGCACATCTGGTTAACAGTCCTAGCTACAAATCTTTCAGTAACCATTGATGATTAAATAAAAAAGTAACCATTAAATACTCCCCATATATATATATATATATACACACACATAGCATAGTTATGCTGCAAATGCAAACAGTATATCATAATCACAAGTACACTATACATATCATCCGTAGAGAGAGAGCATAAGGATTGAGAAAGCCAATATATACATGAACTTCTATAGTGGAATCCTTAAAGGAAGCCATGCAAACAGCCCTATCCCAAAACAAACGCAAAGGACCTGTCTGAACTCTAAATTAAGTCAGGATTCTAGATGAATTTCACTCTCTCCATAATTGATATCTTTTGTAATAGGAATACAGTTATATTATATATCTCCTGAAAATCATTAATGGGAGAGGGAGCTGAGGAAATGGAATGAGGTTGCTAGAGCATAGCATTTGAGATATTGATACCAGAAAATCCAGTAATTTAGATAATTCTATAGAAAAGATCAGGCTTATTCCGAATGTTGCGAGCACGATTAGTGTATTTGAGAGTGTTAAAAGAGTTTCATCAGCATCGATATCAGCACGACTAACACACTTTGGAATGGACAACATTCAATCTTATAAAAGCAAATTAAGCCTGATAAAAATCTTCATATATAATTAGCATGGGGCAATTCACACCCCAAATTTCTCTAAGTACACTACTTACACCAACCCTTTAATTTTGAACCTCCCTAAATACTAAATACACCCCCTTATTCTCTATTTTAGCCCTCCTAAAATATATAGAAAAACAATCACTTTTCTAAACACACACACACCCCCCCCCCTCTACTTATAAGACACTCACACCCAAACCCAAACCCAAACCCAAACCAATTTGTTTGATGAAAATGAAGAAAGAAGAAGAGGAAAATGAAGAGAACAAATTGCATTTTAGGTTTAAACATGATTTGTTTTGCGATTCGGATGTTAAATAATTTTTAGGGTCGAGTTACATATGAATTCCTTTGCAATTTGAATATGAATTTGGTGGTTTGAGTGATTTTAGGTTGAAATTGATAAAATTCTGAACTTGTTCGGTTCAGCCCTGGTTGACCAAATAGCCTTAGTGTTGTTTGGCTAGGCATGTTGCTTGTTTGGACCTTGATCCATCATGAAGACTGAAAGGTGCAACGGGGTATTTGGATTGCAAGTCGTGATTAAAACACTTTTTTGCACGTCTTTTGAGAGTTATGCAAGGGAAACAACTTAAGTTAAGTTGGTCAATATAGCAAATCAGAAGTTTCAAGAAATTAAGGGAGTTGGCATGCTTCCCCAGAACTAATAGGTGGGTTTTGAGAGCTGCAAAGGGTAAGATGGGTTCTTTAGCAAAAACAAATATAACGTTGCTAGGTTTACAACTATTTCTACAACTATTGTTACAACTAAGGTTTAATGAAGGACAAAGTTGTCTTTTTCCAAAACACGTTTGTCTTTCATTAAAGTTTAGTTGTAGCTGTAGAAAGAGTTGTAAACCTAGCATTTTTCAAACAACAAAAATGGTTATACGGGACTAAAATCTCTATCAAGTAGGATGGATGGGTTGCGTGGTATAACTTATTTTCTCATCTTAAACACTGGAATGAAGCGCAAATTATTTTATGAACAAAACAACCCAATCATGAACCACAATAAAAATATAGGCATGGAGCTCAACATATGTCAATTGGTCTTTAAGGTGAAGTGGCAATTTTTACATTTTTATCAGTTATTGGTCTAAAACAAACTATCCGTAACTTTTAGCTTGTAGTTTATCATCATTGCTAACCCACAATGTGTCATTTGTTAATGGTGCAAATTTGATTTCTAGGAGTCAAATATGAAATATATTTTTTGCAAAAATATTAAATTACTTCATATTAATGTTAATGAACAAGAAATCTTCTACAAGAAGAAATGTAAAATGCATTTTGGTATCGTTCAAACATCATATGAAATGCAGTACAAAAATATGACTAAAATTGATTAGTAAAAAGCATGCATATTGAGTAATTAATGGCATGGTTCCTAGATTTTTAGACCAATTTTCATCTCTATTTCACATTATTGCTTATCCGAGTAGGCGTTAGGATCCGAAACGAGGTGGGAGACAGACTTCACAGCTAGCTTATCCAAAAAGGTTGTTCAAGTTTACAGGAATTGGTCCTTGAAGCTAGGAAGTTTTCATTTTTAAAAATATTATGCAATTAAGGATTTCTCGGAGAACAATTCCTCATTTGGGAACATCATCATTTTAGATGCAAGGAGCTATATGCGAGCTTTGAGTTTTATTGAGAGTAAATTTTCCCAGTGCTTTGTTGAGAATTATGTTTTCTTGGACGGAGGAAGTTGCTAACTTTATAGAGTTCCTCCCACAGGTCCTAACTTGTTGTCTCTCACAACTAATTAAAAAAGTAAGTTCATCGTCTTGATAAAAGTTATAGATTAATTAATTGTATGCTTTTTACTTAAATTGGGATGAAGATAGGATAAAAAGTTGGAATTCATATCAATTTTTTATCTTTAAATTTCCAAAATATGGCATGTTTCAGAACAAGAAGAAAAGTTTAATGTCTGTTTATTGAATACGAACACCATTGTACCAACACTTTGTATGCAATTGATTTAATTATTCAAAATTTCTAAGAAAATAGCAACTGGGGATTAAGTTATAACATGTGACTTAGAACACGACATGGTGAAACAGGAATTAAACTCATTTGTTAAGTACTAGAAAGTTGAAACTAGGGGCCAAAAAGCATATGAATTTCAATAAAAATGGCTTTGTTTCCACGCTACCCGTACGTTGTTGACCTTTGTTCTTTATTTGGGCATAATCAGGCACAACGAGCCACCGGGTGCACCTCAAATAAGCTTCTTTCCCATTGGCTATCCGCTACCACTTCAGTTAAATCGAGACCGTAAAATATCGGCGTCCGAAAGATTATTTAAACGCATTTCCCTTGTACGGGCCTAAATAATTCAGGCAAGGCCGCTCTCCTGACTGAGAATATAGTCTTTCTCTTACTAACCAGCTTGAAGAAGACGAGAGAGGGGCTGCCATTTCCTTCTTCAAACACAAATCTAGAGAGAGTAATTAAAAATGTCTGGTGGAATTGCTCGTGGCCGTCTCACGGAGGAACGCAAAGCATGGCGAAAGAATCATCCCCATGTTCGTCTCTCCACCTCCTCTCTCCATTTTCGCACACACACATATATATACACTGATAAGCGTGTGTTTTGGTTTTGATTTGTGTTGTATACATGTGTAATTGTTTCGATTGTTTGGTAATTTAGGGTTTCGTGGCGAAGCCAGAGTCGCTACCTGATGGTTCAGTGAATTTGATGGTGTGGCAGTGCACTATCCCTGGTAAGACCGGGGTAAGTTTTCGTTCTTCTTCTTATTCGCTATTTACTTCACAAACTTGGTGTTACCTCCTGTTTTTACTGGTATGTCAATGCACAGTTTGATTTCTCGCTGGTATTGGCGTTTTAATTTTGAAGTGTGTGGAGTTTGTATTTTCAATTCGAGATGTAATTTATGGATTTCCACTTGTATACATTACTATATGGTTTTTAGTTTGATGTTAGTGCTCTTATTTACTTATACGAGTAGTGAGTGGTTTGCCCCATGCCTTTGATTTGTTTGGTATGCACGGATGCTAGAAGTGTGTATTATTGTGTTGGGTCATACATTGATTAGTTGTCTGATTATAAGAACTGGATGAGCAGCTCAAAGTTGTGCAATTGCTTGGCGAGATAATTTAGCTATGGATATGATGGGACTGTGGGGGTACTCTTTGAAGGCCAGAGTTGTTTTTGGAGGATAGCATTGGAGCTCATTTTTGGACGATGATATGTATTTTGAATGTACTGATGAGCCACTAGAGGGAGGGACTTTCCATGGTAAAAAATAGCGTTCGGGCTGATGCTGCGGTGTATCCTAGTGTTTTTATTAGGACCACTTCTAGGCAGAAAGTGATGAGCCTTACGACGTTTATAAAAGAAACGGTCTTTTGTTTTTCATTTGGGGTGTGCAGTGATTGTCGCTTGGTTCCAGCTGACAAGGAGGGAGGGAATTTTCTCTGAGTTGTTTACTTGGCTTCTTTTGTCTAACTCTTACCATTCCAATGATTTGTTCCCTCTTTGGATCCATGGAGTTTGCAAGTGTTGTGGGGTCATTCCTAAAGCCCAAGCTGATGGCAAGGATAACCATGACCTCACCTGGTTGTTTAGGTTTCCCCCCTCTAAAGTTTAACCTTGTTAAGCTCGTTGGAAATGAGGTCAAACTGGTGTTTATTCTCCTAATGTGGAGAAAGGATATGGTAGCTGGAGCATTCCGAGGTTGTGGTCCTCGGTTTAAAATGAGACAGTAAATGGTGGTTCCTGAAAGTTTTTTTTTTTTTTTTGATTAGGTCTATTAGCTTCTTCCCCACCCGGAGTGGTTCATTATTGTTGTTGTTGTTGTTGATATTTTGTGGAAATCTGAGGTCTACTTTTTCTTACCCATTTATGGATGTTTTATTTCTTATACTGTTGTTATTAATAATTTAATCTATAAATTATTAATAATTTTAATATATATCTATCAAAAACAAAATGTGTGTGTCTACACAGTACACACACAAGGGGGACGTGCTAGTCCTTGAATGGATGCCCATGGGCTTGCCACAGTCAATTGACTAAGGTAATCCAATCACCCAGATTTGGGTAATCAACCAAACTTTATTTATGGAATTCTTGGCCCCAGGATTGCAAAGTGGTGGGGTCAGTCCGTACTTGGATTTTTTTATGCCAGATTGACAATGAACACGGAACTAGAAATCTGAAGCTTGTATCAGTTATTGGAGAAAAGAGTTGGAAGTAGGCACATGAGCATTGCTTTCTATCTTTTTCCCTGAAGAATAACTACAATTTTTTGTTGAACAGGCGCAAATATATTATTGGCTGAAAGATAATAGGTGTTTAGAAAAGTATTGGATGTTGAAGATCCAAAACAATAGAACTGGGTGCCTTCAAAGAGCAGGCGTCCAATATAATAATTAATAAGTCGGGCTGGTTCTAAAGTGTAGAAAGTCATCACTAGCTTTTTGCTACATGTCCTTCAAACTGTTTTGCGTAATTACCTATGGTTGCTTTCTTATGCATTAAACTCGATACGACCATTAAAAAGACTTGAAGAACAATAAATAAGTTGTTTATTTAAATGACGATAAATGATATTTCCTTTCCTCGGCAATCTTGGTTTCCCTATCCTTGATTTTTTCGTTTCCAAGTTTCAAATTAGTTCTTGGAATATTACAGTTTTTTTTTTTTATTTATTTTTTTGTAGAGTCATTCCTCGATCCTCGTGGTTCATCCCTGTTTGTGTTCATCATCTTATGCTTTCTGCCTTCTAAATCATGTTACATACCTTTTAAAAATCTCCCTTGTATATTACTCCCTCCGTTCCAAAAAAAGACTCATGTTTGACTCGGTACATAGATTAAGAAAAATGAATAAATATTAGAATGTTGTATGATTTCTAAAAGTGCCCACGTGATAATGGGGCCATCAATTAAAGTAGGAATACAATCTGGGTAACATGGTGAACGTAACATCCCAAAAAGTAAAAATTAGAGAGTGGACACTTTTTTTGGAACGGCCTAAAAGAGAAAGATGGACTCTTTTGAGGAACGGAGGGAGTAACATATAATTCGTCATCCATAGGCCAGTACCAGAATTTGCTTATTTAGCAAATAGTTCATCGTATTTCTACAAACCCCATTAGTGGGAAGTAATATTTTGACGAACACTATCAGTGAAAAGTTCGTTATTTCTATTAGCAACATTAGTGGTAATGAATATATAAATATCATACTGTGAGAACCTTGATTACTCTGATTAGAAATTCTTGAGAAGAAAGAGCTGGCTTTGATGAAAACATCCAATGATTTCTTTAATAGCACTGTTTTGATGAGCCAACTTTTGGTTCAATTTTGTGTTCTAGAATTGAACATTATATGCAGTGACAGGCACCCGTGCAGCCAAATATGGTCTTAACTTCAGACTGCCTTAAGCCTAAAAATTGTACAACAGTCTCGTGCGTTAATATGTATTCAGCTTAATTTCGGTACCTTTTCTTAATCATTTGAGAAGCTGAAATCAACCAGCTCAAGCTTGGTATTGCCCACCTCTTTTGAGGGATATTTCTGGTGTTTGAGCCCGGTAGAGGAGAAAGAAGTAGAAACTTTAGCTGATTGAAAGAAAAAGACTGAGAAGTCTGGGGAGTAGGATAAGGCTATATTAATCAATCATAATATTTTTTTTCTGGTATTTTGGGTTGTTAGTAAACATCAGATTGATGTTTTCTTCTTGGGTCTGGATCACATTGACTCTTCAGGATTAAAGGGACTAATTGCGTTGGTGAATGTAACAGCAAAAACTTCTTTAGCTGAGTGAGATGGAGGAAAATATAGATGGAACTGGAACAAATCAATGAATTGAAGAAAACTCTTGCAATAGGGTATACCATTGATATGTTTATGCGTACCACTCCCAAGAAAAGAGAGGAAGAACATGCAAAATTGTGCTAGATTATTGGTTAAGATTTTGTTTATCTTATGGATACCTATTTTGCACTTAAGAACTGATGATATTTTAGAGTTATGCAACAAAGTGCATCTATGGAGAATATCATATGTTGTGAAATTACAACACTTTATCTGTATTTCCTGAGGGAATTTGGCGTTTGAAGGGCAGGATGACCAAGTGGAGCTTGTTAAGATTTGGTGGAAAGGGTATTGATTGAAGGCTGGCCGCTTATTTTTCCTATTGCTGATGAACATTTAGGGTTAGTGGTTGGGTGTTGCAGCCGTATTGAGTGTGCCAAAAATAAGTTAAGCTGAAAACATTTAAAATCACGTAACTTAATATCATTTGTATATACAAATAATCATATGAGTTTTTAGTAAAGTGGTTCAGAGTTCGGACCCATTCAAGATATAGTGTATCTTTTAGTTACAATCCCTTGTTTCAAGGGAGCACCCTTTGGTTCTTAACAACTAAATAAACACTTCAACTGTGTTTAAATTTTGTAGATATACAAGGGTAAATGAGCCTTCCGATTATTCCATAGGACGGTCATCTTACTTCGATTCCCATTCCCATTAACAACTAAATGAACACTTCTATTAATTGTGTCTTATCAATTTTAGATATGCATGGGTAATGACTCTTCAAAATGAAAGTTATTCCATGGGATTGTCATTGCATGGCACTAGGGTGATGTGGCTTGACTTAACAATCCAATCGTAACACTTGGATTGGTGGTTGCGAAGTGTCCCATAATCTAAAGGTGTTGTTTGGTTTTGATTGGAAGACACATGTGCCTAATGCAAGTCGAAAGTCACACCACATTAGCAGGATGACATGGTGTGATGTTCTCAAGGAATAATTTCTAAATCTGTGAACCCAAAGATGAAACAAAGAATCAAATTTACATGCCATTTATGGTCCTCAAACTTAATTCCCTAGCCGGTCAAAATTTACATTCCTTTAGTAGGCTGTATACGATGCACTTAATTTTTCTTAATTTGTGATGTAACCCACATGGCCATCAATTTTTTATTTTTTCTAAACTTGCTAATTCGTCAGTAATGCTATAGTAAAGGTTGTTCCAATTTTTATTTTATTTTTTATTTAGACACTCCTAAAACTGAAGAGACAAAAGCAAGCAGTTCCAATTTATTTTGGTTAAACATGTCACCTAAAGTCCCTAGAGAGAGAGAGAGAGAGAGAGAGAGAGTCTGAGAAGAAAAGAAGGGAGAAGGTGTAATTTTTGCTTTCTTTCAATCCTTTTTCTCTTCCGTCACATCATGCACTTACACATTCTCTCTCTCTCTCTCTCTCTCTCTCTCTCTCTCTCTCTTCAAAAACGCCCCCTCTCCCTCCCTTTCCCTATTCTTTGTTGGACTTTTTTTAAAATTATTTTTACTTTTGTTCCTTTTAAATATACATAAGTACCTATTGTTAGATGATTGAAAAAGTGGTTTTATTCCCAAAGTTCCCCAAAAATTAAAACAATCTTATTTGAAAGCATAAAATAAAAGGGAATGTTGTTAAGGTGAACTTTGAAATTTTGGTACATCTCCGTATGCTCAAAACATTGAACACATCATCACCAAATTTATTCATCTTGCACATTCAATGAACCTTGTTTAAAATATCATAGAAAAAAAATATCTTGGGGAATGCTCATCCTGTATATCACGAACTTGTTTTATTAAAATAAGAGAAGAAAGGAATTCTGACAAGGAAAATGTGGAGAGCTACTTACCTTCTTTTCTGTTTTCTCTGTACATTGAGATGTTATGAACAAAAACATGTTATTTCCGTTAAATCTGTATTTGAAGAGGGGACTTTTGGAAAGAGAGTTTTGAAAAGGACAGCACACTAGCCCTATCCTTCATTGATTTGAAAATATTCTGTATCTTCTATTCTAGGCCTCTTTTATTCTCTTTATAGGACTCTTATATATAACTTCAATTAATATCTAAAAATATGTCAAGACAAAAGAAGCATCCTAGCGATCTAGAGTCAATATTCACGTGTCTACCAAACAAATTCGGTAAATGGTTGCTTTTTGTTTGGTAAAGTGTTCGTTTATCAAAAAAATTAAAGCAACTTCCTACACTAGCAAGACATAATTAGAGGCAAAATGGAGAAACAAAAATCACTAGTGTCAATGTAGGCACCACCGAAGTACTTAAAAAGCAAAGGGAAAAAAGGAGTCCTATAGTTACTTCGCGTCACACGCCTAACCAAACAGAATTGGAAAGGCTAGCTTTGGTTTCTGTGAGTATTGGAAGGGATGTTTAAAAAATAATTATAATAAAACAACTCCTTACTCTAGCATGATTTGTGGATTAGGAAGTTTAGAAACAATAAAATTGGTGGCCATCTGGGTCACACCACCAAATTAAAATATCAAGTTGTCATATACCGGCCAACTAAAGGGATGTATAGTTTGACTCTCCTTTGACCGGCTATGAAATTAATTTTTAGGATCACAAATGACGTGTCTCTACTTGTGGCCAAGCCTACCAAAACAGCAAATTTGATTATTGTTTCATTTTTTGGGTTCATAGATTTGGACACTATATCCTTCTTGCTTAACCACTTATTTTATAAACAAAAGGCGTTTTGACAAAAAATTAAAATTGACTTCTAAATCGGGGCCAAAATAATGAATGCTCTACGCATTCAAAACAAATTAGTAATTTTGAACTACGTCCAACTTGATACCTTTATTGGGATGTGTAGGCAACTTGAAAACTTGGTTGGAACAGTCACGATTAAAATGAAAACCTTAGTTCATAAAGTGAAAATCATGCTAAATTGATTTCATCTCTTTCCTAAGATTCGATGCTCAGATCAGTTAATTGGATTTACCAATTTTTGATAAAGTAATTCTTATAATTCTCGAAATCTAGGAAAAAGTTCCAAGTGGTTTTGCATTCAAATTCATCAATGCTGTACACGTTCAAAATAATCTAAATGACTTTTATCAATTAATTGAAGTCATTATCTTGGTAAATTATTTTTTACCAGTTTCCAGAATCAAAGTTAATGCCCTCCCGCATTCAAAATTATGAATGCTCCAAGCATTCAAAATAAATAAATTATTCAAAAGTAAGGTTGACTTGATTACAATATTTGGATTTGTGAGCAACCTGACCTGAAACCCCGATAATGTTGCAGTTAAAATGAACTCCTTGGTTCGTTTAATTAACGTTAGGATAAATTCGGTTCCAAAGTAAAGTTAAATTCATGAATGCTCTACACATCCAAAATTACGATTGCTTTATGCATTCAAAGTAAATTAATAAAAAGTCGGGTTGCAGTGAGAATTAAAACTGAACTCTTTGGTTCTTTATATAAAATTACAATAAATTGATCTTTATCAATTTATTAAATCTAACGTAAATGGGTCATTCTCCCTAAACTAAAATATGAATGCTCTACGTATTCTTAATATATGCCCCGTCCATTGGTCAAATCAAAGGGTCATTGTCCCATAGAGTCACTATGTGTGTGCTGTTTGTTCTCCGTCACGGTTTGAACAATATGCATGTTTGTGATGTTTTTCACCTGCGTGGAAATTATTGTTCCCTTCTTTGGCTTTTGGTCATTTTCATGAGAGCTGTCTATATTTACTCGGTTTGACTATGGCTGCATGTCTTTTTTCTTCAATTTGTGTGCGATCATGACACACTTTTGGTGAACTATTATCAGAATGTTACTATAATTGTGTTTGGCACAGACATTTATTATGCATAGTTGTTGCAGACCGACTGGGAGGGTGGTTACTACCCCCTCACACTCCACTTCAGTGAAGATTATCCAAGCAAACCACCCAAGTGTAAATTCCCCCCTGGTTTCTTTCACCCAAATGTTTACCCATCCGGAACCGTTTGTCTGTCAATACTCAATGAAGACAGTGTAAGTGCTTTGTGTATCTTTGCGACATAGTGGAAAATCTATTAGGTCTCATTAATATTGGTCTGTATTTTTATTGATTATAGGGATGGAGACCAGCAATCACAGTTAAGCAAATTCTGGTTGGCATCCAGGATTTGTTGGACCAGCCCAACCCTGCTGATCCTGCACAAACTGACGGATATCACCTCTTTATCCAGGTAATACTGGTCGATTAGAACTAAAGCTAACCAATCCTTATAACTCAGTGATTTATGTGATTCATATCCTATAATTGTTTCAAACCATATGAGGATACATCTTGGTATGATAGGGTCTGTTTCAGATTGATAATGAAGAACTCAAAACATTCTCTTCTCCTTTTTTTCATCCTTTTTTAAATAAAATTTTCTGGTGAAAACAGATGGCAAATTCCTTTTCCTGCTTTAATGAGACAATTGGAATGATGAAGGAACCACTGATCTGCTTCCGTAGTACTCAAGAATTAGACTCACCAAAGATTTTTATTTCTACTCAAGAATTTATTGTTGAGAATATCACACTATCTAATGTTTTTGGCCACCATATAAGCAGAATGTTTTTGGTGGTAAGATGGCTGGTCTGATGCCTGCTACTTTGCTAGGATATAAGTTGGGGTATTTAGTGGCCAACATGCATCAAATGGTGACAACTTATATAACTTTGCTTCTTTGTAAACTGGGCGTTACCATATATGCTGAATCTGATTCTTAGAAAATTATTCTACTTTTTGCCTGTAGGACGTAGGGGCTGGGAGGAATATCCGTGGGATTTTCTACCATACTATAGACTCTAGAATAGGTGTTCAAAGTACCATCTCATACTGAATCATGCAACCAAATTTTGCAGGATACTGTGGAGTACAAGAAGAGGGTTCGCCAGCAAGCCAAGCAATATCCATCTCTTGTCTAATTGCCGTGGTTTGTTACTTGGTCAGGTTGATTTCCTGTAGACTGTATTAATGAATTTCCTTTTCTTTGGATGTAACCTCTGTTGATATTTGAAAAAGAATTAATCAAACTAGCCAAAGATGCTCATTGGTGTTTGGGATAGAGACAACAGAAATCTTCATTTATGTCTCGAAGTTTGTAGTGACTATGGTACTGTTTTCTCTCCCAATATATGTGAAACAATCAAATCTGTTAAACTGTTTGGTAGAAGTTTCGAGTAATATTGGAACACTGAAGCAGAAGAAACCGTTTTAGGTGCAGCTTCAGTAACATTGTGGGTAAACACACCCCCTTTCTATGGCTAGCTTTGTAGTTAGTAGTGGAGTTTTTTTGGTGCAATAGTACGAGCCTTGATTGCGTTGTGGTATCTAAGTATGGATGCATAATGTGAGGTTTTTCTCTTTGGCATTCTCTGTATCTTTGTTAATTTTGAGAATTTTGCATAAAGGCGTCGTGCTGTGTATTGGCACTTCGTTGAGGCTTTCCGTACTTTAACCAAGTTTATGAGTTACTCATTTCGCTTGTATTGGTAAGAGCATACTCCCGATGACGGTGGCTGAAGTAGAAGTGGCTTCATAGAAGAATTGAGTACTCCATACGATTAAATTTGGGAAGCTCTGCAGCTGCAGTTTGGAAATAGGAGTGTGCGAAGGAGCCATGAATTTGACTTTCACTAGAACTGTGCGTTTTTGGATGGGCAGTAGAGCTATGCTAAGTCCATATATCTGACCTGGAACCAAATCTGAAACTGCGTCCCATCTATTAAATTGCGTACAGGGCTTGCCGGAATCCATTTATTGGCAATCGATTAAATTGACAGATAGGTTAGATTCTCGGTTGAACATTAGGAAAGCCAACCATAAAGGGACGGACTTTCTTTCCGTATATCCACCATATGCATGCCTCTGCAAAGACGAAGGAGTTGAGCGCAGTCTTGCTTGCTGGCTGCGGATTTGTTAATGAATAGACTTCCATGAACCCTTTTTTTTATAATTAAAATTCCAAGCTGGTAATTATCAAGATACCAAGTCAACAATCCTTTGTATAATGCCTGCCTTGTAAATTCATGTATGTTGTTTTATCTTCCCAAGGTTCTCTTCCTTATCCATGTATCTAAAATATGTATATAAACTCATTACAGTAACTCTCGGTGATGAGAGTGATCATTACTCTAACTAAAGTATTGTGTATTAATTGTAATTATCATCATAAATCTCCGTATTGTTATACTCCAGTCCAGTCCACTGATGAATGAAAGAAATGGTTGTAAGTTTGAACATTGCATCTTTGTTTCTCCAGGAGATCAACGACGGTGGACATAGATAGCTAAGTAGAGAGATCTGAATGTATACGGGAGGCATATAGTTCAATCAGAAAAACAAAATTTTTTTTTTTTTTTAACTATATTATTAGTAAAACGATTATTAAGGAGGTAAAAATATTCCCATCTTTTACTTGTCTATTTCTATTATAAACTTTTTTACATTGAGATTCATAGATTGTCTAATTAAGATGTTCAAAGTTTTGTTTATTTAAATATTGGAAAGAGAGAGGCTATTTCCACTATAAAAATTGCTAATCCACTAATTCACTTGAATTATACGATAAATCTTTTAAATTACTTTTACTTTTCTATATCTCTTTTTTTCTCTTTAACGAATATATTTATTTTTTTATTTTCATATTTTCGTGTAAAATTACACATCATTAAATTTAATTTTTTATTTACTTTTGATAAAGTAATAAGATATGCCAAAAAAAATTATTTTATATTTTTATGCACTTGAATGTTATTAATATTTATCAATGATGATTCATAAAAATCAAGGGCACCGGGGGTGCCGAGCTGTCGCGGACGTAGGATATCTGGCATGTATTATCTGCAAAAAAGACACCGTGAGAGGGGCGGGGAGGACTCCCCGCCAAAGCCCTCCGGTGTGTTCGTCAGTCTCAAAGCTATATGAAAAGCAGGATATATTTGCTAAGCCAAGTGAGACATACGTTGGACTGAGAGAGGAGGTGGCTATATATACTCGTAGGGGTCGAACCTCTATTAATTTTGGGGTCATTTGCTGGAGTGGGGCCCATACAATTTAGCGGGTCCAGAATATACACATCAGAAGCCCCCATTCCTTATTCCTCGAGATTCACCTCAAGGGTGAGGAGTATTATTTGCTTGGGTTCACCTTGGACCTGCCAAGATGCATCCACTCGACCTGAGAGCATAACAATAATCCTTGAAATTAACTAAGTCATGTGCTCGGTACTCGAGTAACACATGACCTCAAACATTAATTAAGGAAATCAACTCGACCTAGGAGCATAACAATGATTCTTGAAATTAACTTAGTCATGTGTTCGTCACTTGGGCAACATATGACCTCAAACATTAATTAAGGAAATCAGCTCGACCTGGGAGCATAACAATAATCCTTAAAATTAACTAAGTCATGTGCTCGTTATTTGAGCAACACATGACCTCAAACATTAATTAAGGAAATCAACTCGACCTGGGAGCATAACAATGATCCTTGAAATTAACTTAGTCATGTGCTCGTCACTCGAGCAACACATGACCTCAAACATTAATTAAGGAAATCAGCTCGACCTGGGAAGGACCTCGACCTACGAGGTTTGTTTTTGACCTCGACCTGTGAGGTTCATTTTTGGCCTCGACCTGCTACACCAGAGCGGGGAGGATGTAATCTACTCAACCGCGAGTTACACTCGAGCGGGGAGGATGTAATCTACTCAGCCGCAAGTTACACTCGAGCGAGGAGGATATAATCTACTCGACCACAAACAACGCTCGAGCGGGGAGGATATAATCTACTCGACCGCGAGCAACGCTCGAGCGGGGAGGATAAAATCTACTCGGCCGCGAGTAATGCTCGAGCGGGGAGGATATAATCTACTCGACCGCGAGCAACGCTCGAGCGGGGAGGATATAATCTACACGGCCGCGAGCAACACTCGAGCGAGGAGGATAAGCGCAGAAAGGCACGGGGTACTACTCAACCGCAAGTAACACTCGAGCGGGAGGACCAAATCTACTTGGCCGCAAGCAACACTCGAGTCGTTTGATTTGACCGTTACTTAACGGAGCTTGACCGATAGTAGAGGGGTCCATTGGCGACTGTTCTTCGTTAAAGGGTCAAGCTATAACTTCCCATCAGTCAAGGGACCAAGATGTAACTACTCTACATTGAAGGGACCCAGCTGTAACTATGTAGCAGTTTAAGGACCAAGCTGTAATTCTTCAGCACTAAATGGGCCAAACTGTAACTTCTTGGCAGTTAAGGGACTAAGTCATAACTGTTCAGCAATACATGGGTTGCACTGTCGTTGGCAAAAGTGGTAGGACCAAGCTGAAACAGTTCTGCATTTGGAGGACCATACTTATAACTGTCAGCATTCAAGGGCTCATTTGTAACTGCCAATAATGGAGAAGACTGTTTCTCCCATGTTTGTAACTGATGTGCGTGGATTGGAGGAATTATTAACTTGTACGTAATGGAGGCATGAGAGGCACATCCGTTTTGAAACCTTCAATCTGCCTTCTGTCGTCATTTCTTCGTTTTCTCCAGCCATGCCACCCTCACCCTTTGCCGGCTCATTTGACAATTAACGATTACACCTACCTTTTCTCTCTCTCCCACGCTAAAATCGTTGCGTTGCGAGATGAGATCTCAAATCCCTAACTCAATAATGATGACAGCACCAGCAACATTATGGTGGCAAATGGAAGCTCTGCTGACGGCCTTGGATCGCAATGGTTTTTGATTCTCCAACGCCGCCTCCATGGGGACGAAGCAACCTGCTATGTTTATTATTGGTCCTGAGCTCCTTCGATACGGCTAACACACAAAACCCATCTCGGACGAATTGTATTGTGAAGCCTTTCACGGGCGATCAGCAACGCTTAAAATCCCAAGAATCTGTCCCAATCTCTCCTCTTTCTGCAATCGAGTAATATCTCCTCTTGGTTCATGACAAATTTGTTTAAGGACTTTATGTAATACCCCGACCTAACTTCTTTCCTGGTTCGCTTGTAGTCTCTCGATATTGACCTTAAAACCCTTGGAGAGTGAGGTGTCATGCTTGTTAAGCATGACGTGTTGAGTCGAGAACCATATTAGACACGTAGTTAAGCTACGTTGTGTCGTGCATTTTTTCCGTATTCGTTCGAGACTATTCTCGACCTTGATCGACATCCGTATACGATGATCATTTTCCCGTCCCACTGACCTAATCTTGGTTTAGACTCCTTCACGATTGATGATCATATTGATCTTGTCGTTAACCCGCACGCCGAATCATTTTGAGTGTTTCGTGTACCCCGATTTGTACTCAAATATTTACATGATTTATTGCGTGAGCATTATGTTGAACTTCTAGCGTTGTTTCCAGAATTTCGGGAACCTTTCTCGAATGTTTCGACCTTCCCATAGACTTAGGATCACTTTGGGATCATTTAGAATTATTTCGGGAGCATTTCGGAGCATTTTCAGAGAGTTTGGAGAATCTAGACACAGAACGATCGCCCTGGGGAGATCAAAGCGATCGCCTTGAATCTAGAGGGCAAAGCGATTTCCCTGGATAGGGCAAAGCGATTGCTCTGCCCCATACTCTGTTCTCCCGGTTTTCATTCTTTCTCGATTTTTAACATTTTTAAGTGGTTTAAAATGCTCAAACAAGCCCGAGATTGGACCAAAAACTTACCCATAGTATTAATAAGAGAACCCAACCTTATTTCCCCTAACAATTTATCCTCAACCCAGATTTTAGAGTGAGAGACTCTAGAGAGAGTGTAGAGAGAGAGTAGAGGAAGAATTCGCGATATCTTGAGCATCCAGAGTCGGATCGACGATCCGTCTTCGCTGTAACATAGAGGGCGACGAGGAGCATATTTTTAGCTAAAGAGATTCCCCGATCTATCGAAGAATCACGAATCCCTCATCATCTCCCACGTTTTAAAGAGAGAAAGTGGTGTTTTGAGGAAGAAAAGCTTGATTCGAGCTTGGATCGAGTGTGGGTTCATCGTTTGAGTTCCATAGAAGTGTAGAGGACCTTGAGCAGTGTATTTCCACCCGAAGCCCCTTTGATTTCGCGGAGGATTTACGTTGTGTTGTAAGTTACTAAACTTTCTTCTTAGATTTCAAGCATCGTAAAGTAGTATCGCGATGTTTACGTGTTACACATGTTGTTTATGAACTTCCTACATGCTATACTTGCTCAAGATGATTTGCTAGCATGTTAAATGATGGGTATTGATGAATTGTCGTTAATTTGGTGGTCTCTGAATATTAGAGACTTGGGGAGTTCATTGTTGTACACGTTATTGTTGTCTCAGAGTATTAGAGACTCCTCGAGATTGTGTTGTGAATATTGTTGTTGTTTCCCGAGTTGTAGACTCGTGGGTTTGTTTTATAGTTAGGTTTCGGCAATAAAGTCGCCGATGACTTGTTTTAATTCTATTGAGCATGTGTAGCTCATTGAGATTATAATCGTTAGTATACTTGCAATAAACTTGTGGGATTTACATGGGTAGTATACCCCGAACGTTGGATATTGTGATTGACACGGTTAATTAGGGACGAGACTACGGTTCGTTCCGAGGTTTAATTTGTAGATGACCAACTCTAGCGGAGTTGTATAGGACGTAAAGATTATACGTCGTGTGATGTGGTAATGAGGAGTATAAACCTATGTATATTGTATTTTAGTCTCCTACAGTGTGGGATGATGAATTGATGAGATCGCGACCCAATAGAACTCGACTTGGGTTGACTTAGTTAAACATTAGTGGATCGTGAAGTACGTTGAATCGTTGACTTAAACCTTATGCCTTAACAAGAGTTAATTATCCATATTAGTTTTTCCATAAGTGTTATCAAATAGTCATGCCCTTTGGTGCACGACATTTCATGTGAGACGAATAGTCTCAATCGTCGGATGATGAGTTGGGTATATTTCAGGTAGTTAATAACACACCTTGGTTATCGTTCCAATACGGATGATTTGATTTGTTGGGAGTCGTGATATACATAATACACGACAGAAATGAGATGGAATAGATATACATGAGGTGGAGTATATTGTGATCACAAGATACCGTAGAGATCCTAAGTTGAACGTGTTAGTGACGCATTGATTTATGATTGTAAGTACGAGTAGACTTACGTATGTTGTTATTGTGAAGTCTAGCGTTTGCGGACTTGGTCGATGTGTGGTACTTGTGATTGTTCTAGTAAGCAATAAGACAATCATCCTACTTTGATGATTGATTGTGTTTAGTAATTACAAGCACATCATGTTGATTTGGTATATGATTCGATAGAACACATCATGGTTTGATTTCGTTAAGTTGTGATTCAATAGAACACACTTTGATTAGTTTAGCATGAGTAAACATCTACTTGTGCATTGCATCGAGTCCAGCTGGCATATGTGCATTGGAGGTGTATTGACGCTCGGTTATTGCGGGAGCAGGGGCTTCGTAATAGCCAAAGGCCAATACACTGGGCCTCTCCCTACCGTTGGCCATGGTATGTGTTTTTTCTAGTCCCACAGTTGAACAGAATAAACGGCGACTGTGTATTGTCGACATTATTTTGTATGCATTGGGATACGGACACCGGTCCCTTGTGATACTTGTAAGTGGCTAGAGCCGTACTGTCTCGGGTCGTAAGGGATAGGCAATACATCGACGTGGATACAGAAAATGGTCCACAACGGGTACTTATAGATCGTGCTTAACGTGGTTAGGTACATTATTTATTGGGTACTTGTAGATCGTGCTTGACGCGGTCGGGTACATTATTTGTTGGGTACTTGTAGATCATGCTTAACGCGATCGGGTACATATATTTGTTTTGGGATGCGAGCACCGGTCCCTTTGTGATTTGTGTACGACAGCAGCAGCACAATCATCTATTTCTGTTCGTTGGTCGATATTAGGAAATGTGTCCAGCATCAGTGACACAGTTGTCTATTTTGGTTCTCTGGAGCAGAAGCGCAGGAATATATTATTATTATTATCTTGTTAGATAACAACAGAGGCATCTTTTATAGTTCTGTGAAGCAGCAGCGTAATCATCTTCTACGGCTTCATGGAGCTATAAGGTCGGAAGTGCTTCAAGGGATTTCGAAGGTATACCTCGAATCTATCGGATCCACCTTTATGTGTTTACTTTACGCTTTATGTGCTTCCTATACGAACGAATGTTGGTCGTGGTCTCTAACCAGTGCATGACGGTTGTCGGCTACTGAATCTCTCGTGAATATAGGGTTGGTTGTCTTATGTGCTACAACCTGTTTATTATCCTGTTATATTAATGTGCATAATGCCATGTCATATTTCTGCATTAGTAACTTACTGGGTCTTCGACTCATCCCTTCCATTTGTTTTTCCTTAGTTTGCAGGTTGTGTTCCAGCACAGTGAGGCGTTAGATCAGAGTTTAGCATGTCATATTCCGTTGTATTTATATTTGCGAGATTGTGGGTTAAACTGAGTTATGTAAACTTAGTATGTCGGGTAGAGATTCTTGTATTTTATAGACTTTCATTTGGTGTCGACTTGTGGAGTAGTGCCGGTTGTACTATTTTATATCTTCAGTTTTCCTGGTTGGTGTGGCCTTGTGCCCGTTGATATTTTATTTATGGTTTTTCCGAGCGTTTGACTCGTGGTGTTATAGTTGTTGTTGTTCTCCGGCACTTGTTTAGCTGTAGAGGCTTTTCATAGTTCTGGTATTATATTTAATCGAGCTTTGAAGCTCATGTTCATTTAGTTATTCCGCTGCTTGATTTTGGTTTTGAGCTTTTGTGGCTCGCTTTTATTAGTTATTTCAGCTATTCTTCTTCGGTTTGGCGCTCCGAGTTGAGGTTCAACATCGAATCTCGGATTCGGGTCATCACACTTTAAACTTTGGAGTTGTTTGGGAGATTCGCCATTGGTATATATGTGTGTTAAAGTGGGTTGAACATTGGCGCCTGCAAGCTTTTCGTTAAAAATGCCCCACTCAATGTTTGGGTTCTGTTCTGCTCCTCTTTGCCCAATTTGCTATGACATAGTCTCACATGCTTGTCTCGTTTCTTGAATTGGCTGATCATGCCTTTGTGTAGGGCCCAACAATTGGACAAAAAACTTTCAAGAGATGCTGAAAGGAGATCTCTTCCCCCACTGTTCAAACATATCATACTTTCCTTAATGAATTAAGGACAGCTAAAAAAGTGTTTAAACCTATTGCATACTTTGTTTTAATTCTTGCACAGATGAGTGTAATGGGATGCTCCCATTTTTGCCCTTTATTTTTCGATTGAAAGTAGTGAACGGAGGATGAAACCGTCGTTTTCCGGCAACGGAACCAACTAATGATTCATAAAAATCGGGGCACCGGGGGTGCCGAGCTGTCGCGGATATAGGATATCTGGCATGTATTGTCTGCAAAAAAGACACCGTGAGAGGGGCGGGGAGTCCAAAGTCCCCCAGTGTGTTCGTCAGTCTCAAGACTATATGAAAAGCAGGATATATTTGCTAAGCCAAGTGTGACATAACTTGGACTGAGAGAAAGGAGGTGGCTATATATACTTGTAGGGGCCGGACCTCTATTTATTTTTGGCCCATTTGCTGGAGTAAGGCCTATACAATTTAGCGGGTCCAGAATATGCACATCAATCAAGTTACAACTCAACAATTTTATTTTATTTTTTGCATATCAACGAACACAACATTTCTATTTCTTTCCTACTATATTGAATAATCATATTTATAATTAAGACTTCTATTTCGTTAACTTTTGTAACACTCATTAAAAAAAAATGTAAAAAGACATGACATTGTTTACAAGATTTGAAGGAGATATTTTTCAAGTATGAAATTTTATTCTTAACATAAAATCTAAGATTAATATGAACATATTATAACTAATACTTCTATATTCGTTAACTTTTGTATTTGGATAGAATAAAGGGTATTTTCGTTTGTACAAAATTTTAATTAAGATAAACATAGTGAATGAGTAAATTTTGTAATGAAAATAGACTATCCCTATTCTCCATGCTTTGATATAGATTTGAATGCAAATCAATTTTAAAAATGAGTGTTAGAAGTGTGCCTCTAGTAGTTTGACTACTAGTTTTGAAATGTCATTAATCATTAATGCATACTCTCTCCGTTCAGTTAAAGAGTTTACTATTTTATTTGAGTTGTTCTATTTAAAAAGTCTACTTGAGAAAATTATGTCTACAATCTCCATAAATCTTTCAACTTTATCCTCCACATATGTTATAAATATCTTGACTATGTTCAAATATTTTTTTAATTATAATCAACTCCAATACTACTTATATATTTCTTAATTATTATACTTTTTAAACGTGAACACTTTGGGTGGAACAGAGGGAGTATAAAAAAATTTGCAATCTATGATGCAACACATTTATAAAATTAAAATGATTTTGGAATGTATCCTCTTTTTCCACTGATCATAAAACTTTCTTTAACGTGTCAATTGCTAGTAAGTGTAATAATCTATTATATAATACTCCCTTCATTTTAGGTAAAGAGTCTACTTTCTTTTTTTTTAAGTCGACATGTGACTAAATCAAATCAAAATTTGACATATTTTACTTACGTTTTAAGAAATACAATTTCATTAATTAAAATTTATCTTAAGAATACTATAAATTACAACTTTCATAACTTTGTAAAAACCACTAAATTTATATTAATTATTGGTCAAACTCTAAGTAAGTTGACCAAAAAAAATCAAAAGTTGACTATTTACCTAGAACGGAGGGAGTAGTATACTTAGAACTGAAACATTTACAAACTTCTTAAAAACAAATAAATGAAATACGTTAAGGCAACCAAAAGAAAACAAAGAAAAGTTAAAATTGAAGACAAAGGTACTCAATAAAATTTTAAAAAATACTTTCTATTTGATAAGTCAAACTTTTAATATGCTCATTTTATTTTTATATAGTTATTATAATTTGTATGAACAAAACAACTTTGTGTGTGTGTGTGTGTGTGTGTGATATGGAGTATAAAACATGTCATGTTTAGATTTTATTCCAAACAATAATGGAAGTATATAAATTAAATTTAAAAAATAAAACTTTTTTTAGTACAAACAAAAATAAAAGAAATATTTTTTGGGATAAAGGAAGTATTAATTATAATCTCACATGTATCGCATGTGCCACGGCGACTAGATCCATATATAGATTGACAAAAGTGAAGCAAAAAATAGTTACTCTCTTTGTCTCCCAAGATGAATGTTATTTTTTAATCTTTTTAAAAAAATTAAAAGTTAACTTTTAAACTATTTTAATTTGTAAAAAATACATGAATACCTTTATGTCAATGCTACATTATTGCAAGTAAATATTCAAAGTGTGTTCAACTTTGTGATTCAGTGTCTTTTGGTTTGTAATTTTGGGTTCTTTTGATAATAATTGAAGAAAGAATGAAAAAAAAGAAGAAGATGAAAATAAAGTTGGTGGGACCATAAAGAGGGAAAGTTCATGGACGACCTCAACCCCAAACTATACACGTAGCAGACACCACGGTATCAAAGATGCCAGCTGGACAAATGTCGAGGTGGCATACACTCATACGGGTATAACGACCTGGTAAACATACTATGACAGGTCACCAGCATCACCACATATACTCTCCTAACACGCTGACCCTAGGAACCTACAGTGCGACCTGGAGACATGTCAGGCCGACCACATCAGCATTAAGCGACCTGGACACATGCCACTATACTAGGTCGACCTCGACATGAATCCCCTCAGCTCGACAGAATAGAGTCCTACTACAACTCTACCTGCATCAATCCTAAGCAGACAAGGTAACGTAATCCGAAAGACATGTGAATTGATTATATCTCTCCCATTTCGAAACCAACTAGGATTATGAGTTATCTCCTTATAAATAGCACCCTCAACAGGCATCATACGGTATGTGCAAACTACTTGCAAGAGCTATACTTTGTTAGAGCCTTACATCTTCTCTACAGTATTGTTAATTCTCACGCCTGGGGGTTATCGCTGGGACAACCCAGCTCCCCTTACGGTGTTCTTTGTTGATCACAGGTTTCAAGCTGCTTATACTTCAAGGGCAATCGCTACAACATAAGCGGGAATCCTACTAGACTACACACGTGGATCAGACGTGGTCACCTTCAACCTTTTCTGCGTGATCAGTTTGGTTCCGTTGCCGGGACCTAGAAGTTTTTTCTGTGATCAATCATGACAACCTCCAAGCAAGTCTCCAAGCAGGCACCTCTCGCAACGAACTCAGCCATACCTGTAGTAGCTCCACCCGCTGGCCACCCTTCTCAGCAACCTGAAAAGGAATCACCCGCGGTGCCCTCATCGGGCCTCCCTCTTCATCAAAACATCCGAGCTCAAAAACTAGCTCGGGCGATGAGGAAAAAAGTAATAGGCAAATGGGCAACCCAATCCACTAAAGGACCGGCCAGGTCAAACCGGGATGGACAGACGACGAGTCCAACCTCCTCAGACAGCGAGGACTCTGGAAACAGGGACGACTTCGTCATGATAGGAGACAGACAGCCTCTTATACAACAAGAGATTGACCTTGCCGAGCTGGATCACATCAGGAAGGAAAAGGCTTTTTTGAAGAAACAGAGAGAGCTGGAGATGCGCGAGTACGAGCTATCTCGAAAACTAGCCCCTCAAGCACCTCAGCTACCAACCCCAAGCTATCATCCTTCCCGAGACGACCACCACGATGGTCGACTTGGCAAGATGGAGACCAGGGGAATGCGGGCTAACAGTCACCCAGGGCAAGTGCTAAAAATCGGCTAGGGCGAAGAATAGAAGAAAACCAGAGACCGAGTGTCAAAGATCGCCTAGGAGCTCCAATTGAGGAACAGCCCAGAGGCAGTGTATAATCCAAAATGGGGACCAGAGCTAGAAGCCCCAGCCTTGACAAATCCTATAGGTCCTCCCGAATGGATCGTGACAAGGAATGACCTCGGAGAACAAAAGAAGCCCACAGCCACAGGTCGAAACGTAAGTCGCCCCATTGCAGTACCTCCAGCAGCGGCGCATCCTCGCACAAATACTCCAAGATCGATGGCCACGACCGTCGATCTAAAAGGAGGAACCGGAGCAAGGACCCGGAAGGAGAGGTACTACGCAAAATGAAGGAAAGACTGGAAGCCCTAGAAAGGGGCAAAGAGGGCAAGCTGTCAAGGAATGTGACAGCAGCATTCTGCAGAAGGATCAGGGATACCCCTCCAAACCACCGCCTAAAGCTCCCCTCCTTAAAAAACTATGAGGGAAACACAAATGCCAGGAGCTATGTGTCAAGCTTTGAGGTGAAAATGGGAGTTTGCACCGGAGACCTGGACCTATGGTGTATAGTGTTTGTCAGCACGTTCGAGGAGGTCGTCCTCATGTTCGAGGAGCTTGAAGAAGGCTTCATCAGAGATTGGTACGACTTAAAGAAGGCCTTTCTGAAGAAATAATCATCGGTAGACGACTTTCCCAAAAAGGAATTTGACCTCTGCGGGATCAAGCAGCGAGCTGGAGAATCCCTGGAAAGCTATCTGGACAGATTCAAACGTGTAGTGGAGAAATTGCTAAACGTCCCCGACAAAACCATAATGTCCTTCTTCCAAGCCGGTTACCGATCTGCCAAGCTCCTATCTGAAATCGGCATGCGACCACCTACTACTAGTGCAGAGATGTATACTGCAGTACAAAATATTGGGAACGTCGAGAAGACCCTGGCAGAACAAGAAAAGGAGGACCAAAAGCCCTCAGGGACCCAGAAGCAGAAAAATGAGGACAAAACTGGGGACCAGAAGAAGGAGGGAGGTAGCAATGGAAACGAAAAAGGAAAGGGGAAGCACAGATACTCAAGGAAAGAGGAATTTTATACCCCACTAAACACAACGAGGGAGCAGATTATGAACGTGCTTCTGTAGGAAAACAGGATCGGCCGACCTTCACCTCAGAGAGAGACTCTTTATCCTCGCAACCCCAACAAAAGGTGTGCCTACTACAATGGCATCGGGCACACAACCGAGGACTGCATTCAGCTTAAGAGAGAGATTTAGAAGTTGATCGACAGGGGGGAGCTCAGAAGATATGAGCAGCAAAGAGGAGATAAAAGAGAAAGGCCAAGAGAAGCTCCGAGGGTGAACACTGACGAAGATGAGGTCCTGGTCAATACAATCACAGAGGAATGGTCGAGCATCACCAAGCTTAAGACGTTAATAAACAGTCTCAACCGTACTGTCAGCCCGCCTCAAGTTTGGGGAGGCAAGGGAATAACATTCCTACCCAGTGAGCTGGCTGCCAACCCCGCAGCCAAGGGGCATGCTTTGACCATCGAAGCAAAAATTGGCAGAGGAAGGGTGAAAAGGGTGCTGATCGACACAAGAGCAGGGAAGGACATTCTGTTTCACAAATGCTTCCAGGCAATCGGATTGGGAAGCTCGTACCTAACCCCGAGTGAAATCAAGCTGGAAGGCTTCACCGGACACAAGGTCGCTGTTAAGGGTACAGTCGACCTAAAGGTAGTCCTCGGTGCCAAAGATAACTCTCGCACCGAGGTCATTACCTTTTTGGTCCTCGATATTCCTTCCCCATACAACGCCATTTTGGGCCTTTCTACCCAAAGTTTGAGATGGTGATCTCCCCAGCTTACTAAAGAATCAAATTCCCAACAGACAATGGGGTCGGAGAGGTGAGAAATGATCCAAAGAGCACCCTGAACCACCTCCTCGAAGAAAAGAAGGCCGAGGAAGCTCGGCTTATGGGGAAAAGGAAAGTAACTTTGGTCTACGAAGAGGTTCACCAAGCAGACCAATGTGAAAAGAGGCCGAAGTCAATAATAATCAAGGAAAGCACAGAGAAAAGCCCCTCCGACGACCGAGCATAGCAATCAGTGCAGGCTGACTCCTCCAGCTCGCACAGAGGGTGACGAAAACAATGATGTGCCCGACGTGTTCGAAACGGACACCGAGCACACCGACTCGACCCCGATCACCCAAATGCTCGAACAAAGAGATCCCTCTACCTCGCACCCCGACAAAAGCATGGAAGACAACCTGCCGAACGTGCCCGCTTCGGGCACCGAGCAGACCGACTCACTCCCGGTCGCTAATGGGGACAAAGGGAGGAAGCCCAACAAAGTTGTTACGACAGAGAGCCTAGATCCAAGGGATCAGCCAGAGATCCAGCCCCACGAGGACCTTGACAAAGTGGTTATTAACTTCGACTTCCCAGAACAAAAAATCAAGGTCGGACTGAAAATTGATAAGGATGAAAGGGAGGCAATAATTGCATTCCTATGGGAGAACAAGGACGTGTTTGCATGGAGAACAGAGGATATGGAAGGAATCAGCGAAGAGGTCGTTGTGCACAAACTAAATGTTGATCCAACCATAACCCCTTTCCAACAACAACCTAGAATATTTTCCCTCGAAAAGCAAGCAGCGATAAAGGAGGAAGTTGACAAGCTACTCAAAGCAAACATCATCGAGGAAGTCTTCTATCCGACCTGGATCGCGAACGTGGTAATGGTCAAGAAGACCAGTGGAAAGTGGAGAATGTGCGTCGACTTCACGGACCTGAACAAAGCTTGCCCCAAAAATTGGTACCCATTGCTAAGGATAGATCAGCTCGTGGACGCAATAGCAGGCCACAAAATACTCAGCTTCATCGACGCATACTCGGGGTACGATCAAATATGCATGTGGCTGGCCGACCAAGAATTGACAGCCTTCCGAGCAGCGGGAGCCATCTATTGCTACAAAATGATGCCCTTTGGGCTAAAAAATGCAGGGGCTACCTATCAACGCATGGTGAACAAGGTCTTCGGAGACTAGTTGGGAAGAAACGTGGAGGCCTACATCGACGACATGGTCATCAAAACTAAGCAAGCCAACCATGTTGAAGACCTGATAGAGACCTTTGCAAATCTCAAGAAAAATAAAATGAAGCTGAATCTAGCAAAGTGTGCCTTCGGATTAAAGGCAGGCAAATTCCTGGGATATACGGTGAATGAACGAGGTATAGAGACCAACCCAGAAAAAATCCAAGCCCTCTTCGACATGAGAGCTCCTAGCTCGATCAAAGAGGTACAACTGCTGAATGAAAAAATACGACATTTGGGAGATTTATTGCGAAATCGGTAGAAAAAAGCCTTTCATTCTTCAAAACACTGAGAGGAAACAAGAGGTTCGCCTGGAATAAAGAATGTGATAAAGTTTTTGCCAAGTTGAAAGCCTATCTGGGCAGCCCACCCCTGCTGACAAGCCCGACACCAAGAGAACACCTCTATGTCTACCTCGTCGCCTCAGATTTGGCTGTCGCTGCAGTCCTACTCAGTGAAAAAGGGGCAGTCCAAAAGCCAATATACTACGTCTCCCACGCTCTCACGGACATAGTGACGAGATACTTAAATGTGGAGAAAGTAGTACTGGCCCTAATAATGGTAACATGAAAGTTGACTTATTACTTCCAGGCTCACGCCCTAACGGTGTACACCGATCTCCCACTCAGAAAATTCTTCACAAACTGGATGTGCCGGAAGAATGTTAAAATGGTCAGTAGAAATCTCAGGGTACGACATTACCTATGAGCAACGCAAAGCAATTAAAGCCCAAGTACTCGCAGATTTCATTGCTGAAACCTCGTTTGTCAAGAAAGATTAAAGCCCGACCACCACGATGGCCGAGCCGAGCTCTTCAACAAACCCTCCCAGCCCGCCCAAACTAATAAAGATGGCCAGCTTGTCACATCCTCGGCCACCTCATTATTGGACCCTATATGTTGACGGCTCGTCAAGCAAGGCAGGTAGTGGTGCTGGTTTATCCTTGCACCCACTAGAGGGTGGCAAAATCAACAAAGCGTTGCGATTTGAGTTCCAAGCATCGAATAACCAAGCCGAATATGAAGCTCTAATAACAGGATTGGAGCTCGCATTGGAACTAGGGGCACGCTAGGTCGTTATCTTCAGCGACTCCCAGCTCGTCGTGAAACAAGTTTGGGGGGAGTATGAGCTAATCACCCCACATTATCAAAGTACTGCGAGCTTGCAAAACGCCTATTGGAAAAATTTGAATGTTGGGAGCTAAAACAGGTAGACAGAGCAGAGAACACACGAGCTGATCACTTATCAAAGATTGCATCATCCGAAATCAGCGACCTCCCTCAAGACGTATGGTTGGAAACCCTCGAGACACCATCAGTAAACAAGGAGAAAGCCATGCCCATAAACTCTGTCGAAAGATGCTGGATAGACGAAATACAAGATTACATCGAGCAAGGAACACTACCTAGTAAAAAGAACTTGGCCCAGCTACTAAGAAAAAGAGCAGCCCACTATACAGTGATAGTTGGAGTACTATACAGAAGATCATTCACCAAGCCGTTGCTCAGATGTGTCCGACCAGAGACGGTGGAAGACCTCCTCGCTGAGGTCCATGAAGGAGTATGTGGGGGTCATCCTGGTGCAAGATCCCTAACTGACAGGATTATCTTCCACGGCTATTACTGGCCGACCTTGCGAAAAGATGCGGAGACCTACGTACAAAAGTGTGACAAGTGCCAAAGGTGTACTAATATTCCAAGACTGCCGTCAGTACCATAAACTCCAGTGGTCGCAGCCTAGCCCTTTGATATGTGGGGGGTCGACCTCATAGGGCCCTTCCCAAAGGCCAAAGGGGGCTGCGAGTTCGTAATAGTGGCGGTAGATTATTTCAGAAAATGGGTATAAGCAAAACTATTGGCCACCATAACCGAGGAGAAAGCAATCAGCTTCATACATGATTACATCTGGTGCCAGTTCGGCCTACCTCGAGCCATTGTGTCCGACCATAGCACCCAGTTATCCACCAAGTTCACTGAAAGATGCGAGCAGATGAACATCAAGCATTGGAAGTCCTCGGTTGCTCACCCTCAAAGAAACGGCCAGGCCGAATCAGGGAACAAGAAAATCCTCCATGCATTAAAAAGAAATCTAGACGAAAAGAAGGGAAAGTGGCTCGACGAGCTACCTATCGTACTATGGGGGATTCGCACATCAGTCAGAGGCTCAATAGGAGAAACACCCTTCACGCTAGCATACGGGTCAGAAGCAATGGCACCGGTGGAAATGGCTCTACCAACCCTATGGGTAGCCCATTTCGACGAGCTGGACAATGTAACAACTCGGGGGTTAGACCTCGACTTCCTGGAGGAAAGAAGGCTAGAAGCAAGACTTAGGAAGATCAACTACAAACAGCTCGCCAAAGCTCACCACGACAAGCGAGTTAGAACAAGATCCTTCAACATTAGAGACTAGGTACTCAGAAAGATCGAGGTCACAGGCAAAAACGCTGGAAGAAACAAGTTATCTCCGAATTGGGAAGGACCATCAAAGTGACAGGCATAATAAGAGAGAAAACGTATCGACTAGGTGAGCAAGACGGCACTCCACTCAAAAACCCTTGGCATGCTGACCACTTGAAGAAATACTATCACTAATGTACACATTTTCAGAAATTATTAATAAAAGAAAAATTATTCCGATCTTGCATCTACCCTGAATTTGCACTATTTCCTCAAAATTGCCCAAAGACACCTCGACCATGTCGAGATCAGCTTACGACCTGCTCTTCACCACGATGAAGAAGATCGTAAGATCAAAGGCACCTCGACCACGTCGAGGTCAGCTTACGATCTACTCTTCACCATGATGAAGAAGATCGTAAGTATAAAGGCACCTCGACCAAATCGAGGTCAACCTACGACCTACTCTTCACCACGATGAAGAAGATCGTAAGTATAAAGGCACCTCGACCACGTCGAGGTCAACCTACGACCTACTCTTCACCACGATAAAGAAGATCGTAAGTACAAAGGCACCTCGACCACGTCGAGGTTAACCTACGACCTACTCTTCACCACAATGAAGAAGATCGTAAGAACAAAAAATACTATTGTGCAAAGACACTAAGTAAAATAAAAAGCATAGATTGAGCAAATCAAAAAACAACTCATGCTTATATATATATAAATTAAATTATTTACAAGCCCGAACGGACCAAAAATATAAAACAAAACATTGCTTCAATACAAGGCACATTGGCCAGATTCAACCCGACGCAGCGGGGACTATAGGTCAACTCTACTCTCAGCCTCATAAACGGAGCGAGGGTGTTCATCTTGGTTAGACTTGGCCCCCTCGAATTCCCCCAACTTAAAGTCACCATCAAAATCCACCTCATCACCATAGCTAAGGCATCAAGCAGGTAGGGGACATTGTTATCAAAAAGAGGAGGAGGAACCCAGGGCTCATGACCGGACTCAACATCTTTTCTTCCAATAAGTTCAAGCTCCTCAGGCTGGTACGGCACGAGCTCATGCCCCCGACGAGCCAGGTCGCCCTTCAGCTCGGCACTTCCCCACTTCACCAAGTCCCTCAAGGAAACACTGTAGGTTGCCGCAACGCGCAGGATCTGAGCTTTACCCGTGTCGCAATAAGAGAGAATCTCGTCTATATAGGACGAGGTCTTCTTAAATTCAGCAATAACAGCATCCGGGCTCGGCACTTTTCTCGCCTCGGCCAACAGCCGCTCCAGCTCGCCAACCCTGCTCTCAAAATTTAACTTTGTCTTGGTAAACTCCCCCTGAGTAGTCAAAGCATCACCCTGGGCAGATTTCAGATCAGCACGAAGCTTATCCCATTCAGCAACAACCGCAGCAAGCTCCCCCCTTAGCTGGCTAGCCTTCCCGGTAACACGGTTCACTTCCTCAACTTTGCTGGCAACAGATCCTGACTAAGTCTTATATCATTCTGGGCCTTGCCAACAACAATTTCGAACTCAGCAATGCGAGCAAGGGCTCTCTCAAGCTCGGCCTTGCTGGTACTCTCCCGCTTCTCCTTTTTAAGATCGGCAATGCGCTCGACAGACTCTTGCCTATCTTTATGGGCCTGAGCAATCCTGTTCACAAACGACTTGATACCGGCGACGAACTGCAAAAGGAAAAACAAGTTAGAAAAAGGAGGCTCAGAAAACAAGCAAAAAAAGGAGAATCAAGTAAAAACATCTTACGCGAGTAAGGTCGACCCTCAGGATACCAGTCAAGCGAGAAGGCGAACAGTCATCAAAGGACTCACTCAGTCCCTCATCAGCAATGTCAAGGACGGCCTTCTTGCCCAATTTAAGGGACTGGGTACCAGGACTCAAGACAGGCCCAGCTCGCAGGGGAGTAGCCGGAATCCTACTAAACTACACCCGTGGATCAGACGTACTCACCTTCAACCTTTTCTGATTTCGCCTGAGCCCGCTTGCTCGAGCTTCGCCTCATAGCATCCACATCATTCATATCTGCAAAAACAAGAAAAATCAGACACTTGTAAGATATATGCATGAATAAAAAGGAGGGAAGAACTACAAAGGAAATACATTTGAAGACTCAGCGAGGACAACCACCCTGGAAGCAACCCCTTTCGGGTCCCTCTGACAGCTCGGGCAGTGCTGGTTAAGCACGAGGCCCTGGTGAAGCAACCAACCCGGAAGCACTCGAAAGATCGAAAGGTACACATCGGCTCGAGACCATTGACCTTTAGCGGGGACAGTCCGGCGACGGCTAGCAGGTTCTCATCCTGGAGTATACTCTTTCAGTTATAGCACCGAACCTAGGATTGCCCCGCACACTAAGAGGGGCCTCTAGCGCCTGTTTAGCCGACCTATCATACTCGTCGAGCTCGGCGTGATGAATAAGAGTGAAGGGCTCCTAGGTTGGCACCGATAAGTTCCACCCAAGTCGACTCTCAACCATGATAACTTTATCAGCCCATCCCGAAACCTTCCCAAGGGGGCTCAGAAAATAACTTAATTGGGTAATTTTGACTTTTTCCTTGAAGACGGTTGTTGTTCCGATCGAGGTGAAAATAATGGCAAAACAGGGTCAAGGTCGGCTCATACCCCAACACACGCGTACTCGCGATAAAACAGATAAGCACTTTCATGGTGTTCCAGGTGAGATCGAGGGGGACGGTAGAGGTGACATCAAAAAATTTGCAAATGAAGAGATCCAAAGGAAAGCGAAGCCCTAGCTCGAAAAAACTCAAATAAAAACCAACTCGGCCCCTCAAGTCTCGCAGATCGGTTAAACCAAGTTCAGGGTCAAGGACATGCCCACGATAATCTTCGAAGTTGCAAGGATACTTCGACAGCCAGTTATTCAGATCGACGATAATCATCTTGTTCTGTCAGTCTCGAAAGGCACGCTTCACGGCACCCCCGGCGTTAACGTCAGACTTGGACTTTCTCTTCTTGCTCCGAGGAGCTCGCAGTACGTGGCTGACGTCTAAGAACGAAGTAGAAGAAGCCGAGGTGGCAACTCTCGAAGGCCCCGCAGCCCTGCTAGCCATCCGGCTCTCATCGAAATACAAGTACAGTAGCCCAGACATGGCAACATCGTACTTCTTGATGATCCTCATCAAGGTCCCAAAAGAAATATCGTCGACCTTGTATGGACCGTCGGCAGGGATGACCAGGCCATCCAGGTTGGCACCCTAGGAGGTCAATAGATCCTTAGCCTCACTTGGCAAAATAGCTTTCCAGTCGCCGTCCTCATTCTTATAAATCGCATGACCCTTTTGCGACCTAGCAAACATGGGACCCTTATTGGCGCGTTTAATCCTCATGTTCACAGAGAGAGAACACAAAGAAGAAGAGCTTGCAGAGAGAATGGTCGAGGATGGAAGATACTACGATCTGGACAGATCAACCTAAACAAAAGTTTCAGGACGGACAAAAACCCTAAAATTCAGAACTCACCGGAACCCTGCCCAAAAGTCAACTGATCACCGAAAAAAGGATAAAACAAGTAAATAACGGGAAACAGGCCACCAAATGGAAAGAAATGGAGTGAGGATCGAAGGAAACTAACCTAAGATCCTGAAGAATCAAGGAAACGTAAAGGAAAGGCTTGAAATCTGAGCTTTTGAAAGATGGAAAAACTCGTCGAAAATTGCCTAGTTGCCGGAGAAATTGGAAGTTTCTGGTAAAAGTGGACGTGAACAGTGGAGTCATCACTTATATAGGAGACCCAAAGTGACCGGGTCGACCCACACAAAAACACGCAGACCTCGATACGACGTCGTTTCAAGCAAAAATGTGAACCGCCAAAATTTTGAAATATTGAAAAGACGCGCTGCGTGACATCCCCGGACTTCGCGTCAAATAAATGCGCACGTTTCCCAAGGAAAATACAACAGTCGAAAGTCAAACTAAAAAACATGCGACCTCGCGCAGGACAGTTCAGCTCGACACACTGCCAAATTTACTTCACACCTCGAGGATAAATCCTATCCTTGAGAAGTAGGGGGCTACTGAACGACCTTAACCCCAAACTATACACGTGGCAGACACCACGGCATCAAAGGCGCCAGCTGGACAAACGCCGAGGTAGCATACACCTATACGGGTATGACGACCTGGTAAACATACTATGACAGGTCACCAGCATCACCACATCTACTCTCCTAACACGCTGACCTTGGGGACCTACAGTGCGACCTGGAGACATGCCAGGCCGACCACATTAGCATCGAGCGACCTGGATACATACCAGGCTGACCTCGACATGAATCCCCTCAGCTCGACAGAATAGAGTCCTACTACAACTCTACCTGCATCAGTCCTAAGCAGACAAGGTAACGTAATCCGAAAGACATGGGAATTGATTATATCTCTCCCATTCCGAAACCAACTAGGATTATGAGTTATCTCCTTATAAATAGCACCCTCAACAGGCATCATACTGTATGTGCAAACTACTTGCAAGAGCTATACTTTGTTAGAGCCTTACATCTTCTCTATAGTATTGCTAATTCTTACGCTGAGGGTATCGCTGGGACAACCCAGCCCCCTTTATTATGTTCTTTGTTGATCACAGGTTTCAAGCTGCTTATACTTCAAGGGCAACTATACTACATACGTGGATCAAACATTCAAACGTGGTCACCTTCAACCTTTTCTGTGTGATCAGTTCAAAATTACAAAATTAAAAGTAGAGCGAATCTAGGAGATCTATTATATATATATATATATATATATATATTTAAAGTTGGTGAAGAAACTTATGAGTTTACCACCTCAACTATAGTTGTTAAATCTAGTTAATAGTCTTAGCTAAAGTACTATAGGTATGATATTGTGGTCTATAACATTTTTAAATACATTAGTAGAAGAACTTTAGCAATTGACAAGAAAATGAAAACAAAACAAAACAATTTTGCCAATGAGATTTAAGGCCACAACCTTTTACATATGAACACTCATTTTAAATCAACTCAACCATTAATATTATATGTATTTATTTAAAAATACTATATATATCATAGTTAAGTGAGTCACATGACCCATGTATTATATTATCTACTTATTTTGATTAGTATTTTTTTGAAATATCAAAATATGTATTACAATATTTTTTTGTTATCCTGTCCATAGTGCATTTTTTTTGAATTATAGTTCTAATGTTTTAAATATTTTTTATGCAAAGATCTAAATATTATTGGTACATAAAATGTCTAAACTTTTAATTGCTATTTCGATCCAAATAATTATAAAAAACATGTAAACCTAATACTAATTAAAGAAAATATCTTTTATAAGACTTCTAATTATATAACGAAGTTTTAGAATCCATTACAAAATTATTTGAAACCTATAAACTTCCCTACATATGATACATCAATTTTAAGAGTCATTCTGGATTTAGTTTGTAGTTGTTAGAACTCAATGATATGATAAGACAAATATGATGATAAACTCAAGATAGTGAAAAGTTACTATGTACCGAGTTGCTTCACAAACAAGGTTATTGGTTACTTTTTTGTTATACAACGCTAAAACATGTTTATTTGAAATACGATAAAAAAAAATATTTATCTTATGAATGAGTTAATAACTAGTTTCATCTCACACATGTGATCGAATTTGAACCCTTTGTTATCTGAGGTAAGATATTTAAGTAATGTTGTTGTTGATAAATTAGTTGAATGTGGATTTCGGTCATTGGTAAGCTGCAAAACAAGTTTGCGAATCAATTATTTCAAAAGTATAACGTATTTTCTAATTATAATTACATTCATTGGGTAATATCTGAAAAATCAACAATTTTCAAGTCAAAGGAAATTAAACATGCTAACTTGGAGATGTGAGAGTTCATTTATCGAAATGAGCATAAAATATTGCAACCATAGGTCAATTTTGTAAAATGATACATCAATTTTTAAAATCAATCAAGAAAACTTAAATATCATGCAATACTATTCCAAAACACCCTAAACTAAATGATAGCCCGTGCGGAGCACAGGCTAAATTACTAGTGATAGTTAGAAACATGCACATTTAGTAAATTTATACACCCTCTGTTCCATCCAAAAAGTCCACGTTTGAAAAGTCTAATTATTAAAGAATATATAAGTAGTATTGAAGTTAGTCATAATTACATAAATATTTTAGCATAGTTAATATGTTTGCAATGTAGAAGGGTAAAGTTGAAAGTTTAATGAGTGGACTTTTTGCTTGGAACAGAGAGAATAAAAAAGGTACATATTTATTTTAAATTAAAAAATAAATTCTTATTTTAAAACGAAGAGACTGGTGTAGTACGGTACGGGTATGAGTAGAAGAAATTATTTTTTTATAGGTTAATGACACCACTAGTCCCTTTGATTATGAATTTATCCACGATTAGTCCCTTAACAAAAATTCGGATCATTTTTATCCCTAACACTTCAAATTGTCACGCTAGTTGTCTTTTTGATGGATGTCGTTAGAAAATTTCTGTTAAGTCAATCATGTGCATTACACATACTATTTTTCAATGGTATTATGGTAAATCCCTAGAAAATAATTAAACAATAAAAAAATTACAAACCAACTTAGCCTTCTTTTTCGCATTAATCCACTGGAGAATAGTAGAATACCTTCCATCAAAAATGTCAACTGGGAGTAACCAAGTGCTGTACGAATACCTCCAATCCATACTCAAATTCGCAGTAGCATTGGATGCAATTATAACGACTCCTGTATCTCCAGTTCGAAAAATTGAAGAAGTGACATCAACCCGGTAAATAGTCGCATTAGAAACAATCATTTTGACTTTCCCAATAACATGAATTTGCACAGACTTTTCAATTTGGGGCAACTTGAGTTGAATTATGGTAGAAATTACCCGTTTTATCAGCAAATCCTTGACGAAATTAAGACTCGTCTGTGAGATATCAGAGGATATAAGCCCTTCTTCACTGGATTCGACATGGGTATTTGAAATCAATAACAAGGGTAGTAGTAAGAACATGTAGAGAAACTTTCAAGCCATTTTAATTTGATTTGAAAGGCAAACAAACCATCAAAGCTTAAAAGCTCAAAAGAACAAAGAACTTGTTTGGTTTTTTTATCATATAGTTAGTGTTTCTTGTGTGATTAAAATTCCTTCATCTGCTCTCTTGAATGGTGAAAGAAACGTGAAGGTAAAAGCTTTGTTCGTTGAAGATTTTGGAGTGTAATTTCATAAAGCTTTGTTTTTCAGTTGCTACTTTTTTATTTACTTTATAGTTTTGAGTTTGGCCACTTCTTTTAGGTAAATGGGTTGGGGAGAGAGAGAGAGAGAGAGTGTGTGTGTGTGTGTGAGAGAGAGAGAGAGAAGGTGAATATTCTTCGGTGGATTGATGTGAAGAAGAAGGTCAAGTGAGTTTGTAATTTTTTTATTGTTTAATTATTTACTAGGAATTTACCATAATACCATTAAAAAAATAGCATGTGCAATGCACATGATTGACTTAACAGAAATTTTCTAACGACAACCATCAAAAGGATTTCTGGTGTGACAATTTGAAGTGTTAGGGACAAAAACGATGCAATTTTTTTAAGGGACTAATCATGGATGAGTCCATAGCCAAGGGACACTTGTCATTAACCCTTTTTTTATACAAGGGTTGAAAGTGTTAAAAATATGATAATTGCTATTTACACCCCAAAAATTACTTAGTACACCCCATTACTAAGTACACCACACCCCCAATATTTTCAACCCCTCAAAACCCTGAGTACACCCCCTCTAATTTTCTATTTTATCCTTACTAATATTATCCCCAAAATTAATTAAAATTTATGAAGTACACCCCACCCCAAACAAAACACACCTCTTCCTCCTCCCCCCACCACCCCACCCAACTCGCCCGCCACCTTCCTCCTCCTTCCCCCATACACACAAAACACCACACCACCCGCCCTTTCTAATTTTTTTCCCACCTTTCCCACAAAACCTACCCTCTTCCTCCTCCTCCCCCCACTCCACTCCACACCTAGTCAAGCAGCTCGCCCCTTTTTTTTTAAAATGATTCGTTCGGCACTGTGTTATCGAACAACTATAGGAGTGTTTAGCACCCCTACTAAACAGCCTGTGCTGCCAAACAATAATATATTTTTATTTATTTATTTTTTACTTAAAAAAATAAAAAATATTTAAATTAAAATTTATAATAATATTTTTATAATATATAAGAGAGGTATACTCAATAAATATGTGAGTGTAAATAGAACTCTACGTAAATAATTCCTCACGTGATTTTGGGTATTGAGTAAAGATTTGGGCCCCGAACGCAAGTAAGGCAAACTAGTACTACTACCATCAATATCATCGTTCCAAATTAGAAAAGCGGCAAATCTAGGGCTTCATTGCATCAATCAATCTTCCCAATGGACGATATGGCAGCATACTACCCTCCTCCGGCTGGCTACCACGCTCCTCCTCAGTACCCGTACTACCCACCTCCTCCACCCGGGGCGGCTCAACCACCTCCTCCCGTCGTCACTCACCACCTTCCCCAACAATACCAGCCATTCCCCTCCTACGCAGCGCCAGCGTATCCTCAGGTTACTTCTTACGACGAGGTCCGGACTCTATTCATTGCCGGACTTCCCGAGGATGTCAAGCCTAGGGAAATCTACAATCTTTTTCGCGAGTTCCCGGGATACGAATCTTCTCACCTTCGTAACCCGACTGAGAAGACTCAGGTACACAATCCCTAGTTGACTGCTTTTCGAATGAAAATTTGATATGAACTTTATTTGCGTTTTTAAACTATAAAGCTTGCTGTTGTGCGTGTGTGTGTTTTTGCAGATAGGTTATTGTTGTTGTAGTTTTATCTGTTTAAACGATAAGTGAATGTATGTTAAATATCGATTCAAAAATTGGTGAAACGGACTTTTAGAAGATCTTTCCATAGTTGTCAAAACGGGATACTTATTGTGTATCGAAATTCTATCACTATGATACGTATCGGGATTCGCATTGCGTATCGTAAGATACGCTCTATATATATATATATATAATGACTATTAAGCAATAATTAATAAAAATATATTATCCAATGATTAAGGTTAAACTTCATATATGTGTTTTCATATTTTGAAAGCTTGATATTAACCCAAAAAAAATTAGGAGAAAAAGAAAATAGATCAGAACATAAAATATTCACAATTAAGTAAACTTTTAAGCTTAAAAAACTATCAAATTCATACTTTTTTGAAAAAAATAAATAAATTCCAAGATGTAGTATTTTCTTCCTTCAATTTTGTCTTCACTCTTTAGCATATATGGACTCTATTATTACTATCAACAAGGGCTTTCTTATAATGGAGGATTAGGGAATTGGATAATGGACAAATTAGATTTGGTTTAAAAAGGGAGGTAATAAGAATTGGTGATTTTCATATCGTATTGTACAATACGCGATATGTATCGTGCGATACGCTAAGCGTATTGTACGATATAGAGCCCATTACGATACGGTGATGCGATACGTATCGAAATAGGTGATTTTCGTATCGTATCGTACGATACGCATACTAACAACTATGGATCTTTCTATGGGACAGGGGGATTATGAATTTGTAAGCGAAATGCTTTATCAAAATCTACCTTACAAATAATGCTGCAGTGATATAAATGGGTTTGTTAGGGCATTAGATCAATTTTGAATGTTTGTGGAATTAAGCATAGTTGTTCGCTGTTAGTCGTGTTTGGAACTTGTGTGGCATTGGCAATGCATCAATAGTGTTTCCTCTTCCTGTAGAGAGGCAAAATAGGTGCCTCCTGTATTGGAGTAATATAGTTTTCCCAAATTATTTTCCTGGAAACTAGAGATGATTGCATCTGAAAGGATAGATGGAAAGATTGAGCTGCGCATATCCATCCAACTTTGGCAATCCTTCAATTTCAAATGGCAGCACAAAAAAAAAAAAGAAAAAAGAAAGAAGCAAAGGGAAAACCGCAACTTCTCTTGTCACCTCTAATCAGTACGAGTATTTGAAACTATAGTTAAATCTTTTTTGGTGCAAATAACTTTGACTTCTTGTTGCTCTATCCTTTATCCCTCTCTTCTGTAACTTCTCTACAATTAGAGAGCTAGGAGAAGATGCTCATATTTCTCGTGGTCCTAGAGGGTAGATTGCAATGAAATAAAGCATCTATACCTTATATTTTAGAAAAAGTTTCATATTTCTAGGAGATTGATGAAAATCAGGATGGTCACTCCGATACCCCTAGTATCACAGGGAAGGAAATGATGTGAAGTGGGACTAGGTGTAGATGGAATCTGAAGCACTACTTCCATTTTCTTACCTGAGCTTGCTCTCTCTGATGTTTTTAATTAGGGTGATGATACACATAGTGACAAATACTTTCCGAAATGCAGTCCGAATCCACATGTCCCGATTAGTAAGCATTTAAGTGGGCCCAACTAAAGCAGCACTGAGTGCACCCCTCCCTAGCATGACGCACAGTTGGAGCGCGTGTGAAGCACGTTTCTCCTTCATAAACCCTCACCCAGCAAAGTTTCATCCCAAAACAGAATGTTTTCTCCAGTAATTCCAAACCTGTAACCCCATCATCACCTCAACATATTCTCCACCATGCCCACACCAATATAAGCAAAGTCATATCCCCCACCCCCGTTCATAATCTGGAATTAAAGTCAATTTCTTTTATTATTTCGTGAGTATTTTCTTATGCCCATTACGCTGCATGATAACATCACACAAATCGGACATAGCAGTTGTTCAAAATTGGCCAATGATAGTGATTGCAGAAATGGAGAGAGAGAGAGAGAGAGAGAGAGAGAGAGAGAGAGAGAGAGAGAGAGAGAGAGAGAGAGAGAGATGCTTAAATTTGCAACCGCGGTGAAAGTGGATTACTAATTTTTGGCTATGGTGGTGCCATGAAAATGAGTTAATTTTCAGGTAAAAGCTTGAAGTACACCGGAAGTTCTCGAAGTACGATGAAGTTAGCTTTTGCCGTCTATTTAATTTATGTATAAGATTGAGCAGAGAGAAAGAGAAGGTAAATATTTAGGCTGTAGGGTTGTCTTTTGACTTTGGTTTACAATCTAGAAAGATAAGTCAAGCATTTTGGCTTACAATCTAGAAAGATAAGTCAAGCATTTAGGCTTAATGTTGTCAAGTTTTGGTCTTTTTGATTTCTGTTTACAGATATAGGAAGAGAAACAACTCCTCCAGGTTTTAAGGTTGTAAGTTTGGTTCTTTTGATTTTGGTTCACAAATCTAGCTTCCAACAGTCATCGGAGGAACACAAGAGAGAGACTATTGACCACAGTGAGGAATCATAGAGGAGAGAGAATATGGCTTTTGTTAGTTCCATTGGCATGAGAGAAAAATATTAAACATTGTGTCTCTGTTTTGTCCAGCAAACTTGCTGTCATTCCACATCCATCGGATACCATTTTCGACCTGCATTTTTCGTCTATTATATCATTTTCCTTTTAATTATATTCCTTTAGTAGTGTCATTTCCTCTTCAATCATCAAATTCGTTGGATAACCCAAATAAATAGACAAATTTGAAATTCTTTTCGGCTTCTTATCAGCTTATATTTAAGACGTTTGCTTTTCAGCTCTACCAGCAAGTAGTTAGTAGTTACTTGTATGTCCAACTTTTTTTGTATGTGTTGCATTAAAAAGGGTAGGACGCAGGCATTTCTTTCTCTATTTTTTCTTTTAGTCTTTCCCTGCTAATGACTATACTTGTCTTTTATTTTATTTATTATAAAATTATTCAACGAAATGAACTGGAGACCTATTATTCTTTCCACTTTCTTTCTTCCCATGTGCTTAAGATGTACTCTTTTTTTTTGATAAGTAAAAGAGTATATTGCAACTGTCGCCAAAGCAGATGGCGAGTCTTGTACACTAGGAGTATACTTGACCAAAAGAAAAGCTACACCATGGACAGATTATACACAAAATCAACAAAACTAATATAAGAATGATAGGAATTCAATGAACCTGTGCACCAATGAAAGAGATTGCGCAACATGGTGTCCTTTATGCAAGCGATAGACCCTTCTATATTGTCGAAGGCCTTTCGGTTTCTTTCCCTCCAAACTGCCCACCAAATAGCCAAAGGGGCTGCCTCCCAACAGATATTTCTCTTTTTCCGGAACCCAAAATAGCACCAGTTTCTGCAAAGGTCTATAACTGATCTCGGCATCACCCAAGATATATTAAAGAGGCAAAACAACAAATTCCACAACTCCCGGGCCACAGGGTAATGAATCAAAAGATGGTTAACGCTCTCTTCATCCTCTTTGCACACGAAGCACCTGTTGACGTAAATAATGTGCCGACTCCTCAAATTGTCTCCGGTAAGTATGGCTTCGTTAGAAGCTTCCCACACAAAAAAGGCCACTCTATTTGGAGCAGGAGATTTCCACACCGACTTCCAAGGGAACGAGATTCTATCCCTATTTGATAGCTTGTCGTAGTACGATTCAACAGAAAAATAGGACCCTTCCAGACCGCTCTATCGCGCTCGAGTCCAACTTTCTGGGAGTACAACTAAAAAAACGCATTACCAAATCTAACTACCAGTCTTGAAAATTTCTGCGAAACGTTGGGCTCCAAATAGCTTTACCCTCTTCCATCTTCAGGATTGAACTAATTGAACAACTCTTATCGGTAGCTAAATCGGACAAATAAGGGAAGGTCCTACACAATTCCTCTGCACCGCACCACTTATCGTTCCAAAAATAAACCGCATCCCCTGTTCCGATATCAAACAAAATGTGCTTCTCGAAAGAGATCCAGCCCTGCATGATACCTTTCCAAACTCCAACACCAGCGGGAATAGAGATAAAATTTGGCCTCCACAAATGATTCCCTGCGCCATACTTACTCACCATAACTTTTCTCCAAAGCTCGTTCCCATTGGTGAGATAACGCCATAACCATTTACCGAGGAGCGCGAAATTAAAGCTCTTCAGATTTTTGATACCAAGACCACCATTCTTGACACTATAGCAGACCTTGTCCCATTTAACAAGGTGATACTTTCGAGCTACCGATTGGCCTTCCCATAAAAAATCTCTCTCCAGCTTCTCCAACCTATTGCGATAGAAGCAGGGAGCACAAACAATGATAGAAAAATAGGTGGGCATGCTGGATAATGTGTTTTTTACCAAGACAAGTCTCCCGCTTTAGAAAGGAGTTGTTTCTTCCACCCCTCCAAACGACGCTCTAATCTTTCGATCACCGGATTTCACATAGCTTTATTTTTAAAAGGTGCACCGATAGGCAAACCAAGATAAGAAGATGGAAGACTGGCGACCCTACACCCAAAAAAGCAAGCCAAGTCACCCACATTGTCCACGTTCCCTATCGGAATAATTTCACTCTTGGAGATATTAATTCCGAGGCCCGACACTGCCTGAAAAAACAGAAGCACTAACCTTAAGTAACAGAGTGTAGAGGTTTCAGGCCCACAAAAGACCACACTATCATCAGCGAATAGAAGATGCGAAATCGAGGTCTTCGCCACACTAGATCTTCCCACCTTAAAGCCCTTAATGTAACCACCCATCACAGCTTTGTCCAACAACCTACTCAAGGCCTCCATTACCAAAATGAACAGGAAAGGGGAAAGAGGGTCCCCTTGGTGCAAGCTCCTCAAGCTAGCAAAAAATTCAGACGGTTCACCATTAACCATAACAGAAAATCGCACTAAGGAGATACAGAAATAAATCCACTTCATCCATTTGTGCCCAAAACCCAATCTCTGGAGCATGTACAACAAAAATTCCCAATCCACATGATCGAATGCCTTCTCTATATCAAGGTTACAGAGTAAACCTGGATCTCCCCTTTTCAATTGAGCATCCACGAACTCATTGGCAATGAACGATGCATCAAGAATTTGGCGCTCCCAAACTAAGGCATGCTGGGACTCCGAAACGATCTCACTTATTACTTTCCTCAATCTTTGCGATAACACTTTAGCTATGAGCTTATATACCCCACCGATAAGGCTAATCGGCCTAAACTCTTTCAAATCGCACGCACCTTTCTTCTTAGGGATCAAAGAAATAAAAGTGGCATTAAAACTTTTTTCAAAATACATGTTGGCATGAAAAAAGTGGAAAACCTCCCTAACGTCTGTTTTAGTCAACTCCCAAAAATGCTGGAAAAAGACCATCGAAAAGCCATAGGGACCCGGGGCTTTATCGCCACTCATACTACGCAAAACCACCTCAATCTCTTCCTCCGAAAAAGGTTTCTCCAAGGCTGTCGCGTCCTCTTGGCTAAGAGACTTGAAAGAAACCCCATCCAAATTAGGACTCCAAACCCTATTTACATTGTAAAGCCGCTGGTAGAACCTCACGATACCTTTTTTATTATCTTCCTTGTCGTCAAGCAGGATGCCGTCCACTGTGATCTGTTTAATCTGATTTGCCAAGTAGTGAGCGTTCGCCATCTTATGAAAAAATTTACTGGTCCTGTCTCCCTCTTTAAGCCATTGAATTCGAGATTTTTGCTTCCAACTGATCTCTTTACTAATCAAGAGTCTCGATAACTCCTTTTTGATGTCTTTCCTATGGCCCTCCTCTGAATTCAACCCTCCTGCCCCAGCTCTAGTGTCAAGGTTTTTGATCTCCTCTGCAATAGAGCTAATTTTAATATCTGTCTTGCCAAAAACCTCTTTATTCCAAACCTTAAGATCTTCCTTAAGTAATTTCAGCCTTTTGGCTAATTTAAAGCAAGGGTCTCCAACAATTCCATAAGAATTCCACTTTGTCTTAACCCATTCCTTAAAGCCCGGCTCCTTTAACCACATATTTTTGAATCTAAAAGGAGACTTCCCCTTGCATAAACCCCCACAGTCGAGAAGAAGGGGAACATGATCAGAAGTCACTCTCGGAAGACAAGACTGCACAGAACCACAAAAACAATCCTCCCAATCTGCAGAGACTAAGAATCTTTCAACTCTAGAATTGGTTTCTAGCTCCGTTTCTGAACCATGTATAATCACCACCTATGAGAGGAAGATCTAACAGCTCAGAGTCGTTAATGAAATCGTTGAAATCTGCCATGGCAGTGGTGTAGCCTCGAGAACCAGAGCGTTCGTTCGGGAACCGAACAATGTTGAAATCCCCCCCTAAGCACCACGGACCATTCCATCTAAGTCTCACTGCCTTTAATTCCTACCAAAGAAGCTGTCGATCAATGTCAGAACAAGGCCCGTAAATACCCGAAAATATCCAAGAATTATCATTTTCCGTCGACTTTAAAGCAACCGAAACTGAGTAAAAACGCAAGCTCGAATCCATCTTAGAAAACAACCTCTTGTCCCACATAACCAGAATCCCTCCCGCCGCTCCGACACCTCCACGATGCTCCCAATCCACCCATCTAATACCCCAAATACTGTTTATTAATCTGATGTCTACAACCTCCATTTTTGTTTCTGCAAGACACACTACATGAGGCTTCCATTTGCGTAACACTGCTTTAATAATTATCCTCTTCTTGGAATCATTTAGGCCCCGCACGTTCCAAGAGATAATTCTCAAATGCATGCAATTAAGTTTTCTCCTCTTTCTGCACTCTTCTCCCCTTGCCTTCAATTTGCTCAAAGTTCAAGCTGCAGCATAACTGCTTCAGTTCCCTCTTTCCCCTTTCTCGAGACTTGTTGATTTTTTTGCTGCTACCCCCCCCCCAAGAAGATCTCCACTTCTTTTCGATGTCTAACAATAATTCAAGAATCTTATCCTCATAACCATCACAGGACACTCCCAAAAATTTTCCAAAACTTTTCGCCTTTCTTTTAACCCAGACTGACATATCATCTTCCATTTCTTTGTCTGTTAGAGTATCAAAATCAAACAATTCATCCGGATGCACCACTGCTAAAGGAGAACAATCCACTGGAATTTCTGATTCTTCATTCTGAGTTTCAAACGAGGCATTACTGTTAAAGCCAAAACCACCCTCTTGGCTTTGGACCAGATCGCACACAATCTCAGACCTACCTGGGATCTCACCTGGATTCTTTGCTGGCTGTCCTCTCGCGCAATCCTGCAAATTCACCGAAACTTCTTCCTCTAATCTGGATTCTCTTTATTTAGGAGTTTCCGAGCCCATAGAAACCCTACCACATGCACTCGCTTTGCCCTTTCCACCACAACCAGAGGAGTGCAAAACCCTCGACATCGTCTCATACCCTATGCCAGATTCGAACTCAATCTGCTCCCGAAAAACCTTTCGTTCTGGTCCTTGTTCAAAATACTCGCGCTGGCGGAATTCTCGATGAGGTTCGATGGGAAAGGACCCGTAACAATACCTGCAGTTGACTCATGGGCTTTTTTATCAAAAATATCCTTATTAATAAAAATATTAGGCCCACCATACTTGTGCAGTATGGAGTCTGGAATGTTTGGGCCTCTAAAAAGCCCCATATCCGCCTCATAAGAGACGATTGCCCTATAAGCCAAGTCATTCAGCCCAACTCCTTTAGCATCATCATTAATCTTATCACTCTTTAAGTTTCCAGATTTTACCACCCATATCCTTTGCCCACTCTTGGGATTTTTTTTCTTCAAAACGCCGTTGCTTAGAGAAGTAGATTTGAAATTTGAATTTCTGACTACCCACATGCTCCGTATATTCCTACCACTGAGTCTCGCGTCATTAACAGTACTCACCTTCTTGCCAACCACTGCTTACTAAGCGCGTGCATCTCAAATCTCGAAAACCTCCTAGTCTCCCTGTTCTCTGATCTGCCGTCACGGCCTCCACCGATATTACTCCAGTAACGACAAAATGTCGCCATCTCTGCACATTTCGGTACCTCGAAAACTCGCACTCCAATACCTACTTGATTTTCGCCGGCATCTCGGTTTGAAACCTAACCAAGATTCTGGCCCAACATAAATCTAACCTCTTCTCCGTTGCTTCATCTACTCTGATAAATCCTCCGCATCGGCGTCCAATTTCCTTGAAAACCGAAAAATCCCACGGGTGGAGTGGGAGACCCAGAGCCCTGATCCACGCAACTTGGGGTTTCCTCCCTTTGTGATGACAACATCCCGCCGGATCCCATCTATCCAACAGTAAAGGCTCTCCGTTCACAACCCACTTCTTTTCCCTTAGAATCCTTCCAGCTTCTTCCTTTGCTGGGAATTCAAAAAGAAAGTATTTTTCATGCATATCTACCATCCTAACTCCTCCCGCCGTAATCCATCTCTGGTCCACTCATTTTCACAAATCAACTTTCGCGGGGATGGGGCATTCGAGATTCCCAACTCTCCCAACTAGGCACCTCTCCAGGAACTTCAAAAAACTTCTGTAAGAGTCTTCCTCCACTGTGAAATCAACACCAGAGTGTATGGGTCCGGGTCTAGTTCTCAGCTCTACCTTAGGCCAAGAGGGGATGGACGCAGCCTCTTTGAAAGATTTGAACGGCTTGGACTTCTCAGGATTATTCTCCATAGCAAATCTCCTCAGATTCTCCACTAGCATTCCCCAACCATGGTTCTCCACAAGCTCCGGAATGCACACAACCTTAGTTCTTCCCAACTCCTTAGTCAAAATTCTGAGATAAGTCCCTGAACTGTTTGCCTCTTTCGCGAACATCACTTCAGGATTTCTTACCTGCCTTTTCTTCCAGAAAAACCCTTGAATCTGAGGAGCCTTCTCCATCCAATCACAGGTCCATAGCAGTTCCCGGAAAGACAGAGACGCCTCATGGACTCTCCCATTATACCTCTCCAGTAACTTGAATTCGCATCGAATCACCCCTTGGATACTGATGACGTCGAATGCTTTCCTACCTGCTTGAAAGATGAATTTACTATCCTTCGAACCTAACATCCTTTCTTAAAAATCATGTACCATAAAGATTAAAAATTCTGAAAACATTGTATTCCTTCCATAAACATCATTGAAATAATCTCTAGAGTTGATTGGAGCTTTCCTCGTTATCAAAAACTCTGCGGTTTCTTTCTTTCTAAATTGTCCAAATTATACCCAACAGGACTGTCTCCCCAACACCAGAACTCAATTATCTCGTCTCCTCTCTAATTCATACTTTTTTGAGCCTCTTCTCTTGTGGATATTTTTCTTTGATAATATGTAATTTGAAGTGGCCGCAGTGGCTCAATTTGGCAGTTTTAAGAGAGATTGTGCTATTTGGGATGATGTAACTAAACTGGCCTTATCTTCACTTCTCTTGGTTCCTGTATTTTCATTTGAACAATGGATTGCTGTAGTTGTACTGGATAACTGACTTGTAGGCAATCTTTATTCCCTGTAATTTTTATGGATTTTCTTGAACAAATTATAAGGGTAGGTGTAAATGTCAACACTTGGCTCTAGAGGTGTTCTGTATTTATCATGGCGATAGGACATCCTTTTTTGTTCATCTTCAAGTTTGTGGTCTAACTAATGTTTTAACTCTTCCATTCTCTTGCATGTAATTCCATATCTTGCACGAGTTTCCTGGCTCTGAAGTACTCTTTCTATGTTTACAGCCATTTGGGTTTGCTGTCTTTATGGATCAACCGTCAGCACTTGCAGCACTGCATACACTGAATGTAAGGACAGTTACCATATGCTCCATTTGACCATTCCAAATTATACAGTGACTTACAATCAGCAAGGAGTGCATTCTCAAAGAGAAAAATATTATGTTTGAGGAGTTTTTCCATCAAGGAAGAAGAAACTTTGTCATGAAAACCCATGATTCTTTGATCAACTCTCAGCGCTCACAGCATTGGATACACAGATTCTAATAATAGTTACCATGTACATCTTAATGATTTTGATTTGGCAGTGGCTTATAAGTTACCTAGAGTTTGTATACTTGTTAAAGGGGGATAATTTTTCCCTCAACAGAAAGTTGTTTCGGTAACTATGAAGGTCATGTAGTATTCTTGTTCAGTAACAAGTCTTCTGGATATACATTCTTAATAGGGTTCGTATTAGTATGCCTTCTCGAAAACAGATAATTGAGAGGCATGAATAAATTGAGATTGAAGCGCATCATGGGGGTTATCAAACTGCCCCAAGAAGTGAACCAAGATTTCCTTTTAACTTTTTTTTTTTTTTGTTATGGTTTACAGGGGATGGTTTTTGACCTTGAGAAAGGCTCCACTTTACATATTGATCTTGCAAAATCTAATTCCAGATCTAAGCGTTCAAGAACAGGTAAACTGCTAGGATGGTAGTCGATTTCATTCTCTCTGCTGCCCTTGAGCTTTTGTCAATTCTTTGGTGAATAGACTAGTTTTAACTTTTTGATTGTAACAACCAGACGATGACAGACATGGATCAGAGAAGAGGTCCAAAGGATCTTCTGCATTTTCGAGAGGCATTTCCGATCCCGGTAAGAGTACTGTTTATAAATACTTGAGCAATATGAACTATGGGGGACTCCGCTTGGAGTCTCTCTCTCTCTCTCTCTCACTCACACACACACACAATATGAAGACGTGTAAATATTTATATGCTTATTGAAAGTGTTTTGTTAGTCACATAACATAGTGTTTGTTTGGTATCTTACCTGGCGTATTAGCTAGTTAGTCACATGGAGAACACATTATTCCAAAAGCTCACTTTGCACATGTTTTGCACGCTTGGGCACTAGCAGGTGTTGGCAGCATTCACTTGCCTGGAATGGGTAACTCTGCTTACAACATGATTGGTTATCCATCTACACAAAGGTCATCTGCACTACTTAAGCACATTTTTATTACTTTAGAACTTAGAAGAGATTAGCTTGCACATATTCTTACCTGATTACTTCTAGCTGAAAGGTCAAGGGCTATCGAATAAGTGCAGTTATTACATGCCGTGATCCCTGAAGTTGGAATATGTTATTAGCCTTTGAGATACCAACACTTCTGATGTATCATTGTCTTTTCATGATTCAGTCATGGATACGTTGATGTTAATGCAACTACTGCAGCAAATTCGGTATGATTTACCGCCAACTTACCCTAATTTTGTGTTAATCATTTTTTCTAGCTGTTCTTACAATTTCTTTCTGCTTTCCGGGAAACGTTTCCCTGGTAAATCCTTGATGCGTTGTTGTACGTTGTTCCTTTTTGGACGTTTATTGGTAGCATCTGTCATTATTTATTTTACTTTTTAGTATACATGTCTAATTTTTCTTGAAGTACAGTAGCACTTATTTTCAATAATTTTCCTTGAAAAAAGTAGTTAGCTCTTCCTAATTTTGGCATATCATGTTACAAGATTTGAAATTTGTATGGTGATAAAAATACTAATGGTGAAACTATAGTGGTTGTCACTGGTTGATCGCCCCTTTTAGCAGAACCAAGAGAGAAATCCAGAAAAAGGTGAGGATGGGAGATGGGGGATGGGGGAAGACACTAATAACAAGTTTCCTACTCAACAAAGCCTCCCCAAAAGTAATAGGGATCGGCAGAAATAAAAAAAGATCTTTAACGATGTTCTTTCAAATTAGCTGTCTTGACTAGCTTCAGAGTGTTTTCAGAAGTCATGAAAAACCAGCATTAATACATTTAAATGAGTTGACTAATACTCCCTCCCTTCCACCCAAAGAGTTCACGTTTGAAAAGTCTAATAATTAAGGGATATATTAGTGTCATTGGAGTTGGTTATAATTATAAAAATACTTGAGCACAACCAAAATGCTTACAATACAAGTGGAGGAAGATGAAAGTTTATAATAATTGTAAGCATAATTTTTGAAAGTGGACTTTTTAAGTGAAACATCCCAAAATAGAATAGTGAACACTTTGCCTGTAGCGGAGGGAGTAATTTATAAGTTTCAACCTTCTCCATATATTTAGGGAGATTTGAATTTCCTGAACCGGGCCTTTTCCATTCCTCATTTATGAGTTACGATCTGAGTTAAGTGTCTGATCGGAGATAAGAAGTGTTCCTGTGTCACAGAGTTTGACCTGAGCTAAAGTTGCTAGTCCCAATGGTTCTGACTTTGAAGTGATTGAATGAGAGATTGGTTCCAGATCAATCTGGCTCTTTTTGTGCTGGATTGAAAGTGCTCTTGAGTTGGAATGAAGTAAATGCATATGCGTTGGAATGAAGTAAGTGCAAAAACCTAAAAGAAATGAGAGATGACACAAGAATTGAGATACATCTAATGCAGAAATGAACTACACTTGCTTGATATGTAAATGACTTAAAATAAAGCTTTTGACTAGTAGGGTCTTTTAATTTTAACCAGTATTCTAAAAATCGCTAGGCGCCAGAGCAGCGCCTAGGGGCCTAGTCAAGACCTAGGCGGGGTCTAGGCGGGCCCTAAAAATCGAGGCATAATTACACTATAGGTCTATACCATACTTGTTGCAATAATAATAATAACTAAATATAACCAAATAAACTAAAAATAATGGTCACATTACAAGATTAAAAGTTAGAAATTAAAATTTATTTCAATAATCAATACATGCTGTAACAATAGTAAATAACTGAATATGGTCAAATAAACTAAAATAATGATCACATTACCAGATTAATAGTAAAAAATTAAAATCAAATTCAATAGTATCATTCCAAACTCCAAAGTATAAACTTTAAAACAAAATAACAATATTGCAACATATAAAGTATGAAAAACAAACTTACTTAACTTAGGTTTTTCTTTTTTTTTTTTTAAAACCAAAACGACGCTGTTTTTTGGGGAAAAAAAAAATGCAGTTCGGCCAGTCGGCGATTTTTTTCGGTGACGATTTTTTATCCGATTTGGCCCTAGTCGTGGCATTTTGGGGGCGCCTAGGCGGCTCCTAGGCCGATTTTTCGAACACTGATTTAAACTGATAATTACGACGTGAGAGCATAGTTATTAAAGGGGAAAAGCGAGAGGCACCTTCTTATGGGGAGAGGCGGGCGAGCATAAGGCGAACATGGAAACTATATTGAGGAAAAATAATAAAGGAATAAATAAAATATATGTGGATACTTTGCATGCAACTACGACCCTATGGAGAGAAAGAAAGGAAAGAAAAAAAAAGGAAAGAAATAATCACTTCAACAAGAGTAATTAGGGAAAAAAATATTGAATGCTATCGATATTCAATTATGAAGTAAAATGCATGTAATTCTTACCCGCCAACTTCATATTCAAAGCATTATGCGTACTAACTTGAACCACATTCTTGGGCCCAACTTTCTACATAAAATCACTATGTAGTTCAAAGATCTTCTCCCTGGTGTTGCTATAATCGGAAGCATTAACTGATTCCACAAACATACTTCCCTTGGGACAATTGACCAGAAAATTCACCAATGTTCGCCTTTTATTGTCTTTCCACCCATCGGACATAATGGAATAACCATGTTTATTTCATTCCTTTTTGCAGTCTTCCATGCCTTTGTTAACCTCATCCACCTCCTTCTTGAGTAAAGGAACTCTCACCTTATGGAAACTTGGAGCTTTCATCCCCGAATCGCGTTTTTCGATTGCATCAATCATCTCTTGAAAACTAGCATAATTGGCATTGAAGGCAATCCCAGCATCATACATCCATCTAGCAATAGCCGAACTCAACTCTTCCAATGCCTCCTCATTTTGATCTTTTTGGTGTTTCATATTTTTGTGGTTGGTTTCCCACCGTGATTTACAAAGAGATCCGCTGGCTCGTTTGTGTTTGGCTTTGCCCTCTTTCCCGAATCAACCTCTTGACTTTCATGATTTTCATCCCCAATTCCAATTTCATCATCATAACCTCTATAGTTATCATTTCAAGCTGTTGTTCTTTCTCTAGAATTGTTTGCTCCTTAGTTCTCTTTTTCATACCCATGTAACTCCTAATCTCATCTTTCAACTCTACGTGTATTTGATGACAACACTTAAACTGCAGTGAATCCTCCAACAATATGTTGTTTGACCCTACAAATTCCTCGGGTGTATCGTTGATTACAAAACATAATTGTTGTATTGTTGTCCAATGTCACATACTTTCATGCCGGATCTTTTCGACTACTTGAGGATCCTGGGACTGACAATTCTAATTAAAAGAAAAAAAGACAGAAAGAAAAGAATAATTTACAAACAGTGAAATAACAATTAAAAAAAGGAAGAAAACAAAAAATTACATGGTTATTAGAAAATAATTATTTAAAAGAAAAAAATTAAACCCATCACATCAGAAACACACCAAAAAATTGTGAAATTATTAATTTCAAAGAAAGAAAAAGTTATTAATTTCAAACAGAAAAACTAGTAGTTCTTTACATTAAAGAAGAAAGAAAGAAAAAAAGAAAAAAAATAGATCTTTACATTAAAAAAGTATAAAGAAAGAAAAAAAAATTAAAAATGAAAAGTCTATACATGTCGGCTTCGTTTGTCAGTAAAGACGCGACAGAGGAGAAGTAATCGCAGAAGAGAGATTGAATCGCGAGGTCGAGGTTGAAGACGCAGGGCGTAGTCAAAGTCGATCTATCGATTGCGAAGGCTGCAGTCGAAGTCGATTCCAGCCCTAGGTTGAATCCCAGCCCTAGCATTGATTTGCGAAGTTGCAATGTCTGATTAGTGTTTTCTTTTGTTTTTCTCTTTAATAAATAACCTAGAAACTACGTATCAATTAAAAAGGGTGTTTTTTTTGCTGCTTGCCTTTCCTCACCTCTCGCCTCTCGCCTCAGGCGAGCCGGGCGCTTGCCTATTATAACTATGCGTAAGAGCTCAGTTTCATGCTAGAAATTAAGAATAATTGGAAGTGAGGTATATCTTGTAAAGGCCTGTTGTCTGTGCTGAGGGAAAGATTATGCGATGCTGAATCTCAACATGTGTCTCAACTGGGTCTAGGTAACAATAGTAGCAGTTTGTCTTGTTGGATTGCATGATACTTCCAAGTAGTCTTGAATGTTGATTTCTGGCATTTTCTTAGCATATTATTAAATGCTTTTGAGGTATATCAAAGTTAGGTGTCCCATGGAAATAACATTTCTCCAGTTTGTTTGTTGAGTTCATTTATCCATGGGTTTGCTTGTGTTGAAGGGGACCAGATGCAAGAGGGCGTGGGGGGAAGGTTCAAGTGATAGATATTAGAATGTAAAACTGTCTTTTACTGATATCGTCTTTCCTGTTTCTTCGTGTACTCCCTCCGTCCCCTTTGTTTTGATTGTCCTAATCAGAGAGTCTAGTTTCTATAGTTATGCTTACAACTCCCGTGGTTTTAACTTCAACCCTCATTTGTTTAGAATATAAGTTAAGATATTAATATTAAAAATATTTGACTTGTGAAAAAGGGGCTCCGCCTATGGGGAGAGGGAGTAAGATTTTGGCTGAACCTTTTAGACCATCGGCTTCTATGGAAGATTTATGAGTGCATTTAATTGTTTAATGTACGTAGGAATATTTTTCTCTAGATATATTTAGGTGTTTGATGTCCCTGAACTATTTTTGAAACACTGCTTTTGTAGTTAGCTTTAGCATACCCATTTTGGGACTTCTACAATCTAACTTCCAACTCCTTAAGCACATACTTTAAACTTTCACTGTCGCATGAATCTTTGTCATCTAAAATTTCCTTTCCATTTATCTCTGCTTTTGAGCTCACAAGATGCTTATAGTTTGGCTTTTCTAGTGATCCATTTTTCTCTGTGTAAAATGTCTTTGGTGGAGCTAAATTGATGGTTTGTATCACATGCAGAGAAATTCATCAGCTCCCCCTTGTCCGACATTATTTGTGGCTAATCTGGGTCCAACCTGTACAGAGCAAGAGCTAAATCAAGTATTTTCAAGGTTGGCAAATATTTATTGTCAGTGTTTCCTAATCAATGAGTTTTCAAGGTTGCTAAATCTGTTTTTGGCTTTTTTCAGATGCCGTGGATTTCTAAAACTAAAGACGCAGAGTACATATGGATCTCCGGTTGCATTTGTTGATTTTCAGGTACTTAATCTCGAATGCTTATGAACTTGAACGTTGATGGAGTGTGCTATTACTCTTTCTATGGTCGCACTGTTACTTTTTTTTTTTTTTAAATTAAATTTTTTAAACTTCAGTCTTGGGCTTTTGCCTGGGCTCAAGTTGGTAACCATTTTAGGCGATTTGCTTTTGCATTTTGAAAAGGATCTTGTCCCTCACCATGTTTAATAGGAGTGTCCATTGAGTACATTTCTAAGTTTGTGTGAAGTTGACTGTATGAAACCAGCCAGCTTTAGGCTGTATCAGGGCTGAAAGGAGTGCTGAAGTATTATTCCATGATCAGCAAAATTTGGGCATGCACTATTTGCCTTGGGCTGTAGTCTCTATGTTGCTCATTGTTTAGCTTTATTGTCTTGGTTCCTCTAGACTTATTTTTATTCACCCTACAGTTCCATTGATACTGACTAAAAACAGCTGGCTTTGTCTGGATTGAAAGCTTGACTGTTGTGATGGAACTTTTACGTTTAGTATGCTTATAGTTTTCGATAGTTCCCGTATCTATTTTAGTTCGAGTGTTATTTATGTTTTCACATATTTAGTTGGTCATTTGGATATTTCAAGGTTGACTTTCTCCTTTTTTTGTTAGCCATTTATTAGATATATAGGCCGAATTTTTTTTTATGGTTGCTTCTAGTGATGGGCATGATCTAGGTAACATAGAGAAGGAGCGAGAGCGAATGCGAGAGTGAGATTGATAAAACTCAAAAATTACTTGGAGCAAGTCGAGTCTCTTCACTTGACAAATGTAACTTGAATAAAAGTAAGGGCTGATTCATATGATTCGATCATATTGCCTCTTTTTCTCCACTTCTGTGAACAGAATCCTCATGGCTTCTGCTTTTGAAAGTTTTTTGCTTTTATATCACAGTTGGTGTTTTTAATTCTGACTGGGTTCCGTGTGTTTTCTTTGTTATATTCTCTATATTGTATACATTTATTTCTTTTGGACAGAAGTGAGTCATTAGATGACATTCTATTTGTAAACAGAGGAGTTTGCCTCCGTTCAGGTTTAGAGATTCATGACCTTTATTATTATTAGTTTGGTTTTTTTCTTTTTTGGGGGGTGTTGGTCTGCTGGATGTGGGTGGCACATATATGTAACACGTCATATGCAAATCTTCAAGAGTGTGTATGCTTTTGATAGTGCATGCTTTTGTGTTGGTCTACTGGATGTGGGTGGCACATAAATGTTAACACGTCATATGCAAATCTTCAAGTGTATGCTTTTGATAGTGCATGCTTTTAAATTATCTGATGCTATATAACAACAATTTATGGGCATAAAATTGTCTTGACAACTATGTCCCGTGCTATATATCTTCTAAATGGACTCGGTTTTTGGTGTCTTTGTATTTTTAGTCGTAACTCTAAGTGTAATTGGTGGTCCAAATTTAAGTATCTATTCTGAGAAGCAAGGTTTAGGTGGTTAACGAATTAAAGGTCTATTAGACTGTAAGGGGTTCTCGTTCCTAGCTCATACTCCATCTGTTCCACTTGAAGAGCTTACGTTTAAACATTCCAAAGATTTATTAAATTCCACAAATACCCTTAGTTTTAAGGATTGTAATATTTTTATAATTTTAAATTTTATATGATTGGGATAAATCTGGAAAGTCGTAGGCTTCATAAGTTTCGGTGTCAAAATAAGACTCCATAGTGGGATGTACCGAAGTAGAAATTGTTGCTCATTGGGCGGAACACATGGAGTACTTTAGAGGAATTGATGATGTTCAACTCTCTTGTAAATAGAGCGCCCAATCTGTACTAAGGAACAGCTAAAGGATGCCTAGTTGTAGTTGGCAATTTAGGAGCTTCAAAATTAGGAAATTGAGCATGTCTCTGCAATGAGCAATTAGGAGACGAACAACTTCTTATGCATGTATATCAAATAATTTTTATTAATCTTGAAAAAAGTTAGCCTCTGGCTTCATTCTTTTTTTCGACTTGACAGTCATCAAAATCAAAGCAATTCCCCATCAAATGGATTGCTGCTTTACTTCTTACTTCCAATCTAAATATTTATATCTATGGATACGCGATAAAGTTATATGTTAGATTCTTAGTGCATGTATGGTTGAAGTAAAAGATTTCATGTCCCATAGCCTTGGTTTATCTGTTTGCTATTAACATGTGTAGGATACTGCCAGTTCAAGTGAAGCCCTAATCCAACTACAAGGCACTGTTCTCTATTCATCGACGTCTGGAGAGGGCATGCGGCTTGAGTATCCTTTTCTTCAATTTTCTGATTGTTTCTTTTTTTAAATCATGTTTTCCTCTCTTTCTTCACTTGATATTGGGTGCTGGCTGGGTGGGGTGGGAAGGATGGGGTGTGATTTTATTACTAATTGTTTAAATTTAAGGTTGATCTGGTGGTGGATTTTATTTTCCTTAACGAGATAATTCAGGTATGCGAAATCAAGAATGGGAATGCGAAGTAAGAAGTCAAGATAATTGTGAATGCATGCCCTGACAAGGAAGAAGCAAAGTTAAGTGAAGCCTTGGGTGCCGCCGAGCCGTATCCTCCCTCCCTCCCTCCCTCCCTTTGACCGGGGATAGTTTTCTGTATCAAGAGATAGATCTCATCTGGCTACAAGTTCCATATCTATCTATCTATCTATCTATCTAATTTATTTACAATTACAAGCTGTGTTGGTGGTAATATTCTTACTCCATCTTCAGCACGTGTTGCTTCTAGAGTTCTTCTACATTTACAGTCCAATGAAAAGATGAGAATTATTGCATCAAGTAGCTTATTTTTTGTTGGTATTTAAAAGATCTCTTCGCATTTGTCAATATTTTTGATGTACCTAAGAAATGTAGTGTCCTTTCTTTAGTTAAATACTCCTATATATTCTTTCAATAGTTATCTCTTTCTAATTTTTCTTTTTAACTACTACTATTCTAGCACAAAAAATAAGGGTATATTTAATGTATAAAATTTATTAATATGTGTGTATTAGTCTACAATGATACTTGTTTTGAAATGGAGGGAGTAATGTTTCTTTGTATTTGTATATATGTTGTTTTTCAATAGTGTATTTCAAAATATACTAAGAACATGAGTCGAGTGTGACAATGCCGCTCATGCTATCAAGGGGCGATGTATCTACACTTCCAATTTTCACATTTTGGAGATTCAAGTGCAGAAAATGGGTTTATTTACAGAAAATAATCTGTACACACACACACAAAAAAAAAAAAAAAGGGAGAGCGACATATAAGAAAAAGCTTCTTTCACCAAGGAAATTTTTTTGTGCGACAGTGAGACAAAGGTATTGTAATTTGGAAATTGGTTGCTGAACTCTACTAATTAAAGGTATTGTAGTTTTCCTCTCCTCTGCAAAATTGGGTTTTCATGCCTTGACTTGGTATACTACTAGGTTTTGATTTTCAGAAGAAGATGAAGATGAAGACAAGGGCAAAATTAGTATTTCACGTTAATTTAATGGCTGAACTAATGTCCGTTCAAAAAATGGGTACGGATGTATCATAACTTAAGTATAGTGGCCGAAAGTGTAGTTTTAAAGTTTTGATTGTCGGACTGTAATTTTGCGAAAAGTTCGGTGGTCTGGATGTACCTTCTCCCTTAATATATTAAGTAAATTACTATTTTGTCTCTAAATTAGTCATTAATGAGGTGGTTGAATGCTGGAGAATTAAATTTAAATTTAAGGGTAGCTTGGTTATGTAAATTATAAAATTATTTCAACGTCTTTAATATTAATGTTAAAATTTACTTTATTATCCTTTTTAAATGTCCCAATTTGGGCCATTATTAACTGAAGAGCCAAGCCCAAAGTTTGGGCTCAAGATCCAAACCCAAGACATAAGATGGGTCGGGGTCCATCATGATGCGAGCATATCTTGGGCGGACATGCTGACAGATAAGTCTTCTTGAATATATGCGGGCAGGGCTCACGAGCAGGGCTCAGGAGGCAACGACCTGAGTGCTCGATCAGGATCCAGCGATCAGGATGAGACCGTGTAACGTCTGGGATAGGGAACGTGGCGGAATGTCAGGGGACGGTTGAGCCCGACAGTTACGCCCACTACTCCTAGTAGTTACACTCACTACGCTGGCATTCATACCCACGACTGGGAAGTTATGGATGGGCGTTATTCCAGGAGGAAACAGACCTATAAAAGCCTTGGATTAACTCCAAGCAAAGGTACGCATACATACGCTTGTGCTTACACTCTGCCAAATTGTGAACTGAGCTTGATACTGACTCTCACACCGGAGTGTTTTAGCAGGGCCAGCCCCTGCATTCACCTAGTGCTTTGCTCTTTGGTTTGACAGATTACTCACAGCCCAGATATCATCTAAGTGGACTAGCGATCCAGCCCATCAGATGTGACTTTTCTTGCGGCATCAGTAACTACTCTGTAAGTATTATTGTGAATGAAACAATAGCAGTATATAGATAACCTCGATTAAGGTAACTCCTGTGATGTCCTGTTCTACGGTATACTAATTATAGAGCTCAGTGTTCTGCACGAGTTTTACATTTAAAAAATAATTTTGAAAAAAATTATCGTTATTGAATATAAGCGTTTGTTGACTTAATGTTTGACTAAAGTTAAGTATTGTCAATATATGTAAATAGGTGGTTGTTTATTATAATATTTTAATTTCAGAATAAGAATTTTTTATTGGTAGTCAATATATATATTTTTGTTTCTATGCATTTTTTAAGTGTCCTTTAATGATTTGGTAAAAAAAAAAGTAACCTTTAATCATATCAAATTGTTGGGTTAATTTTTTTTTTTCATCTTGCACTTAATAAAGATATTTTAAACATATATTAATTGTTTTTTACAAAATTAAAAATAAAATATTGACTTTAGGACATATTGAAGAAAGATATCATTTTTTCTGAATAAAAGAGAATTGTATAAGGATTGAATATAATTATTTTTTTAAAAATAATTTTTGAATATTATTCAATGATTAGAAAATGTTTAGTTGAATACTATATTTACATATTTTTTATACACTATCAGTGTGAGAAAGAAATTTATAAATTTTTTTTTTGATGAAATGATTTAGATTTTTGTTGATATGTATCAAATATTATAGACATTATTTTAGGACGTTTTAAATAAGAATATAAGACCTATAATTTGACATGTAGAGAGTAACATTTATAAAAATAAAAATTGATTAATTTATATTATAAAATAATTTATAGAATAATTTAATATTTCATAACAATCCTTACATATAATATAATTGGTTGAGTTGATATAATGTGTATATTTATATTTAATAATATGTAGGTTCAAATCTCATTAACAATATTATTTGCTCAAAATTCTTCTCATATTATAATTAGAAAAAGAGTAATAACTATTGTAAAATCTATTATTAGTAGGTATAGTTATAAATTAATAATTTAGAAATAAAAAGTCATAGAAAGAAAGATAAAGTGATACAATCATAGACCTTCTTACTAATTTTAAATATATATATATATAAATATATATATATATAAATATATATATATATATATATAAATATATATATATATATATATAGATTTTAAGATTGCGAAATGAAAAGATATTATTGTAATAAGATAAGATGGGAGAGCGGGCGAAGGGGAGGGGGTGTGTCATAACTCATATCATAATACGTAAGAGAGTGTAAACAGTAAACACCACCCAACTTCATTAACTCTTCCATTGTTTCCTTCACCTAATGTTTGGACTTTCTTTCTTATACTATAATTGCTTTCTGTCACAAAATAAGTATAATTTTAGCAATTTAAATATAAATTAAGAAAATTTACATAAAATTTGATCTACTTTTATTAAATTTATTTATTATAAATAAGTTGTGTGATAATTTTTTTTATTAACAATTCTATTTAATAAAAATAGTAAATAAAAATAATTTTGATAGAATATAAATAAATATTTTTTGAAATCTTATAAGAACGTCATCATTAAACTCATTGCTTTGATTTTTCCACCTATGGGTGACTAACTTCTGACGACCATAAGAAAATAAAAAAGAAATCAAACCCTCAAACCCTAAGTCTGACTTAGACTGAATGCATGCATGCATGATTCAGTTAACCCGAATCAATTTCCCATGTGCAAAAGATGCACCATAAATGAGATTGAGTTAAGGGCTCTACCTTAAAGTCAAAATAGCCTCCTTACTCATAATTTATATAATTTCAGTCGCACTCACACAGTACAGTTACAGTTTATTGTTTCACGTTAATTAGTGCAACTTTAATCCTATCACTATATGCCCCATTTGTTTGCTTGTGATGGGCTATGGTTGAATAACGAATTGAGCTATTTGGATTTGACTTGTGTCAAATTCAGCAAAGAGCTCGTTGAAAAATTGGTTTGTGAGATAATTAAATAAATTTTAAATTTGTTGAACAATATTTAAACTCGATTCAATAAGCGTACTACTTAATTTTTCTTCTAAACATAACAACTTATTCGAGGTTAACTTGATAAAAAGTTTGTTTGAAATTGGTTCGAAAACAAATTAAGTCATGCTTGAACACTATTTCAAATTCCTTAATATTATCAAACAAACTTAAGCATTCAAGTACTTGGTTCGACTCAGCTCGTTTTCACCCTTATCGAATCCGTTCCAAGTATTTTTGTTTTGATATTATGATTTGAAATGAAAGAAAATTATGATTTCTTCATTTTCGAGAAATGATTTACCAAGTTCATATTCATAAGTATTAAGTGATGATATTTTGTTGGCTCACTAAACAAATTACTCATTTCTTGAAACAACAAACATCACATTATTTGAAAATTTATCTTTTAAAAATCATTTTCCAAAAAACTACTGTTGTATCTGTTAGGTTGTATACTAGTGGTCGAAGAAGTAAAGGAGGAAGTGTATACAGTTCAAAAAACATATTTCAGGGAACTACGTTTTCGGCGATGTCAGTAATGATCAGTTGGCAGATCTCCACAGTGATTTTAGTCTTATAAATAAGTTAAGTATGACTTTGCTCCGATGAGATTTTCTCTCAGTTTATAAAAATAGAAATAAAGTAGTAGTAGTTTAAATTTTTGTCAATTTCAAACTTCTTTAACTAGCTTTTTCCCGTCAATGCTGAGGAACGGCTGACGTAAAAAGCAATACATAATTTGTTGTTAGGTGAACGTACTAAATATGTACAAATATTTTATATCCATTTTAAACTAATTTTATCCCAAAGGATGTCATGGATTTTTTTTTTTACTCTTTATGTTTTCAAAAATATAGTTTTATTTGATAAGTCTACCTTTTAAAATAGTAATTTTATTTGTTTGTACATTTCTTAAATTTTATTAAACTTATTACAATCTTTAGAAATGAGATTTTTTTTATAAACTAATTTTTTTAAAGATTAGAGGGGACATAAACCTTACCTCAATCCTTATTTATTATTATTATTATTATTATTATTATTATTATTATTATTATTAATAATTAACGCATTATAAGGCTACAATTAAGACTTTGATTAGAACAAATTGTGCCTCTAGTGAGGCTTTGAACACCCGACCTCTCCGTTAAGAATAGTGAATAATGTGAATTCGCCCGGTTGATTGGGGTGAATTCCTTCCAAGATCGAATTGAAGATTATGCACCCAACGAAGAACGCGGAATTAAAACTTGAACACTTGAAATGAAGGGAAAACACAGCAAATACCAATGAAGAAACATATATGATAGTTTGATACGGAGTCTCCCTTGACCCGCTAATCGCTATGATTAGGAACCTCGGGTTATGATGAGAACCGTCGACGCAATTGCTTACAACCCTCGAACCACGGAACGCTACAATCTCCCGACTCGCAGAGATTGATAAGTTCAAATGTTGGTCTCTAATCCAAGAAACCGAATAAACTCACAACTCGGCTGTGAAAACAAGAGATAAACTCTTAACAATGCAATTTAGCATATATCAATGATCCAAGATTGTTTACAAGTGTTTTCTAAGCCCTATATATACCTCCCATGTCAGTACATACGTCCTACAGCAAAAATACTTCAGAAAATGTCAAAACAAGTCGAAAAATCGTCCGAATTCTACATCTGTCCGTACGGCATGCTAGGGCGCAGTTCTGGGCGCGCTAAGGCGCGAGTTCTGCTAAAGTTTCTGATTTTCTGAAAAGTTCTGGGAGTTGCGCGTTAGGGCGCGGCTTGGGGCGCACTAGGGTGTGGGTCAAGTTCCTCCTTGATGATTTTTGAAGCCGTTAAGCTCCCGAATGCGCACACGAACCTCCCTTGACCCTCCAGATCAACCTTGGCTTCATTTTGGCTCTGAATCTCTTCCAAAAGCGATGTCAAAGCCGCTTGAATCATCCTTGCATGTGCACAAGTTGTTGGATCTTTGGTTATGCTCAAAGGACCATGAACTTGGTTGGGTTGATTCTCATCATTTCCTCCCTCTTTAAAAGGATTCGACCTTGAATCAACACCTGTGTCCAAAGGAGATAAATTAGCAACATTGAAATGTGCACTAATATAATATTTACCTTTCAAGTCCCTTTTAAAGTTATCATCATCCAAGCACTCCACAATGATTCTTGTTTTAACCTGTGTAAGAATTTCAAAGATATGCAAAACAAGAGAATCACAGTTATCCAAACAAAACAAGTTCACAAACATACGCGGTAAGGACATATTAATACTCAAAAACAAGTAATCTCTTGAAGTGATGAGAGTCAACATGCAAAACATCACCTTTCTCAATACACAATAACTTACAATCCACAGTAGAAAGTAAAACAATCTTGTCAGAAAGTGTATAGAGAACAACAATCTCTTTACATTCACCGGTTTTGAAAATCATTCTAACAAATTCCCGTTTTTGTATCACCATGATCAACACAACAGCAACATGTATCACAACAAAATCATGGTTACAATTCAAGGAACCAAATACATGTATCCTCACAAAGAAACTTCCCACATGCTCAACAGAAGTATCATGATTAACACTCGCAATTCTCAAGCTTTTACCAGTCAAGGCATACTCTTGCATTCTTTCAACATGACATAAACAAATCCATCTTGTTTCAGCATGCTTAAGATGAATTACTTCAAACAAAGACGATTCATCTCTTAATGTGTCATGCAATCCATAGATTTTATGAAAGAACAATGCACCATGAAAAATGTCATCCAATTTGTGACATGGAATATGACCAACCATTTTCGAAAACTTATTTGCATTCACAAACACATATCGCTAAACCTTATGCATTTCTAATGCAAACCAAGACTCCAATAATTTCATGGATTCTACACTAAACAATGATGACAAATTTCTGGGCACCTTATGCAATTTAAGCATTTCAGCATCTTTATGAAAGAAAATTACATCACGGCAAACTTTATCCACTTTGAGACATGCATTAACATAATTCATTGAAGAAGAATTGTGCATACTCACAAACATAGAATTCTTAACCACCTTCAATGTATAATTCAGATTTAACAAATCAACCTTCAATGCACAATACGAATCCATCAAGTCAATCCTTGAGGCACATTCCAGAAAGGGGTCAACAAATGAATTACTTGGTGTTATGCATGATTCATGGTCAACTATTTCACCAAACGTACCAAATTCCCCCACAAAATCTCGGGAATCAACATAAAACTTTGTATTAACCCCAAATTCCAAATACTGGGAATCAAAAGAAGAAGTGAAAAATAAACCCTCAACTTTCCCAATTTCCAAGAACATATAATGTAAAGAAGAAGATAAATCACCCTTTTGAGAAAGTGTACCTAATTCAACATTCTCATTACCATGATCATATTCCCTCTTGAATTTCATTACCTTCTTACTTGCCTTGGGAAATGCTTTCTCAAAAACCTGTAGAGAAGAGAAATCACAACAAAGAGAATATGGAATTGTATTGTTAGCATAAAAAGATCCCTTCAAAGCGAAAGGAACCACCTCACCAAAATTCCTTCCCAACTCCTTCATTTCCTCAAAAGGTTTGGAATAAAAGATGGGTTTCACACTCTCATTGCCATACGGCTTTTCAACCATTTTTTTTTCTTCCTCATTCGTTCGTGTTTCCACCCTCATGTTTTTATCTTTTTCATTCTTTCTTTCCTCTGCACTCGGGTTGTCACTCACTTCCATCAACCCACTCTTGTCATTTTTCCACTTAGCCTCGCTAAACTCACTTTCCTTGACTTCTTCGACTTGAAGTTCACACACTTGTTCACTATTTCCAGATTTCTTCTCCTTTTGCTCGGCTATGTTTTGATTAACATTTACTACCTTAGCCGACCTCTCATTTTCATTCTCACTCATACTCTCTTTTTTCTCGGCTATCGCACAAACATCTTTTATCACTCTAGCCGAACACTCACCACTAGAAACACGCTAATTACTGTCGGATAAATCACTGTCGGATTTTTTCGACAGTAATTACTGTCGGATATTTTCAGATTACTGTCTGATATCCGACAGTAATTTCTGCGACAGTAATTAAGGAATATTCCTTTTCATCCGACAGTAATTACTGTCGGACTACATCCGACAGTAATTTAGGGAATATTCGAAGAATATTCCCTTTTTAGCGCCAGAAATTTTGTTGTCACTATTACTGTCGGATATCCGACAGTAATTCTCCGACTAGTAATTTACTGACGGACGTCCGACAGTAATCTAACTTAAAATCCCCAAATCGAACAGCGCCCCCCCTTCTCAGATTCATCTGCAATCGCGGTTTTTTTTTCTCTCTCTCTCTCTCTCGATTCCCAGCGCCACCACCTCCGCCGCGCCACCCCCGCCGGACCACGCACACCGCACAGCACCACGCACACCGCAGCGTGCCACCCACACGGCACCGCGCCACCGTCTCTTCCGACAGTAAGCCGCCACCCTCTCTCTCTCTCCCTAGGTATGTATTTTTTCTATTTTTTTATTTTGTATTTAATTTTTTATGTATTGTTGAAAATTTTGTATAAAAATGTACTCTTTATATATGCATGTTTCTGTTTATTTTTGTGTAATTATTTATTTTTGTGAATTTAATTTTTGTGTATTTGTTATTGTGGGTGTAAAAAAATGTATTTATTAATTTCTGTGTATTTATTAATTTTATTTCTGTGTATTTTTTTGTAAAAACTGTATTTATTAATGTGGGTGTAAAGAAATGAATTTAATTTCTGTGTATTTATTAATTGCTGTGTATTTATTAATGTGAATTTTCTGTTTATAAAAATGTATTTATTTAATTTGTGTATTTATTAATGTGGGTTAAAAAAAATTTAATTTCTGTATTTTGTGTAGTGTAGATTTATTATGTATTTTTTTAATTTTCTGTTAATCTATGTTTTATTTGTCTTTAATTTTACTTGTATATTAAAAATATAAAAAATGTGTATATATATATATATATATATATATATATTTATGTAATTTTTTTGTTAATTTTCAGCATGTTGTGGCCTTAGAGGTTGTTAATGTTGTTGTTTGTTGTTTCCCGAGTCTTAGACTCGTGGTTTTTGTTAGTTGGGTTCCGGCTGTAGTATCGCCGAAGACTTGTTTAGTATTATCCCAGTTTTATCAGTCAGTTGTGCTTTATAGTAAGTACGGATGGTTACGCCACGTACTTTCCTTTTCGTGTTATTGTGTAAGTAATTAGTTTATTGATTGGACCACTGAATTGTTGAGGGTAATACATGACGTGGCGTAGTAGTACGTTGTCTCTTGGTTGAGCATAGTCGAGTAGCATCAAAGTGTGAATCATTGAAAGTAATAGGATCATGAGAAGTTGTCTTTGGATTAGATGTATTAGGACATACTTGTTTGAGATATTACAATTGTGATCAAGATTGTTAGGTTGAATTAGCAAATCCTAATTACTGTCGGATTCTAAACCACACGCACATAACCTTAAACATGAACCGTTAACTCAATATTAACCCTAAACCACGCCTTTAACCTTAAAATTTAACCATAAAAAACAACCTTAACCCTAAACTATATATACCCTTAACACTAAACCACATCCTTAAACTTAAAACCTAACTCTGAGTGCTAATAATCCTAAACCTAATGTTAATCCTAAACCACATCCTTAAACCCTAAACCGCAAACACCAACCCTATACCATAACTCTAGTCACAACCTTAAACCCTACTCCTGATCCTAAACCACGAACTTAACCTTAAAACCTAACCCTAAAACCTAACCTAATTAACCCTAAACTATACCCTTTACCTTAAACCGAAACCCTTAAACCTAACCTTAACCCTACTTTAACCATAAACCATACCCTTAACCCCAACCTTTACCCTTAATCACAACCTTAAATTCTAAACCCCAACCTAAACCCTAAACTTGACCCTTAAACCACGCTACCCTAAACCTAAACTGGACCCTTAAACCTTAAACCCTAAACCTAAACTGGACCCTCAAACCTTAACCCTAAACGTTACCCTTAACCTAAAATCTAACGCTAAACCACATCCTTAAACTTAAAACCTAACTTTTATCCCTAATCCTAAACCTAATGTTAATCCTAAACCACATCCTTAAACCCTAAACCGCAAACACCAACCCTATACTATAACTCTAGTCACAACCTTAAACCCTACTCTTGATCTTAAACCACGACCTTAACCTTAAAACCTAACTTAACCCTAAACTATACCCTTTACCTTAAACCGAAACCCTTAACCCTAAACTATACCCTTTACCTTAAACCGAAATCCTTAAACCTAACCTTAACCCTACTTTAACCCTAAACCATACCCTTAACCCCAACCTTTACCCTTAATCACAACCTTAAATTCTAAACCCCAACCTAAACCCTAAACTGGACCCTTAAACCTAAAACCCTAAACCTAAACTGGACCCTCAAACCTTAACCCTAAACGCTACCCTTAACCTAAAATCTAACGCTAAACCACATCCTTAAACTTAAAATCTAACTCTTATCCCTAATCCTAAACCTAATGTTAATCCTAAACCACATCCTTAAACCCTAAACCGCAAACACCAACCCTATACCATAACTCTAGTCACAACCTTAAACCCTACTTTTGATCTCAAACCACGACCTTAACCTTAAAACCTAACCTAACCCTAAACTATACCCTTTACTATTAAATCGAAACCCTTAAACCTAACCTTAACCCTACTTTAACCCTAAACCATACTTTTAACCCCAACCTTTACCCTTAATCACAACCTTAAATTCTAAACCCCAACCTAAACCCTAAATTGGACCCTTAAACCTTAAACCCTAAACCATATTTAAACCCTATCTAAACCCTAAACCATATACGCTAAACACTAAACCTTATCTAAACCCCCTAAACCCGATCTAAACCCTAAATTCTAAATCATATCTAAACCCTAAACACTAAACCCTATCTAAACCCCCTAAACTCTATCTAAACCCTAAATACTATCTAAATCAGTATCTATCATCATATTCTCGTCAATCCATCTCTAAAGCTGATCGTCCCAAATTTTCCACATCAATGTAGGTTTATTGGATTCAAGATGGGAGATCCTTCAATTAAAGTACCTCTTTCATTCGCCGTCGAGCAATTGCTTGATAAAATTTGTGTACGTCGTCATTTATCTCTGTCGCCGAATTAAGCTTATTTAAGAAGAGGAATTCTTGAAAGCATCCAAGGACAACGTAGTTTTGTAATTCTTTATGTCGTTGATAGCTGTCCGTCCTTTCATAGATGCCTACAAATATTGCTCGTGAAGAAGAGTTATCAGCACTTGGGAGTGAGCTCAAAAGGGTTGAAAACTATTCTTATGCTGGAGATGCTACTAAGTTTTGTTAAAGCTTAGTCTTAACTCCAGTGTAAGGATACTTTGCAACCCTTTTGAGCTCACTCCCAAGTGCTGATTACTCTTCTTCATGAGCAATATTTGTAGGCTTCAATGAACGATGGAGAGCTGTCAACGACATAAAAAATTACAAAACTGCGTTGTCCTTGGATGCTTTCAAGAATTCCTTTTCTTAAATAATCTTAATTCGGCGACAAAGATAAATGATGACGTACACAAATTTTATCAAGTAATTGCTCGACGGCGAATGAAAGAGGTACTTCAATTGAAGGATCTCCCATCTTGAATCCAATAAACCTACATTGATGTGGGAAATTTGGGACGATCAGCTTTAGAGATGGGTTGACGAGAATATGATGATAGATACCGATTTAGATAGTGTTTAGGGTTTAGATATGGTTTAGGCGTGATGTTTACCGATGAATTGTGATTACTTAATAGTGTATTCGATCTCATTCTAATCATTTGTTGCTTAATAGGAGTGATGTCGACTGACGATCGCAGTTGGATGTATAATCGGAGGTTGCCGAATCGTAATGGTATTACAGATGAGTTCATTAGAGGTTTGAAGAGTTTTATCGAATTTGCTCTAGCGAACCCTAAATACATGAGTGGTAACAACATAAGGTGTCCATGTGATGGCTGCAAAAATCGAAAGTACTTCCCTTCGATGATTGTTGAGAAGCACCTTCTCCAGCACGGGTTTCAAGTTGGGTACAAGTGGTGGGTGGCTCACGGTGAGCAAATCAAAGTAGTGACTAGGCCGGAAAGTAACCAGTAGAGGATTCCTGTACGTGAACCTGAACCAGTAAATACGAGTGTGAACGATGAACCAGTTCGTGGTATAGAAGATATGGTTAGCGATGTTGCTGGTGCTCATTTTGACTGGTCAGAGAACGCACGTCAAGAGGAGCCAAATCCCGCAGCTAGTAAGTTCATTGAAGCTATGGAGTCTGCAAGGGAGAAGTTGTATCCTGGCTCTGAGCAGACCGTTTTAGAGACTGTGGCTGAGTTCCTAAACATCAAGTCAAATTGCAATATTAGTCAATCTGGTTTCAAGCGTCTTATGAAAGCACTGAAAAAAGCTTTGCCGAAAGGGAATAAGATGCCAGAGAACTTCTATCAAACAAAGAAGATGGTTGGGCATATTGGGTTGAAATATGAGAAGATTGATGCGTGCAAGAATGATTGCATGCTTTTCTACAAGGAAGATTTAAACTTGAAAGAATGTTCCGTGTGTGGCCATGATAGATATAAGCCGAAACGGAGGGGCAGTTCAAAACGCAAAAAGAATGAACCTTATAAGCAGTTGCGTTACCTGCCGTTGACTCCGAGATTGCAACGCCTCTACGCGTCTAAAGCTAATTCAGAAGCTATGCGTTTGCACAAGGAAAGCCCGCGCTAGGATGGCGTGTTGACTCATCCGTCAAACGGCTTGGCTTGGAAACAATTTAATGCAACCCATCCTGACTTTGCTGCCGAAGCTAGAAATATAAGGTTATGCATATGTGCGGATGGTTTTACTCCTTTCGGGCCTGGGGTGAAGTCCTACTCTTGTTGGCCGGTTATAGCTACCGTTTACAATCTTCCACCGTGGTTGTGTATGAGCGATCCTTACATGTTCTTGTCTGTTCATTCCTGGACCGACTAGCCCTGGCAAGAATATTGATGTTTATCTCCGCCCTTTGATTGATAAGTTGAAAATGCTCTGGGAAGACGGAGTGGAAACATGGGATGCATTCAAAAAAGAAAATTTTAAAGTGAAAGCCGCGTTGATGTGGACGGTGAATGACTTCCTTGCCTATGGGATGTTATCGGGTTGGAGCACACATGGGAAGCTTGCATGTCCTATTTGTATGGATGACACTAAGTCGTTCACACTCGAGCACTTTCGTAAACCTTGTTGGTTTGATTGTCATCGTCAATTTCTACCGGATGACCACCCATTTAGATCACAGAAGCAGCAATTCACTAAGAATAGGGTTGAGCGTGATGAGGCGCCTAGACGTTTGAGCGGTGAAGTTATTTATGAAAAGGTGTCTAAACTACAGAAGACCAGGTGGGGGAAGATGTTTGCAAAGGATAGACTGCGAGATTTTGGTGTAAAGCATAATTGGACCAAGAAGAGTATATTTTGGGAGTTGCCTTACTGGAAAGATAATTTGATACGCCATAACCTTGACGTCATGCACATTGAGAAGAATGTGTAAATAGACTGTTTTAGAAGGGTTTGAGTGTAAATAGGCCTTTATTAATTCCTTAAAACATACATATCATACTTTATTGTTTTACTTACAGTTTAAATTGATTTGTTGGGTAGCCATGTGGATGCTATAAAATTCATGGCTGAAAGCAGGGCACTAAGTGCAAATAGGTTGTTTTAGAAGGGGTTTGAGTGCAAATAGGTTATTTTAGAAGGGGTTTGAGTGTAAATAGACTGTTTTAGAAGGGTTTGAGTGTAAATAAGCCTTTATTAATTCCTTAAAACACACATATCATACTTTATTGTTTTACTTACAGTTTAAATTGATTTGTTGGGTAGCCATGTGGATGCTATGAAATCCATGACTGAAAGTAGGGCACTGAGTGCAAATAGGTTGTTTTAGAAGGGGTTTGAGTGCAAATAGGTTGTTTTAGAAGGGATTTGAGTGTAAATAGACTGTTTTAGAAGGGTTTGAGTGTAAATAGGCCTTTATTAATTCCTTAAAACATACATATCATACTTTATTATTTTACTTACAGTTTAAATTGATTTGTTGGGTAGCCATGTGGATGCTATGAAATCCATTGCTGAAAGCAGGGCACTGAGTGCAAATAGGTTATTTTAGAAGGGGTTTGAGTGCAAATAGGTTGTTTTAAAAGGGGTTTGAGTGTAAATAGACTATTTTAGAAGGGTTTGAGTGTAAATAGACGTTTATGAAAGGGTTTTGAGTTTAAATAGGCTGCTTTAGAAGGGTGTGAGTGTAAATAGGTTGTTTTCGAAGGCACTGAGTGTAAATAAGTTGTTTTAGCAGGGTTCTGAGTATAAATAAGTTGTTTAAGAAGGGGTTTGAGTGTAAATAGACTGTTTTATAACGATTTGAGTCTTAATAGGTTGTTATGAGAATGGATTGAGTTCAAATAGGCTGTCTTAGTAGGGTTTGAGTATATATAGGTCGTTTTTATTGTTTTCTTATAAGTTGATCATGTTATACCTTAATATGTATTGTTCGTTAATTTTAATTTATTATTTTGTAGAATCGACATTATGGTACCGAGGTACCCTACACTGATTTATTTGCTGCGACCCACACCACTCCTGCTCCTCCTGGTGCTGATTCGCCATTTGTCTTTGTCGATGAGACGACAGAGAGAGCATTTGTAAGTATTACTTAAAATATTTTAATTTTATTTTGTTTATTAGTTAATGGTAAATGTTAATATTAATGTTTTTATGTTTTTGTGATACAGAATGCCTATAAGGCGAATATGGACACGCAGGTCGCCGAGGGGCTTGTCCAGACGACCCCTGAGGTGAAGACGCCATTTGTCGGCAACATTTGGCATTCGGTCACTGCGGAGTCACGGAAGAAGAGGGGAGATCGCCTCTACGACTTTGGTGACCACGACGCCGCTGTGTTGAGACCAGGCGGATCGACTTCTTCCTCGACGACCGCGTCCTCTGGTCCTACGCACCGGTCAGCTACTGAGCGTGCCCTGATCGAGAAGACGCAGACTCTCGAGCAGCTGGTGCAGCAGCGGGAGAATCGGCGACGCGACGAAGCGAAAAGTCGAGGAGAATCGGCGACGCGACTAATGCAAACCCGATAGAGCAATGCGACGACTATTCATGGAGCAGCAGCAACCTCAGCCTACTAGGTCTTCCATTGTCCGTAATTTATTTGACCCCCCTCCCCCCTCCACAGTAGACACATTATTTTACTACTGTAAACCTTGTTGGATTGTATATATATTAATTTTAATTTAATTTATATTTTATTTGTTAATTATATTGTTGCAATGGTGTGTGTGTGTGTGTGATTGTGTATATATAATTGTGTGTATATATAATTGTTATATCAGGTAAAAAAAAACGAATTTCAAAATTTAAAATTTTAATTTTGTTTATTTTTATTTAAAATTACTGTCGAGCTCGACAAGAATAAAAAGATTTGCTAACATTACTGTCGGAGATCCGACAGGAAAAAAATAACGGCCGGTTTTACGGATATCCGTCAAAATTTAACGATAATCCGACAGTAAACTAACCCATTGTTAATGGTCGTTATCGTTTTACTGACGGAATATCCGACATCAATTACTGTCGGAGAGAAATTACCTTCGAAGGTTTACTGTCGGAAACTATCGGAGCGTTTCCGACAGTAAATCCATAATTACTGTCGAAATTTTTTAATCACTGTCGGATTTCTCCGACAGTAATGACGTGTTTTCCAGTAGTGACTCATTATTTTCCCTCAAAATTTTCTTACATTGTAATGACTTTACACAAGGCCTCTCATGTACAAGTATTCTAAGACTCTTGTGTTCCCCCACCTTGGGTCTAGGGCGCGCTAAGGCGCGAGTTCTACTGATGTTTTTGATTTTCTGAAAAGTTCTGAGAGTTGTACGTTAGAGCGCGACTTGGGGCGTGCTAGGGCGCGAGTCAACTTCCTCCTTGATAATTTTTGAAGCCGTTAAGCTGCCGAATGCGCACACGAACCTCCTTTGACCCTCCAGATAAACCTTGGCTTCATTTTAATTGGCTCCGAATCCCTTCCAAAAGCAATGTCAAAGCCGTTTGAATCATCCTTGCATGCACACGAGTTGTTGGATCTTTGGTTACGCTCAAAGGACCATGAACTTGGTTGGGTCGATTCTTATCAGTGAAGTACCAGGGTAGCTCTAGTGTAGGGCTTGAACACTCAACCTCTCTGTTAAGAGAAGTGAACAGTATCTTTTGATGAGGCTTGAACAACAACGGTGCCTCTGGTGGAGAGACTTGAATACCGGACATCTCCGTTAAAAGAAGTGAGCAGTACCCGTTGAGCTAGAGCTCGTTGGTATAAATGAGACTATGGTTTAGAACAAATTAAAAAGAAAAATGAAACTATTTTTTGTGATAGAGGGATTTTTTTTTCCAAGGTATCTTAGGCGGCGCAAAGGTTAAAGACATCAAAGTACTGTCGAGTTTTGAAAGTGAAACCAACGAGCTCTAGCTCAACTGGTACCGCTCACTTCTCCTAACTGAGAGGTTGAGTGTTCAAGTTTCACCAGAGGCACCCTGGTACAACTCGAGGTCGGGTTGTTTAAAAACCTCACTTGAGGTACCATTTGTTCTATCCACATCAAAGACACCATATACTGTTAGTTGTAGTCATTCAAAGACATTAAATAACATTATATACGTCCCAAAATAATTATCGTTTTAGCAAAGTTTTTTTGTCCCAAAATAATTGTCATATACCAAATTTGCCCTTATTTATTACTCTTATTAAAGAGGGTTGGTAAGAAGAAAAAGAAAAAATACTCCTACAATAATTAAGCTTAAATAAGGGTAGATTGGACTTTTTGAAAGCTTCCTTAATCTGTACGCAAATTGATAAAAAAAACAGTTATTTTGGGACGGAGCCACGAAGGTAGTAATAATAAGAATTATGGTAAGATGTATGTCCCCTCCAACCTTTTAAAAAAAAAGAAGAAGAATGAATGCTGAAAGTGAGAACCTCTTTTAAATAAGGTTTTACATGAACAAGAATTTATAATTGAAATACTTTACTTAAACTAACCACCTCACCTCTGGCTTTGAATAACAATTGTATTTTTGACTTAACATAGTGATTGATGAAAACAAGGCTCGATAAAAATGTTTTTTTTTGTTTTGACTTGGAAGCTGTGAGTTTATTGTCTTAATTGGGATGCATGCTAATGTAACTGTCTGTTTCGACGTTATAGAGGAGTGAGTAGTATTCTCTACTCTCAACATTGCTAGTGGAGTAGTATATGGTTAATTTCTTAATTACCAAATATGAATCTTCGAGTCCAACCATAATTAAGTAGGGTAGGGTAGGGTAGGGTAGGGTAGGGTAATCGTGTCGGTCGAGCGATCGAGCAATAACCACAATTCTCTCACTCTCCGATTCAAAATAATTAAGTGTAATAATAGACACATATTAAAAAATTATATATGTAATTTCACAAGTATATATATTCTTACTAAATATCCTTAATTATTTCTTGTGTTAGGAGTAGTAGGAAAATTAAATTAGGACCAAATAACTATTAGAAGAATGTAAAATATTCAATGATTAATTATTAAGACTTAGGAAAAGAGAAGGATATATACATTTAAAAATGATCCATTCTCACGTCCCCTAACCTTAGCATACCAAAAAAAAGAGAGGATATATTTAAAAAACCATGCATAAAACTAAATACTATCACAAAAGAAAATTTTAGATAAATATTGTGTTGGGCTTCAGGTTTTTTAGGGTTTTTTTTTGTAGGATTTTTAATCATTAAAGAAAAAAGTAAAAAAAAAAAAAAAAAAGATAAAAAGACATGATGGGTTTAATGAGGAAAAAAAAATCTAAAATTTGAAAAATAAATCTTCAATGGAAATGGATCCCTATCCAACCTATCCTTTGTACTACTTGGACTATTTTATTATTTGTGGGTGTTGAGCTGGGGAGTTGGATTGGGTTGGGTTGGGTTATCTCACCGGACCGGAGAGTTAGGAATGCACTTGGGTTTATTATTAAATCTACTACTATCTCAATTTTGGCTATTTAGCGCTTAAATGTGGTAGGGTCCTTATAAAAGTCAGTTTGATGGTCCAAAATAAAGAAAGGGAGCAAACCGAATGATACAATAATAATGATCAATTAATTTACTTCATTGAGGTCGGTGGGTTGGGAGGAAAGGGCAAGTTTTTTTTTTTTTTTTTGCTAAAAAAACACCTTCCACCATACATACATATATACATGAACAAACAAGCTCTTAATAAGAATTGAAGGTTGCATTTGAATTTCCGGAAAAATGTAAAAGAATTATATATATATATATATATGAAAGTAATTAATTTTTTGCATTTTATGGTAGCTTAGAGGATGCTGGAAAATTTGCATAGCCATTATTACTATCCTCCTCTTCGTTGCAGGCAAAGAGTTTACTATTTTACTTTGAGATGTTTTGTTTAAGGAATTAATTTGCTTTAAAAAATTATTCGTACAATCTTCATAAACCTTTCAACTTTACCTTCCACACATGTTGGTTATGTTCAAACATTTTTGTAATTATAATAAACTCCAATGGAATGCCATGGAGGTTGTCGACGGTGAAGGTGGTGGATTATACGAGTGCCGGCCCATTTATGTCCACATAAGACCATGTGAATTTATGAATAATTTAAACGAGTATATGTGAGTACGGACCAAAAATGTCACCACTAAAATGAACCAACATGTTTAAGTGTTAATAATTTATGCATGCATGCATGCGAAGTGATTGGATGCAAATTACCATTTCATGATGTGGGTTATGTGAAATCAAAATTTGACAAGTGCTTAAGGAGGCTCAAATGTCAAGCTTATATTAATGTTGTACTTCTTTTCTATTAGTGGAGAAATTACTGATCCATTGGTTGGTTGACTTGGTTCCCCACGTCTGTCTTTAATCATCATACTCCATTTGGAGCATTATTATAATAATTGTCAATGTTACCCCTGTAGCTCATGGAGCAAAAACAAAAAAATGTAAGAGGACATAATTGTCTTTTTACAGGGTCGTTATATTATAGAGGACGAAAAGTCAGCCTCAGGGTCTCAACGGTATCTATCCGTCCATCCACCGACCACCGACCACCGACCTACTCTCCCCACCTCACCTCCTCCAAACGACAGTTTTATTTACTCCTTGTTATTATCATGACAACTTTTTTTTTTTTTTATTTTTTGGGGTATAAATTATGACAACAATAACATGAGATAGAAAAGGACAACAATTATCACTCTCTCTCTCTCTCTCTCTCTCTCTCTCTCCTTTCCCCACCGTTCCCACATTTATAAATGAAGAAAGCTTATCATACAATGTTGTTTTTTATTTTTAGTTGTTTTTCTAACAATTAAGGTGATTTAGATTTCTTAATTTATTATATCTCTTACTCTAGACTATTTTAGTGCAAGATGAAACTTGTGCTATATTTGAAGCAGCTTTATCTCCTGCACTATATATAGCTATTCTCTTTTATTATGGGAAGAATAATAAGGATTTTTTTTTATTTTTTATTTTTTTTGATGTAAAGTTTAAATATGATTTCCTTTATGTTCTAAAGTTTAGAAGAGGGGGGGGGGTTGTTATTAAATAATATTATCATGGGAAGATTTTTTTTTGGTGTAAACTTGTGCTATATTTTGTTTTTTTGTTTTCCTTCCTTCTTCGGTGGATAGGAACTAACTGCTTTGCATAAGTATGTAATCAGTGTGATTTACAATTAAATAAGATAGTTATTTGAAATTTATATATATATATATATATATATATATATATTAAAGTTGGTGAAGATGCCTTACATAGTGACACCACCTAATAATAATAGGTATTACTATTAGGTAATATCTTCTCCTAAAAGAAAACAAAATAATGTTATCAGTGAAATTTGAACTCAGACTCTTTTTTAATTATAAATATACATCTTAAACAAATTCAATCAATTATACTATATGTAATAATTTTAAGAAAATATTATATTATTAAATACATCATTTTATAATTTAAACCAACTAATTTTTATTTTTATAAATGATACTCTCTCCATGTCAAATTTTGGGTCTCATATTCTTATTTAAGACGTACTATAACAATGCCTATAATATGTGATAAATAAACAAATTTTGAATTATTTCATTCAAAATTGATGTTTTTTTGTTGTTGATATTTGTGTAAGTTTCTTTTTTTCACGCTGACATTGTATAAAAAATATGTAAATATAATATTCAACTAAACATTTTCTAATCATTGAATGATCTTCAAAAATTATTTTAAAAATATAATTATATTCAATCCTTAACCAATTCTCCTTTGCTTAGAAAAAAGTTATCTTTCTTCAATATGTCCCAAAGTAATTATTTTATTTTTAATTTTATTTAAAAGTTTCAAATATATGTCTAAAATATCTTTATTAAGTGCAAGATGGAAAGAAAAAAGAAAAAGAAACCCAACAATTTGATATCATTAAAGGATACGTAAAAATAAAAAATAATTAGAAATGAAAATACATATATTAACCTTTAATAAGAAATACTTATTCTGGAAACGAAAATATTATAATAAGCGACCACGAATTTGCATATATTGACAATACTTAACTTTGTTAGACATTATGTTAACAAATACCAATATTGAATAATGATACAACAATATTTTTAAAATGTATCAATTAATCTCAAAATTAAATTAAACCCGTCTAGAGCACGGGCTTAGTAACTATGTACCAGACTAGATTGAAATTTACGTTCTTCTCCATACGAATTTAAAAGTGTTATTTTTTCTTCTTCTCCTCAGATTTATGAATTTTTCAATCTAAGTAAAACAAGTGACAACCTATGATTGGATATTTCATTTGAAATTTTGAAAACTATACAAAACTATATTAACATTCGCTCTCTTCCCCCTTTGAATTTGAAAGTTTTAAATTCTTTTTCTGAGAGTTATGAGTTTTAAAATATAAGTAAAACCCGAGACAACATGTGACTGAAAAGTACATTTAAAATTTTAAAATACAAATGTGGTTAAATTTGAGAAAAAAACTTAGAAAATATTATTTTACGAATCCTAATTCGTTAGACGGAATCACTTTTGGCCTTAAAAATATCACTTTTGTATCTTACGATCACTGAAAATTGTCATTTTTTGCCCTAAAAGTGTCACTATTGGCCTTAAAACGATCACTTTTGGCTTTTAAAGTATCACTTTGCACCCTTTACATCTTAAATGAAAAAGTGAAACTTTTAAAACTAATTGTAACTCCGTCTTACGTTAAAACGGTTTCACAAAAGACCTATTCAATTATTAATCATTATTTTCTTAATTAATGAAATCGTACTATACCATACAATGATATTCCCAATCACCATTGGTCAAATCCTTTGAAATCCAACTTATTCCTTTGAAATTGCAAATAAAATCTAGGCTTGTTTGATAATTGAGTAGGGATACATGTTATTATTAAGTAAACGATATTACGAGTTTGTGCTTGTGGTATTCTTACAAGATTTAGTGTTAATGTCGTTAGATTAAATTCATTTAGATCTATACATCGTCAAATCAAATTTGTCCTTTTCTAAGTAATGACATGGACAAACTTATAAATTTGATCAGATGGTGTAAGCATCTAAGTAAATTTGATCTGACGACACAAACAATAAACCTTGTAGAAATACCACAAGCTCGAGTTCGTAATATCAGACCTCTTATTATTAATGTCGGTGCTATTAGCGCCTTTGTTATTAATCCTCACTTATATATCGGGGTAGTTTTTTGATTAAAAATGCTAGTCACGTATTTTGTTTTTCATGAGGGCGCTAATAATACCACCCTCTCCCTTAGTATTATTAGCGAGGGGATAAGAACTTTATCAGGATAACTCTTGCTATTAGATTCGACCGTCTATTGTGTACCAGCGTTCGACAACTCAGTTTATTAATCATATACAACCTTAATCTTGAATATCAAACGGTTCCAAAGTTCTAAGTTACGAACTACCAATTACTCAACCACTTGTTTAGCTGAGATTAGTTGAAGCCAGTGTTCTAAAAATCGCTAGGCGGGCGCCAGGCGCCAGAGCAGGGCCTAGAGGCTTAGTCGAGGTCTAGGCAGAGCCTAGAAATCGAGGCATAATTACACTATTGATCTATACCATACTTGCTGCAACAATATTAATAACTAAATATAACCAAATAAACTAAGAGTAATGGTCACATTACAAGATTAACAGTTTAAAATTAAAATTAAATTCAATAATCAATACCATTTCAAAATAGAGGGGGAGAATGGTAACTTTTTAATGACTTAGGGGGGAGGGGAAATACTTTAATAACTTAAGGGGGGAGGGGAAATACTTTGAAAACCCTAAAGCACATAACAAAAAATTAAAAAACCTTAAAGCTAACAAACAACGACGCTCTCTTTCTCTCAAGTCTTAAACGGCGTGAACGACAGATTCGCTGTCTCTTTCACTGTGTCTCTCACTCTCGCTCTCTTCCTCTCTCGCTCTCTTTCTCTCTCACGTTCTCCCTCTCTCTCACCGGCGTCGGCACACAGCTCTCTCTTTCTATCTCGCGTTCTTCCTCTCTTTCACCGGCGGCGGCACACAGCTCACCGGTGTTTGCCCTCAGGTAACCTCTCAATTTCCATTAGTTTTCGATTCGCCAAGCTATCTCGTCGTAAAAGCTCACAGAAATTCTCTCCGTAAAAGCTTGAAATCATGAAATTAAGGTTGGGCGTTGGCGGCGCCGACGCCGACTAGTCGGCGACTAGGGCGCTTAGTCGACGATTATTATCTCCGGTGACTTTTTGTCCGATTTGGCCTTAATCGCGGCGTGTTGCCGGCGCCCAACGCCTAGGCGGCGACTAGGTGATCTTAGGCGACGCTTTTTAGAACACTGGTTGAAACAAATACTAAGCTTCAAATATCATTTTAACTAAATTTAGCCAAATAATTTTAATCTCAAGATAAAATTAAAGTTATTTGAATTAGAGTTCTCTCTCTCTCTCTCTCTCTCTAACTTCTCTCACACTATTCAATCCTACTTTCCTACAATATATACATCCGGAGATAGAATCTTATCATAAAATCTCTCTCTCTCTCTCTCTCTCTCTCTCTCTCTCTCATAAAATCTCTCTCTCTCATAAAATCTCTCTCTCTCTAACTATTCAATCCTACTTTCCTACACTAAGAAATGTTATGGGTACTTAAAGAGTACTAAAAATTTTACACCAAATGATGTGTCACCTAATGTGGCAACTGATGTAGTACAAAAAATAAAATTAAAAATCAAAATTAATGCATCACATCAGAGCTGCCATATCAGGTGATACATCATTTGGTATAAAAAATTTGGTACTCTTTAGGTACCCATAGCATTACTCTCCTACAATATATACGTCCGGCGACTAAAACTAAAAACTAATCAAGTGAGCAATACTAAATGATATTTTATAATAAGTCTAAAATTCAAAATTAATAGAAGTTATTAGCTTAATTTTCTAAGATGTAAACTTTTTGAGAGGAATGTTCTAAAACAAATAAACTCTTTAAATAGAGCATAATGAAACTCTATTCGTCTTAAAAAAAAAAAAGGGGTACATTTTGACTCTACGTAAATTGAAAAAATATAGTACTCCCTCCGTCCCTTAATTATTATTTTGTTTGACTCGGCACACGGATTAAGAAAAAATAATTGACTTGATTATTAATATTGGTATAATGTGTAATTTTCTTTAATGACCATGTATATATGACCCATAATTAAAGTAAGGGAAAAAGTAAGGGTAAAATGGTAAAAGTGATGTCCTAACAAAGAAAGTTTTCAAAAAGAGAATTATTTTGGGACGGTCAAAAAAGAAAAGGAAGACAATAATTTAGGGACGGAGGGAGTAGTAGTTAAAAGAAATAATTGCTGGCCGGTCCCCTTTCACAAATTTTTAACCGATTTAGGCCTTTATTTTTATTTCCAACCACTTAAGTCAATTTTAAGTGATAATTGGTCAATTGTTCCAAAATTGCTCCTGTAACAATCTAAACAACGTTTTAAACATTGTCTTCTTTTAATTTTCTCTCCTAAATTCTCTCTTCCATTCTAATCATTATTAATTTTGCTACAGCCTTCATCTCTGTTTCTCTCTCTTAGTTTCTTTCTATGACCAGTTCATCATAAAAAAATAAGATCAGTATAATTTTTAAAATTAATTTAATTCTTTGTGTCTTTGTTGTATCAATATTATTCGTCAATCGCTGAATGCTGCCACAACGAAACGGAGATTGATGTGAAATTCAGCCCCATCCCGATGTGGAAAGACCACTTTTTTAGAAGTGTCTTGAAGAGTTCATTTAATCTCAAATTTCCTAATATTCATAACTTATTATTCATCGGAGGTAAAAGTTGTCCATCGCAATACATGATAACAGTACCTTTTTAGTACAATTTTGTGCATCGTGATGCACACTTTGATGTATTGCAAGTGTAATGTTATGCATCGTTATACACAAAATAGTACTTTTTAGTACAACTTTGTGCATCGTGATACACACTTTGATGCATCGCAAGTGTAATTGATGCGTCCCACATCGGTTGCGGAGTGTCTCCTGGGCTGGTTAATAAGGTAGGGTTCAATCCTTCCCCTTTGAGCGCGCTTTTGGGGTGAAGTTAGGGGTCCTCATCCTTATCATTTCGCTTAGGGTTCGATGGATCGCCGACCGAGGCGGTCGGGTCTTAAGGGGGTGGGGATGATGCGTCCCACATCGGTTGCGGAGTGTCTCCTGGGCTGGTTAATAAGGTAGGGTTCAATCCTTCCCCTTTGAGCGCGCTTTTGGGGTGAAGTTAGGGGTCCTCATCCTTATCAGTAATGTTGTGCATTAGTACTATTTTGTGCATCATGATGCACTTTTGATCCATCGCAAGTGCAATGTTGTGCATCGCGATGCATCAATTTTAGAACGGGCAGTAAAGGCCAAAATTATGGGCGTAATGCCCATTTTGAACTCTTAAGGAAATTTCATGCATCGCGATACAACAAAATAATACTTTTTAGTACAATTTTGTGCATCGCGATGCACAATTTAAACTAAAATGCATCAATTTTGTTTGTGATAGCGTGCATGTTCCGTATTTTTTAAGGACGTAAACGACATTTTGCAACAAAAGTGTCATTTTTCAGTTTGAAATAATTATAAAAAACTAAAGCAGTTGAAAATTTATTAAAACATATCGGCTCGAATTTATCCTAGTTAAAACCTCATTCTCTCTCTAAAATACCCATGTCATATTTAGGCCAGTAAGTTTAAATTTCTTTAAATATTGACTTTGTTATTCTCCTCCAGAAATTCATAGTTTTTTTTTCTTTTTATTTTATTATTATTAAAAAGGTTGGAGGTGACATAAATTTTACCCCAAACCTTATTATTATTATTATTATTAGTAGTAGTAGTAGTAGTATTTAATACCTTTGAATGGCTACAATTAAGACCATCTGGTGCCTTTGGTGTAGCTAGAATAAATGGTGCCTCTTGTGAGGCTTTTAAACACCTGACCTCGAGTACCAGGGTGCCTCTTGTGGAACTTAAACACTCGACCTCTCCATTAAAAGAAGTGAGCAGTACTAAATTGTGCCTTTGATGAGACTTAAACAACAGCTGTTCCTCTGGTGAGACTTGAACACCCAACCTCTCCGTTGAGAGTAGTTACGTACCAGAGTGTCTTCGTTAAGAGAAGTGACCAGAAACTCATAGGTTATATGCAAAAACTTAGAAAAGAATGTCTTTCACATATTTTCTGGAAGATAGATCTCACTGATCCGATCCACTGTGTGTTGGTGGGCTGAATTTTGAGAGAGTGATGCTTCGTTTTACAAATTAGGATCCCTAAAACGGTTTCACAAGAGGCCTACTTTAATTTATAAAAAAAAATTGCGGGCCGGTACTTTTTGTAGGATTTTCCACCACAATTATTTTCAACAGCTTAAGTTCATTTTAAGTGATAAATTGGTTAATTGTTCCAAAACTGCCCCCGTAACAAACTAAAACATGTTTTAAGTTGTGTATTCCTTGATTTATTGCTGTACATCTCGACTTTCCATCCATTGCGATTTCTTATCCTTATTAAATATCCTTAATTTTTAATATTCTTAATTAAATCTCAAGCTATGTCTTTTAATTATTTAGTTTGTTAATTTGACATTTTTCTCAAACTAAGAAATATTACTTGAATGTCAACCTTATATATAATGAACAAATATCCTTAATTAAATCTCAAGCTGTGTGAACGAATTATTTATACTTACCTTAATTAGCTCTATTATGTATAGTCCAAGTTCATTGTGTACAATTAGTCTTACGTTCTTTTACTCCATGTAGTATTCTTGAAAAATATTTCCAATGTAAATTGGTATATGTAATCAGTAGCTTAGATTGATTGATTGACTCAATCATTGAAATTTTGTATCTCCTAATTTATATAATCAAAGAAAATATGTCCAACCAAGATAGGTTGAGATTTCTTTAGTGCTTTCTATTATTTTCTTTCAAGTATGTGTCCCTTTTTCTTCAACTGTGCGTCTTCTTCCTATCATGTCTTTTAATCGTAAATAAATTTCATGCATCGCGATGTAACACAATAGTAAAGTTTTAGTATAATTTTGTGTATCGCGATGCACACTTTTGATGCATCGTAAATGTAATGTCGATTAAAAGTTGTGCATCGAAAATTAAAATTGTGCATCGCAATGCATAAAAATAGTACTTTTTAGTATAATTTTGTGCATCGCGATGCACACTTTTGATGCATCACAAGTGTAATTTCGATTAAAAATTGTGCATCGCGATAAAGTTGTGCATCGAAAATAATATTTGTGCATCGCGATGCACAAAAATAGTACCTTTTAGTAAAATATTGTGCATCGCGATGCATCAATTTTGTGCATCGTGATGCATTAATTTTGTAACGGGCGTGAAGGCTAAAATTATAGGTGTGACACCTATTTTTAACTCTTAAGGAAATTGCAGGCATCGCGATACAACAAAATATTACTTTTTAGTATAATTTGTTCATCGCGATGCACACTTTGAATTACGATGCATCAATTTTGTTTTACGATGCATAGCGTGCATATTCTGTGTTTTTTAAGGACATTAACGATATTTCGTAACAAAAGTGTCATTTTTTTGTTTGAAACAATTATATGAGACTAGAGCAGTTGAAAATTTATTAAAAGGTATCGATCCAAATTTTGCCCTTATAAAAATTATTAGGCTAAAACTAGACTTTCTCTAAACAAATCGCACCTCTTCAATGTGAACATCACTGTGTTACGTAACAAAATAAAATGAAAAATTATCAATTCCCAATTTTAGTTGCGCGCTACAATTATAAATTCCCAAAACATACCACATTCAACTATGGCATCAACTAAATTTACTAAGGCCAAAATATAAAAAACCCCCCAAAGTATCTACAAAATTTTACTTTGCACCCTAATTTGAAATTTATGCAAAAAAACACTCCACGTTCCAATTTGTCCCACTTTGCCCCCTACCCCCAACGGCCGTTACAATGTTGACGTTAAGTAGCCACGTGAGAGTCACGTGAAGGGTATATTGGTCATTTTCACTCAGGCTTTATGACAACTTCAAACTATGGTGTGAAGTGTTGAAATTGGTTCATCAAGGAGCAAATTGAAAAATTTTCTGTCAAATATATACCATCTCCGCCCTCACCCAACACCCACCTCCGCCATCACCCTCCATCCACCATCGCTTCTCCACCCACCTCCACAAATTAAAATATGTCATCTCTTCCCCAGCAAAGATAAATAAGGAAACTGAAGAAGAGATTGAGAAGGAGAAACCCACAATCTTTTCTTTCTTTCTTTGGAAACCCAAAAATTTGAGAGCAGGATTGGATATGGGTTTGTATACCTTTCTCCGATTGAATTAATTTGGCTCATATTTTTTTCCTTCCTTCCTTCTCTCTCTCTATCTAATTCGTGGCGGCTAATTTTTGAGGTCTTCCTACATGGACTCTTGAGGAAACCCAGAAAATTAGGGTGCAAATCATGGGTCGTCGAGGCGATGTCAATCTTTAGGGCTCAAAGATCAGATTGTTTTAATAGATAGGGTGGTACGATAATCTTGTTAACGAGGTTGAAGTAGCTTGGAGTAATTGTGGGGGGAGAGAGAGAGAGAGAGAGAGAGAGAGAGAGAGAGAGAGAGAGAGAGAGAGAGAGAGAGAGAGAGAGAGAGAGAGAGAGAGAGAGAGAGAGAGAGAGAGTGTGTGTGTGTGGAAACCCATTTACTTCGGTGCCGGTGGTGTTTTTGTGAGAGGTGGAGGTGGTGGTGATTGTGGTGGAAGTGGGAAGTGGTCATTTCCAGCCTATCTCCTTATGCAAACCCTCAACCCAGCAATTCTCTCTCTTCAAACCCAAAATTGCAGACATGGATGAAGGCTCGACCTTTAATATTTTCAGTTTTATTTTTTCTTAAATTCTATTTCTCTTATGTATCTATCTAAACCTATAAGTTCACCACCCTAGAACTCCATAACCACCGGTATTGGCGTGGTTGGAGTTTGTGGGAACGGGACCATGACTAGAGGGTGGGAAACCCAGAGGTGGAGTAGATTGGTTTATTTGAGCCTCCTCTTGTTGTTGTTGTTGTTGTTGTTGTTCATGTCTAGGTTCGTTTTACTCTGGTCGTGGTCCTCCTCAATGACGGGCGACAACAAGTAAGACCAATCGTGGTCCTCCAAAATTGGAACCCGCAAGTAGTCGCCTCAGCAACTCGGTCCTTTTCGTTTCGATTTGATTTAGGGTTTATTTTTGTGGAGTTTTCTAGAAAAAAAATTGTCATCTGTTCCTATTGTTAGGTCCAAGGTTGCTCTATATAGGCTAGAAGGGGGGGTTGAATAGCCTATGTCCAATTTTCGAAATTGATTCAAAAATCTTACTTCACTAGGGATTTAAAAATTTTGCAGGCGGAAGTCTTGTGAAGCACAGGACAAGTTGAGAATGGCCGATCTTGGCAGACAAGATCGCTAGCCTAATGATGGAAACTGAAATTTTAAAGCAACACAATCAAATCACAATCACACAAAAAGAGACAGAATATTTAATATGGTTCACACTTATAAATAAGTGCTACGTCCACAACCAAAGTGGTCAACTTTGGATTTGAAAATCGTGTACTAAGTTTTTCCACTAGATATTTTACAAACTAAATCTCTAATGGATTGTGTACAAAAATTTTGTTGACCAAGTGTATGTGTGGGAGAATTGATATCAATAAGATACAATTCTAGTGAGCTATGAAAAGCTAGGTGTTGCAATCAATGAAGAGCTTTTAATGGACTAGGAGTCTAAGTATGAAGCTCTTCAATGTAAGTATGCAGATAGGACGTGTAAGCTTGTAAGAACTTGAAGACTATGAAGATTCAGAAGTTGGGGTTGTTGAAGTGTTAAATGCAGCAATGGATTCTCCTTTTATATGTAGGAGGAAGCTTGGAGCCGTTGGTGGTCTTCTAATTTGAATTTAAGAGCAATTAATGCTCTAATCTGGTTGTTGACTCGATAGGCCGGCTCGTAGCTTGCATCTGTCTCCGACACTTTGCTAAAAATAGGCGGTGCTTGCAGGAGGAATGTCCTTTTCGAGTGTATGCCAAGAATGGAAACCTTCATTGAATGCGTTTTGCGATTAACGTTGCATCGAAGTCAATGAAGTCCACAAATTAGGACATGTCTTAGGCGCTTCTTATCTGACGTTCGAGGTTCTTCAACATTGCCGATGAAGCTTGGCCGATATGAGCTTGTCCGATATTCAAACTAAAGACTGCTGATGCATTGTTTGCCTATTGTGCAGAGGACGTCCGATGTCCTATAGGCTATCTTCTTCAAGGCTACTTACAAATTTGCAACCCTAACTATTCAAGCTATGCCTAAGTACAAGTTGCCACTCTAATGTACACGCAGCCCATTAGTCACCTTGTCTTAGACTTAGGTTATGGATTCAAGCAAATCTAGGCTAATATGCAACAATCTCCTCCTATTTGCTTGAGTCCATGACCCTACGAATACAATATCACCGACCATGTTCAAGTCTAGTAATAACATGCTTGTAAGATTGATATATTAAATAAGCATGCCCTAGATGAACTTACATAAAGGTCATTGTATTCAAGAATTACAAAGTGTTTACAAACAGGAAATTAAGCATCAGACACTTGTAATGAGACTAAATTTAAAGACATGCAGATAGGCAGAATAGGCAATATAGGACATGTCTTTAAACCAGTGGTTTAAATTTCATGCAATCACATAATAAGCAGTTCATAATAAACATGAAAGTTTTAAAACATAGACATTGTTAATTAAACAAGTTGTTTAATTACAAAGTTTAGCAAAAAGATTATACAAAAATATTATCAGCCGGTTCGAGAAGATGACCGAGATGATGCACGACCTTTGCCTTTGCCTGATGAAGATTGCCCATAGCTTCTTGATGCCCATTTAGAGTCAACAAAGCCTTAAGTCTTGCAATTTCTTCGTTTGTCGCCGCTAGCTCTTCTTTAGTGTCCGCCAATCGAGGAGAGCTCTTTGTTCTTCTCGCTTGAGCAGAGCATTATGCTCAATGAGCTTGGTCTCGCGATCATTGTTGAGTCCGGCCATCTCCTCCTTCATGGACGCAAGCGAGGCATCAATAAAGCCGAGGCGGTGCTCAGTAGTTCTGCGCTCCTTGCGATAGTAAGCCAAGTGCTTGGTCGTGAGATTACGCGTAGCTCGCACGGAGGAGTGAACAGAGCGGTTTGCCTGGCGTTGGGAGTGAAGCACAAGCTTGTAGCCGCCTTCAACCATGTCGACGACCCGCATCATCTTAGTGGCGAGGTTGTCCCGCTTGGTTTCGAAGATGGCGAGGTCTTGGATGAAGAGGCCGAGATTTGGCCGGCAAGGCGCTTGGCCGGGCCGAGATGGATCGTAGCGTGCATCAAAGCGGCCTTTGCACCCTTGAAATCTCCATCACTGGGTCATACAACTCGCACATGGGTGATGTGAGACCGATCTGCAGAGAGTTGGTGCAGGGCCTTGGTCGTCAACAGAGATGACCTCAAAATCCTTCAAAAATTTATGAGCCTCACAGATAGGTATCGACGAGTCGATGACTCGCGATGGTCTCCGAGGGGGAAGGATGGCCGGTGGCTTGGGTAGGAGGGTGGAGGATGGCCGTGGGGGACAGGATTGGCTAGAGGATGAAGGAGAATGGATGGTGGAGGAAACATCAATAGAGGGAGAAGGAAGGCTAGAGAAGATGCGAGGAACAGGGAAGAGCCTTTCTATGTAGATGACATAGGAAAGGGGGTGAATGAAGAAAGGGGGAGGAGAAAAGAAAGGGGAAAGGCTAGGAGAAAAGAAGAGAAGAGGGATGAGAGGGTTGAAGCCAAGGAAAGTTGTGACTACATCAATGAAGCTGTAGACCACGGGGTGAAAAAGGATGGAAGGATGGCCGATAATGGTGAAGACAGGGGGTTTCGGCAGAGAGAGGAAGGGGGAGATGTCCGATTTGGTTGGAAGGGGAAGGCCTAGGTCTTTATGGATGGCAACCCATTGGTTGAAGATCATAAGATCTTGAACCGCTGAGTTGTGGGAGAAGAAGAGTTGTGACCAGGCAGGAGGAAGAGGGTCATAGTAGGCACCCCACTGAAAGATGATTTCACCTGCAGACATAGGCTGGCAGGGAATTCTCTTGGGGTAGTCAAGGGTGGCTAAGAAAGGGTCAGAGTCGGCAGGGTTGGGTTTAGGCCTGCTGTCTCTGAAGGACAGCAGAGCCTGCACCTCAGGGTGTAGGTGGATATAGGGGTTGGTTTTGAGGCGTTTGGGAGTAGGCAGGTAAGAAGAGGGAGAGATAGGTCGTTTGGAAGATGGTGGTTGAGAAGAGGTGGCAGGTGAGAAAGAAGGCTCTTGTGTGGTGGTTGTTTGGATGGGAGCAGAGGGAGGAGGTGAGGAAATAGGTGAGGTGGTAGTGGTAGTAGGCAGAGGTGGTGAAGGTGGAGAAGGTGGAGGAGAAGAGGTTTCATCGGCAGGTCCCACAAAATGTACCTTCTTCTTTGCACTCTTTTTAAAACGTTTGCCATGCTTGGACTTAGTAGGAGTGGAAGAGGCAGAAGTTGGTGATTGAGATGTTGTGGTGGGAACTGGTGGAGGAACACCGATGGAGAAACGGTGTGGAGACACGGGCAGACACTGTGGTGTGGATGAGACCTTAGGAAGGCCAAATGATTCGTCCGTGGGTAGGAGGGTTTGTTTGGTTTTGGGTTTGGAGGAATGGGAGGTAGGTTTAGAGGTTTTGGAGAGGTCACCGGTTGGAAGGTTGATGGGTCCTTCTCAACACGCCTGAGCGGCGGTTTCCGGTTTGTTTGAGTTTTGGAGTGAGAGAGGGAGAGTGTTTAGGCTTTTGGTAGGAGGCTCGGCAGGCTCATATGGGTCATGGTCCACCTCCGAGGTCAAAATGTTCAGCACTCGGCCCGGGTGTAGGCTCCTCCTCCTCCCGGTAACCCGGCGTGTAGGTGACCTTCCTCTTACCCTTGCGGCTTGGGTAGAGGGCCACCGAGCGAGCAGAAGCGGCAGTGCAGAAGGCGGACTAGCGTAGCAGCAGCGCGGCAGCCACCGCGTTGGTTGTCCTTTTGGCCATATCATCCCTATAGCGGGTGATGTTGTTGACCGTGAAGACGTAGGTGTTGGACACCTTGATGAGGTCGTCGAAGCGACCAGCTCATCAATCTCCTCATAACGGCGAGGATGACATTGATAACCCCGACAAAGGGCCTCTTCATGGACGGGTGAGCTTGACTTCAAAGAACACTGGGACGGCATTGAAAAGATGATCTTTGCCCGGTTGAGTTGCTTGCGAAGGACCACGCCTTGGTCCACATCACCGTTGGGAGGTGAAGATGTCCCTCGAGCCATTTTTGAACAAAATGCTCTTGTCGAGCGATGGCCGATATGATAGGGGTTCTCGGGAAGAGGTTCCTAGACATCTCGGAAAACCTCTCGGTTGGGCGGACCCCTCATCATCTCCCGCAAGTGCCGATTCGGCATCGGTCAAGTCCAATTTGCCTTCAACAGCGGTCAAGGATTTCTCCAACATCCTTGTAGGTCAACTTGATATAGTGACCCCGATGTAGCCCTTGATGTAGCTTAAATTGACGGCTCGAGGCATTAGTCGGAGGAGGAGGCGAATCATCCTTGTATAGAATTCCTCGGCTAGATAGTTCTTTGTAGTGGGTGTCGTTGAGTTGGAACAGGGGAGGAGTCCACACTCGGCTAAATCTTTTAGCAAGGCATCACTAGCGGATGTGCAAATGATGGAGTCTATGTCGATAGTCATCCCCGGGTGATAGCTTGACCGGAAGGGTCCTTATAGGGAGCTCGGCCAATGCGGCCTGGTTGGCTTAGCAGAGGCGAGGATGAAGAGGTGGCAAGCCTTTGAGGATTTAGACTTTCCCTACATGATCGGTAGATGTGAGAACAAATATATGAAATCGGCAGATATGCAAGAAACAGCAGATAATCATGCAATCGGCAGATAATAACATAAACAGTGCGTTCGATCAAAACCCAAAATATAGACAAATTGAACCAAAATATAAGAACAGTTCATCATCCGGTTTTTAAATATGGTCGATTTTGTCATTTTCAAGCAAACAAAGTAGCATAAACTGAATATATAGTGTCACATAAAGTATTAAAACACATTTTACACCACATAAACACGATTCAAGCAACAATTGTGAGAATCCAAAATTCTTCAATGGCGGACAGTTTGAACAACTCGAATTAGGTCAAAACCAGACCTAAACATTGAATTTAAATGAATAGAAAAGATGTAGAAATTCTTACCATTGATGATTTTAGCTAGAAAACGTAAAGATTTTGGAAAGTTTAAGACTTTTTGGAGAGATTGTAGATTGGAAGTCCGAGGGTTTTTGAAAGTTTAAAATGGCGGTTGTTGAGAATTGTGAAGAGACACCGTACATTTTGCCCTTTTATACCTCGACAGCCAATAAATGACATTTGATAAAATTTGAAGTCCGCATTTATTACGATGAGTTCCGTACGTATGGCGCCCTTAAGTCTTCCTATATTATCGTAGTCCGCCTATTTTATCGAAGACTGCCGATGTGGAGATAGACACTTACCCAAGGTTGTCTATTTACTCGGCAGAGTTGAGATCGGCTGATCACATAGGCAGTTTAATAATAGCAGTTTATGAAATAACTTAAAGAATTTAGCTAGAAAGGATTAAGGATTGAGGTCAAGCATACCAAGCTCTCCTCTTAAATATGCAAACCTGGTTGAATCAAGTGGTTTTGTGAAGATGTCTGCTACCTGATTCTCTGTAGGCACATATTGCATGCTGATGTTACCTTTTTCAACATGATCTTTAAGAAAGTGATATCTCACATCAATGTGCTTTGTTTTGGAGTGCATGACAGATTTTGAGAGCGAAATTGCGATGTGTTGTCACACATTATAGGACAATCATCGCTTTGATCTCATAGTCCACTAGTTCCGTTTGATCCACAAAGTTGTGAGCAGCCTACCGCCAGCTATGTATTCTTGTTGTTGAAGTTGAAACAGAGGTTTGTTTCTTGCTGGCCCATGAGACAAGTCTATTTCCTAAGAATTGACATGTCCCACTTGTGCTTTTCCTGTCAACTTTACATGCAGCAAAATCAGCATCAGAATAGCCTATAAGATTAAAAGATGAATCTCTAGGATACCAGATTCCCAAATTGGGAGTATCTATCAGATATCTGATGATTCTTTTGACTGCTTGTAGGTGAGACTCCTTTGGATCGGCTTGAAACCTAGCACAAACACAAACGGAAACATGATATCGCCTACTAGCGCTAAGTATAAAAGTGAACCAATCATGCCTCAGAGAGTCATGTCCACTTTCTTGCCCTTCTCATCTTTGTCAAGATGGCGGTAGTAGCCATAGGAGTCTTGCGTTTGCATTCTCAAGACCAAATTTCTTGATGACATCCTTTGCATATTTGGCTTGATTGATGAAGATACCATTTGAACTTTGTTGAATTTGAAGACCAAGGAAAAAATTGAGCTCTCCCATCATGCTCATCTCAAATTTACTCTGCATAAGCTTTTCAAACCTTTTGCAAAGATTTTCATTAGTAGAACCAAAGATAATATCATCAACATATATTTGAACAAGTAAGGAATGACCTTTATGCTTCATAATGAAAAGAGTAGTGTCAATTTGACCTCTTACAAAGCCTTGAGATATCAAGAACTTTGAAAGGGTCTCATACCAGCTCTTGGAGCTTGTTTAAGTCCATAAAGGGCTTTCCTTAGCTTGTAGACATCCTCTCTTCTTGCAGTCTATGAACCCGGTGGTTGCTCAACATAGACTTCTTCTTGAAGTTCTCCATTCGAAATGCACTCTTTACATCCATTTGATAAACTTTGAAGTCCTTGTAAGAGGCATAGGCCAAGAATAATCTAATAGCCTCTAATCTTGCAACAGGGGCAAATGTCTCATCATAGTCAATACCCTCCTCCTGTCTGTATCCTTGGGCTACCAGTCTTGCCTTGTTTCTTGTAATGTTGCCGTTTTCATCCATTTTGTTTCGAAAACCCACTTTGTGCCAATAACCTTGTCCTTTAGGCCTAGGACTAGTGACCGACTTGGCATCGTCAAATTGGTTTAGCTCTTCTTGCATAGCTTCCACCCACTTGGATCTTCGAGCTTCATCAATCTTTTGGGTTCAATGTTAGATACAAATGCAGTAGAATACATGCATTCGTTTCTTGAAGCTTGTCTAGTTTGAACACCAGCATTAAGATCTCCAATGATTTGAGTGATAGGATGATCTTTTACTTCCCTAACTTCTGCAGGTTGAACTTGTCCTATTGCATCGGCAGAGTTGGATTCTTGAGAAGTAGAAGTAATCAAGCTTGGTTTTCTAAAGGATAGGTTAATTCCAAGGTAGGTTGTATGACTTCGGTGTGGAAGGCAAAGGGATTCGGGTTTTCGAGTGTTCATTTGTTGGTTCGTGAGGATTCTAACAGTTGACTCTTGGAAGATCTTGTGAAGAAGGAGGATCGCAGATCTGGACTTGGTCGTTCGCACTGTCTCATATTCATCGAATCATTAGTAACCTTAGGAGCCAAATGTGGCCCAATGAAATCAAATTCATCAAAAGAAACATGTACGATTCAACAACTTTAAGTGAAGTTTTATTATAAACTCGTATGCTTTTGAAAACTTGGCATATCCAGAAAAATTCCTTCATCACTTTTGGATTCAAACTTACCTCTATGTTCTCTACCATTGTAAAGAACATAGCATTTACAACCAAATATTTTAAAGAATCCAATGTTGGGAGCTTCCTCTCCATATTTCATATGGAGTTTTGTTATGAAATTTATTTATGATGGACTGTTTTGTGTGAAGCGGCGGTGTTCACACCTCCGCCCGAAATACATAGCGGTTTGGCTTCGGAATCATTGTCTTTCTGCTTCAATGAGAGTTACGTTCTTCCTTTCAGAACTCCATTTTGTTGAGGTGTGCCAAGCGAGAAATTGTGACCAATTCCATGGTCATCACAATATTTGGCCACACCATTGTTCTTGAACTGTTCCATTGTACGATCGACATCGAGATATCATCCGGCTTCGAGTCCGTAGTCTTCGAAGAGTTCATAATGATGTCATATGCTTCATCTTTGGAGGACATCATCTCTACCCAAGTAAATCTTGAGTAATCATCAACTACCACAAGAGTATACTTGCCGCCACCAAGACTTGTAGTAGTTACAGTCCAAACAGATCCATGTGCAAGAGCCGTAGAGGTGCAGTTGTTGATAGGCAAGGCTTGCTTTTGAAGGAAGATTTGTGTAGTTTGCCTAGTTGACATGCTCTGCGACGTGTGATTCAGTGATATTTTAGGCAAACCAACAACTAGATTGTCTTTTGATAGCTTTTCCAGTATTTGAAATTGAGATGACTAAGCCTTTTGTGCCACAACATTGTCGAGTTGATGACCTAGCAACCAAGCAAAGATTTGATTTTCTTCCAACGGCATTTAGGTCAACAGATAGACATTCCCTTTTCGAATCTGTCGGGATAGTTGAACATGTCTCATTGTCCTTTATGAGACATTGACTAGAGGAAAAGCTGCATGTTAGACCTTTATCACGAATTGTGATATGCTTAGCAGTGTGCTTTAAACCTTCAACTAGAGAGACTTTGTTGATGGAGAGATTGCCTCGATTATACTTCCATAACCAATGGTCTTCCCTTTTGAGTTATCTCCAAATATGGTGAGGGACCTTTGCTTCAACAATGCTTGAAAGAAGATTTGGATCACCGGTCATATGCTTTGAGCATCCTTTGTCTAGATACCATAGATCTTTCTCTTCTTCATTGACACCATGAAGCATTCTGAAATATAGACATTTAAGAATATGGTCCCCTTTTATTTTTGGGTCCTCAAGGTTAGCAACCTTTTGGGATCCACACTTGTTTAACCTTTGGAGGAGTAAATCCTCTAGATTTAGGTGTGAATCTCGAAGGCATTCATGAATCTCATGACCATGGCATTTGCGAAAGAGCATTTGTGAAATCCTTCAACATGAGTAATGATTTCTTTTTGAGGCTTCTTAATATCGGCGGTCTTTGGAATGATCTTTCGCGATAATTGGCCTATAGGACTTAGGCGATAATGCCTTTTCTTGTTGATGTTAGGTTTACCATAGGTAGACCTCTTATCAAAAGATTTTGTATTTACAGCACATGTCCTTTAAGCTTTTATCTGAAATTCACTTCTTTTACCCTTTTATAGGCGGTGTTGGGATCGCAGTCTTGCCTTTGACAAATTTAATAGGTTTGAGTGAGAATTTCTAGACTTGCTATTAGTCATCCTGTTTTCTTAGGGTGACTAATGGCGGGTTTTAGTTGCTCGACTCACTATTAGCAGAGTCATTCTTTGGCGGTTGCTTTCTTTTGGACTTGTCTTTTGTGTTTTGGGATAAACAAAAGGAACTTTGTTAAAGCCAAGTCCTTGCCTTTTGGGAGGCTGCTGGTCATAAGAAACTCCTACAACCAATTCTTGGAATCACTTGGATGTCTCATCCTTTTGAGAACCAAGAACTACCTACTTTGAACTCACTTTGGAAACCAATACCGGTTTGTCATCTAAAGTTTTGGTTTGAGAGAATGGTATCAAAGTTTCCTTTAGAGTTATTCCAAGTATTGACAACCTTTTGAAGGTCATCTTTCTCGAATTTATCTTCTTGATGTGTTCAAGTAGGAAGTCCACTTTTTCGATCAAAGCTTTGTTCTCTTTTTGCAATTTGATACTTTCGACTTTTGTCTATCAAGATCTTTGATCTTAGACATCAAGGTTGATTTCTCGAAACAGCTAGTTCATGCTTCTTGGCTAATTTCACATAGGCGGCTTTGAATTTTGAAAACTCTTCCGGATGTCTTTGTTAGCTTTGATGAGCTCTCCCTTTGATGGTTCATTGAGCTCATCATCATCATCATTGTCATCTTGTTGAAATGGTAGTGACCTCACCGAATCATGTGGTGACTCCTGGCCATAAGGCATATGTTGGCTTCTTCGGCAAAGTCACAAGAGTCATCCTCATCGGTGTCGGTGTCACACCATGTAGGCGGTTGCTTTCATCAATGTCTTGACCACCATCCCTTTTTGTTTTTGAAATTTAGTTTCGGGACGTTTCTTATAAAATTCATACTTTGGCTTTGGACATTTAGAGGCAAAATGGCCTGGTTTCCTGTTTAAAACAAACTAGCTCATTATCCTTTTGATGGTCTGTGATTTATAAGGAGCGAATTTTTTGGTTGGCGGTTGTTTTATAAGGAACGGCAGGTTTGTGAGAAGATTGCCTATGTGATGATGGTTTATTAAACCTTTTGAAACGTTGATATTTCTTTACAAACATAGCAAAGGCTTCGTCGAAAGAATATCATCATCTTCACTGGATGTAGAAGGTGTTTCATCGGGTTTTGAACAGGAAGGTTCGGAGACATGGGGTAAGGACAAGTTTTTAAAACTCTTTTCCATTTCTTGAGCTTGTTGGATCTCAAGCTCATAAAGCGAAAGACTAGCATAAAGGTTTCTAAGAGTCAATTTGTTTAAATCTTTTGACTCTTTCATGGCGATGATTTTAACATGCCATAGGCGCCTAGTGCATTTAGAAATCTCATGTTTATTTCTTTCTTTTCATACTTCTTTCTAATGAATAGCAAGAGTTGACTACCTCATAGAATCTGTCATAGGCACTTCGCGAGACTCTTTGGGATCCTTTTGAAGGAGTCAAACTTACGGATGCGGTATATAATTTGTTGTTCTTTGTCTCGCCATCACCTTCAAGATATTCAAGGATGGCTTCCCACATCTCCTTTCTTTGTGTCCAAGTTGATAATCTGGCGATAAGTACTTATATCAACACAGTGGTAATGATGTTGATGGCTTTTCCATCGAGCATCATTCTTCTGTCTTCATCATCCCACTCTTCTTCGGCTTTGGTACTTCGGTGCGGCGGTTGGATCTACCGCGGCCGTGTATTAGGCTTCATTGGAATTACGGGTCCATCGTGACACATTTCCACAAACGTTTGTCAATTGAGTTCATATGTCTTTTAACTTTATCTTTCCAGATGTCAAAGTGAACTTCATCCAAGACAGGACAATGGTTCACGTTTGAGGTTTCCAACATTTGGTGAGCAGCCATGATCTTTAATCTCTCAAGAGGTTAATCTTGGAAAAACTAGTTTTCAAAGAGTTAAGCTCGATACCAATTGTTAGGTCCAAGGTTGCTCTATATAGGCTAGAAGGGGGTTGAATAGCCTATGTCCAATTTTGAAATTGATTCAAAAATCTTACTTCACTAGGGATTTAAAAATTTTGCGGCGGAAGTCTTGTGAAGCACGGGACAAGTTGAGAATGGGCGATCTTGGCGGGACAAGATCGGCGGTTCTTAACAGATGGAAATCTGGAAATTTAAAGCAACACAATCAAATCACAATCACACAAAAGAGACAGAATATTTAATATGGTTCACACTTATAAATAAGTGCTACGTCCACAACCAAAGTGGTCAACTTTGGATTTGAAAATCGTGTACTAAGTTTTTCCACTAGATATTTTACAAACTAAATCTCTAATGGATTGTGTACAAAAATTTTGTTGACCAAGTGTGTGTGGGAGAATTGATATCAATAAGATACAATTCTAGTGAGCTATGAAAAGCTAGGTGTTGCAATCAATGAAGAGCTTTTAATGGACTAGGAGTCTAAGTATGAAGCTCTTCAATGTAAGTATGCGATAGGACGTGTAAGCTTGTAAGAACTTGAAGACTATGAAGATTCAGAAGTTGGGGTTGTTGAAGTGTTAAATGCAGCAATGGATTCTCCTTTTATATGTAGGAGGAAGCTTGGAGCCGTTGGTGGTCTTCTAATTTGAATTTAAGAGCAATTAATGCTCTAATCGGTTGTTGACTCGATAGGTGGCTGTAGCTTGCTGTCTCCCACTTTGCTAAAAATAGGCGATGCATGCTTGCGGGAGGAATGTCCTTTTACGAGTGTATGCCAAGAATGGAAACCTTCATTGAATGCGTTTTGCGGTTAACGTTGCATCGAAGTCAATGAAGTCCACAAATAGGACATGTCTTAGGCGGTTCTCTTATCGGACGTTCTTGAGGTTCTTGACATTCTTGATGAAGCTTGGCCGATATGAGCTTGTCCGATATTCAAACTAAAGCTGGCGATGCATTGTTTGCCTATTGTGCGAAGGGCGTCCGATGTCCTATAGGCTATCTTCTTCAAGGCTACTTACAAATTTGCAACCCTAACTATTCAAGCTATGCCTAAGTACAAGTTGCCACTCTAACAGACACGCAGGCCCATTAGTCACCTTGTCTTAGACTTAGGTTATGGATTCAAGCAAATCTAGGCTAATATGCAACACCTATCATTTATGTTGAATTTTTGATTGATGATGATCACACTCTGCTTTTCTTTGACTGGCTTGTCTGATGGAGTCAAAATAAAAAACCCCCCAAATCACACTGTTAACAAATCAGGAAAAGAAATGAGGAAGATGAAATTGACATCAAAATTTTCTATTTTTCCCTTTACTTAGCCAATTTCAACACTTCACACCATAGTTTGAAGTTGTCAAAAGCCTGAGTGAAAATGACCAATATACCCCTCATGTGACTCTCACATGGCTACTTAACGTCAATATTGTAACAGTTGGGGGTAGGAGGCAAAGTGGGACAAATTGGAATGTGGAGTGTTTTTCTGCACAAATTTCAAATTAGGGTGCAAAGTGAAATTTAGTGGATACTTTGAGGGATTTTTTTATATTTTGGCCATTTACTAACAAATAAGACGAGATCTTCAAATTTACGACATATCAGTTTCATTGTTTGTCTAACACTCATATGGGGTTTTTAATCTAGGATAAACCCTCCCAATCATATACCGACAACACACAAGTACACCTAGCATAATTTATATGTTCAATAATTAGAGAAGGAGAAAACAATGATTAAAGGTAAGATGGAGATCTTAATTTTCAAGGACTTTGATATGTCTATGATCATCACTTTTCTGATGCTAGCGTAGCTTTCGTAATTTCTTCGATTTGATGTCATGATCAAGAGCTCTGATGAATCATTTGGTCGATGTATATATGTTGTGGTAAAAAACAAGTGGCTTTGTGTTTGGTTACGTGATGAGTGCGCGAGCAACACATGTTTATGGTAGATTAATGCCCGGTTCTTTGTATACATGTGAGCGTGTGTTTAAGATGAGTTACTGATAAATTAGGAATTTAAGTATGCTTTGTGTGTGTGTGTGAGAGAGAGAGAGAGAGAGAGAGAGAGAGAGAGAGAGAGTATCAACGCATGGTTCTTTGTATATATGTGAGCGTGTGTTTAACATGAGTTACTGATAGAGTATGTTGTGAGAGAGAGAGAGAGAGAGATGGGTAATTAGTGGCGATTGTTAGGCGTGGTAGCGCCGATGGCTAATGACGTTTATGGTCAACGTCTTTGACATCATGTGCGCACGATAACTTTATATTTTTTTTAATTAAATTTTCATCACCAATAAAAACAACTTATAAAATTGAAAAGTTAGAAGGACACATTTTATTAGAGAAGTTATTCATGGCCAAACCATATTATTACACGGTGCGACACAAATCCAGAGTGCATATCCACATCTTTAAATGTCATATCCACTATCAACAAGTTTTGTAGCAGTTGATCCTTGATAACAGAGGGAGGCTAATAGAACTTGACCACCCTTAACTGGTGTTTTGTTGGGTTTTTGGGAAAAGGGGGGGTTTCGGGGGTTTCTAGGTAATTTTACCTAAAATAAAAAAATCACATAATTTGATAAATTTATTAATTTTCATCCTCGTCTCAAACCATTAAGCAAGTGACAACTGCTTTTCCAATATTGAATTTCCCAATTCTTCACTCAGCCCAGCTCCACCCCACAAACAGACACCCCACCCCACCTCTACAATAAATCAATCCTCCTTTTCCCCCTCTATCAATTTTTCCATCACACCCCAAACAAACAAAACCCAATTGGCAAACAGTAAGGCAAATTGGAAAGAGCCTCTCTCTCTCTCTCTCTCTCTGTGCAATATGGCGGCCAATAACTATTTACATATATACACCACTGCAAAACAAAGCTTTTGAAAAGGATATCACTATAAACGCACACACCACACCACACCACACCCTAGCTGTATACACACATACACACAGAGAGATAGAAAGAGAGAGAGAGAGGAACTATGTCGGTGGTTTTGATTTTTCTTTAAAAAGGAATTCAACGTGGAGGCTTCCCCAAATGACATACCTAGCTAATTAAGCAGCCATGTCGTCGAATTCCTTGATGGGTTATCTTTCTCTCTCTCTTTTAATTCCCTGATACATATTTGATTTGTTTTAGAGAGAGAGAGAGAGAGAGAGAGAGCGAGAAAGAGCGGTGGAATTGGAAAGATCGATGGAGGAGAGTGCTGGCGACGGTGGCGGCAGTAATTTTACCGGCAAGAGGAAGAATGAACAGCGGCAGTATAAGGGGATAAGGATGAGGAAGTGGGGAAAGTGGGTGGCGGAGATCAGGGAGCCTAATAAGCGGTCAAGGATTTGGCTTGGATCTTACTCAACCCCAGTGGCCGCCGCCAGGGCGTACGACACCGCCGTTTTCTACCTCCGTGGGCCCTCTGCTCGGCTCAATTTCCCGGAATTACTAACTGGCGAAGCCGGCGGCTTGCATGAGCATGAGTTATCGGCTGCTACAATACGGAAGAAGGCGATAGAGGTCGGCGCAAGAGTCGATGCATTGGAGACTTGTACTTCCGTTAATTCTCGTAGCCATGACCACGGCCACGGCCGGACCTCCGAATTGAAGCCGTGTTGGTTTCAAGAGAAACCCGACCTGAATTTGAAACCCGAACCTGAGGACCCAGATGGGGATTACTGGTGAGAACTGATCAAAATGAATATTCTATCCATATTGTATGAGAATTCCAAATCCAAGGTGGGTTGGTGGGTATTTTGCTAACATGCCCCAGGTAATTTGGAGCAACTATTGTTTCTTTTTTCTTTTATTTTTATTATTTTTTTTTGAATTTTCTGGAAATAGATAAAAGAGCAGTTTTGATGTTATGATTTTTTTTTTTTTGAAGTTATGATTTTTAGAAAATGGAAATAATGTATATATGACATATGAATATGATGTTGCCTTTTTATTCTGCCTTTTTTTTTTTTTATTATAAATATTTTTGTCTGCTTTAATTATAAGTAGTGGCAGGTTGTATTTTATTGTTGTGTGTGTATTATTATGAATTACAGTGTCTTTTTTCTTTCCTTTGTTGGGTTTCTAATCAAATAAGGTTTTTCTGTTAAATGATTGAAGAGAGAGAGAGGGAGGGAGAGAGAGGTCGCGGGAAGACTGGAGAGGGCCTACAACTGCCTGAGTTATGGTGGGGCCATTTTTCTTGATTCACTTTCAAAAGGGTTATGAGTTAGGTATTCTTGAATTTGATCCGAATTCATTGGTCAGTTCTTATTTGGGAATTGATTAACAAGTATACTTACTTTTATACTCCTGTCCTCGCTCCCCCCACATGATTGTTCTTCCAAAATGAAATTAAGTAAGTTGATTTTTTAAAATTATTTTAATACCATTAATATTTTTAAGTTTTACATTAGAAATATTCATTAGGACAGGTTACGTGCACAAAAATAGATAGCCATTTAAGGATAATTTTTTATTAAAATAGACACTCATTTAGGGACAGATGAAGTATTGGAAATAAAAATTATTATCACCACTTTATATTTTAATTCTATCACTTTAGCTTTTATAGAATGTAAAATATTTTTCACAAACAAAATAAAATAAATATGAAATTGACTACTTACGTTCAAATTGAAAAAAAGTAGATACTCTTCCTTCTAGTTTTTTCCAAATCTCCTGCATCCTCTGTTTTAAAAAGATTGTTGTTCGAGAACTGTGCACACGTATTAAGAAATATTGTAAATTGATAAATATGTTTTTATTAAATATTTTTAATTTTTGTGTTAAGAGTGGTTGAAAAGATAAATTAAAAAGAGATAATTATTAGGAAAAAATAAAATATTTAATAAAAATATGATTAATTGTTGAGACAATGGTAAATTAGGTAAAGTATGCGTTACAAGCCTAAAAAATTATTTTGAAATAAATTCTTAAAGCAAAAATGATAAACATTTTTGAAATAAAGGGAGTATCATATTGTAGAGAGTTTGTGGTTATTCATTATTTTTTTTTTTCGATTTGTAATTATAAGTTAACTGTTAAAGTGTATTATTTTAATTGGGACAAAATGTCAAAAAGAGAGTATTAGATTCACTAGAGTAGTTGGTGAGATCGTAGTTGTTTGATTCTACTAAAATGGTTCTTGAAATAAACTAACTACGAGTCGAGTAGGTACTCCCTACGTTGTTAAATTATAGTTTTCGTTTGATTTTTTTGAATTAAGTTAAATATTATTCAAATAAAAATTTGACATAATTTTTTTTTACTTTTTTTAAAAAATTATAAAATAATACGAATTATGTGTTTTATAATTTAAAAAAAAGTTATGTTTAATTTTCATTTGAAAAATATCTAATTTGACTTGAAAAGTCAGATCAATTAAGACAATAATTTAGGAACATTGGAAGTATTTAGTAAGTAATTAATATGATAATTTGTTATTATTTATCAACAAGTGTGTGTGTGTGACAATTAAGGAGACTTATTAACAAAACTAGATACGTATTTTGGTACATGTTATGTATGTTGTAGGCGTCGTAAAGTTAATAATGAGACTGGCGGGAGGGAGTGTTTTGAGTTTGATATGTCATTTGTTAGGTTGTGTAGCTAATTATAACGTGATTACACAGATCAGAGTTAGTTAATCCGTCATTTAATTTGTTAGAGTCAAATCAATTACTCCGTATCTGGGACAGGGAGTTGTTGATATGTCATTTGATACAACGTTAAAAGTGATAGTATATATTTAACGATGGAGGTAGGTCAACCGATAATGAGGCAATTGACGAGTGAGTCTATATATATATATATATAGATTGCATGCAGAGCAGAGCAGAGATGGTGTGTGTGATTTCAAACTAGCTAGGTATCTAGTTTTTGTTGACTAATGGGATGGGATGGGGGGTTCACAAATTGACGCATTCACAACTAGTTCACTGATTACTGATCAAATTGACGTATGATAGTTTGGATTGGTTTAGTTTTTTCAAACCCATTTCAAGTCTTGGTGCGGTTTCAAACTATTATTTTCTTAGCATTTGTTAGTTGAACTAAATAATAATCTTGAGTTTTTTTTTTTTTTTTAAAGAAAGAGAGAGAGAAGATCGAGGATCCGTAGTGTCTAATCTCAAAAGTGGAACTGGGTCATGAAGTATACAATTAATTAGATTGTGGCGGTGCATGCACTATAAGAGAAGATGGAGATTGATTGTCTAATCACACAAAGTGATTATTAACGAAATATATTTTGATTAGAGGGTATATGGGAAGTTGTTTTAGCTTTAATTAGTGCTTTCATGGCCCTTGACTTTGATAATGTCCATCAAGATTTTGTTTAAAAGCTCGAGGAGCATATGTTGTGAAAGGAGACTTTACTAACACCCACATTCACAAAGAAATATGCCAAATTCAAACATATATACTAGTACATTGATTTGTAAACTGAACTATATGTAAATTGTTGACTTTGCAAAAGTGAAAAATTCTTGTTAAAATTATTCATGAAGGAGCTAGGGAGTAATAATTTTAATTCTTATAAAAACAAAAAACAAACAAAGCTAAAAAAACTGTTGAAAGTAAGACTAACGGTGTAATATGGTATATTTCCAACAACAACAAAATATATATATATATATATATATATGCCAGTGTTGATTGTAATATTTTCTACGTGATGCTGCTACTATATCATTTTCAAAATCTACGAGTTAGCTTAAAATTGATGTGACAAATATATAATTGATTTAATTTATGTTATGCTGGGTTTTAACTCGTTTCAACCCACGACCCGCCATAACCTGACCCACCTTAACCCGTCTGACCCAATTGGACCTACTTAAAATAGTTCCAAAACGAAAGAAAAGAAGAGAAAAAGCTTAAAGGAATGATGCTTTAGAAAAAGTGTTAACCACAAATGTAAGAGCATAAAATAGCTCTACTGGATTCTTTACCTAGTACAGAATGAGTATTTATTTGTTTACGAAATGACTTTAGCTTCTTATCCATAATTCTTGGATGACTAATTTTTTTTTAGAATTATATAATTATTTGGTTCCTTCGCTTTATGAAAACTATGCATTTGGTCCCTTCTCATAATAAAAAATTCATTCTGATCACTCGATTTGCATTTCCTTGTCAGATTCCCCCTTCAGGACGTTAACATCAAATTTTCTGTCTCTTTTTAAAAAAATGCCCAAACTACCCTTCACTCCATTAGAGAGAGAGAAACTGTGTGTGCTTGTGTGTGGGATAGAAAGAAAGAAATAGAGAGAGATGAGGCCACTGGACGAATCAACATCAAAAGTATTCGAGAAACTGTTCAAATTCACAAGCGATAACCTTAAGAACATCATTAAAACCTCATCCCACGAAGGCCCCGATGCAAACCCAGGTCGCTATTATTTCCACCTCAACGAAAAGAGAGTATAATACACATAACTGCTTGGACCAAAAATTTAACATTTTTATAAATGTATTATCTTTAATCTATGAAAATTCTGTTGATTTATTTCTATTTTGAAAATTTTTGGTGGCTCACGATAACCCAAAACACACACACACACACACACCTATCCATAGTTTCAGATTTAGATGAAACAGGGGAATAATGTTTTGAAAGGTGAGTTAGGGAGGATTACTGAGGGATTGTGGAGGATGATGGGGTTGTAGTTTTTTCAAGTTGGGGTTTAGGATTGCTGCCAAATTGACTCAGGATTGTAGAAAGATGGACCCTAGTGGGAATATGGTTTTGCATAAAACTGATAATGGGGAGTATTTGAGAAGTGAGGATGATATTTAAAATGGGGTGGACCCTAATGGGATGATTCTGCAATATCATTGGGAAGATCCGAAATTAGGGCTAGGGTTTGATTTTGGAATTGAGATTTTTCTTTGCTTGAAAATGACAAAGTTAAAGCGGTGTCTCTTTGTCTCCCCCTCTCATCAGATTCCTTAGTTGATTATGGCTTCGGCAATGGCGATCGTTTTTTTCACCGGTGACGACGATTCTAGAAATGGTTCAAACTAGCCTTCAATCGGACACGTCGCACGGAGAGTATGAAGTGCTCGGGAAGACTTCTTGGCATCGGTCTCTCTTTCTCAAAAAGTCTAGCGAAGGTTCTGCAATTTCTTGCTAAGGTTCTGCTATGAATCCTTGCGAATGTATCTAACGGAGCGAATGGTAGTTTGGGCATTTAAAAAAAAAAACAGACGAAAAAATTGACGTTAACGCCATGAAGAGGGAATCTCACAAGAAAATGTAAATCGAGTGGTAAAAACAATTTTTTTGACGAGGGAGGACCAAACACATAGATTTATTAAAATGGAGGGACCAAATAATTATATAAAGAAAAAAGAAGTGCTAACCTTAATAAACATGACAGAGTGACGTAGATGCAGCTAGCCTAGCCGTACGGGTTGACCTGGGCTAGCATGTATTCAAAGGCACTGCCGTCCCAATTAAATTCATTTAGAAACTTGTCTTGTTTGAAATCTAGGTAGACATTTCCAAAAATGTCAGATGCTGATAGTGATCAATATATATACTACAAAGGTTGTGACTTGTACGTGTGCTCCAAGTTGTTCTCTTCTCCACACAATCATACGACTTGTTATGCTAAGTGTCAAATGTTGTTGTTTTCCGCAATGAGGTCTCGACACCTCTTCCTAGCTCTTTCTTAAACGATTGGGTGCAAAGGAATTTGGTTTAGGTCGGGCATTGTTTATTTCCTTCATACTAATTGAGAAAATATACTTCAAATATTTTGGGCGAATTTGATTAATTTTCATATTCATGTCAAGATATTTTTATTTAGTAAGCGAAAATAATACTTATCCCATAATACACACCCCCTTAATATTTCTAACCCCCGAAAATCTAAGTACACCTCCCTTGTTTTTCTATTTTACTATTCCTAACATTTTTCCTAAAATTAATCTTCTTAAACACAAACACCCCAACACACATCCCCACGCAGCCCTCTCTCTCTCTCTCACACACACATCAACAATGACCATTCATACTTTTTTTTGTTTTGTTGCATTTTAGGTTTAAATAGCAATTATTTTACAATTTGTACGTTAAACTATTATTAGAGTTTAGTTACATTTTAATTTTTTTACAATTTGGTGTTTAAATTTAGTGTTTTATAGTAAATTTACTTTAAAAAATCGAATGTTTTGGGCCATAGTTGTTCTGCCTTGTGTTATTAAACACATTATTAAACTTTTTAAACGTCAATTCCTTGAGTGAAATGAAAGGATTAATAAATAAATAGTATAAAATAGCAATGTAATACTCCATCCATTCCTAAATTATTGTCTTGTTTGACCCGGTACATGAATTAAGAAAAAATAATTGACTTGATTATTAATATTGATATAATGCGTAATTTCCTTTAATGCTTATGTGTATGTGGTCCATAATTAAAGTAGGAAAAAAAGTAAGGGTAAAATGATAAAAGTGATGTCCTAAAAAGAAAAGTTTTCAAACACAACAATTATTTTGGAACGGACAAAAAAAGAAAGGAAGACAATAATTTAGGAACGGAGGGAGTACTATCTTTACTTAATTTTACAATAAAAATAAAATTTTTTTTTAAAAGGTAAGTAATATTTTAATCATAAACGCATGTATGAATCAACTGCACCTCACGTGACGCTGAGCTCCATAGGTTGACAAGCTGTGTGAATTACATCTACCACCAAACAAAACCAAATCCCCAAACTTTTTAGTTCTAGTTCATAGATAGCCACTTATAATTAGCTTAGCCAGTATAGCTATAAAATGGAACCATTCACAATGAAGGCCAATATTAAAGTACTTGAACAGGCTGCTAATGAGGTCATCCATTGAGTGAGCTCGGGATAGACAATGGCGAGTTTGATCTTTACGACCTGGGACCGTGATCAACCAGGTCGCCTTCAAACACTTGCAATCTACATGCCGAATTCGTTGGCCTCCTCGCTAAGTTAATAGTGCAACCTAGGTATATCTTAGGCCGACCACTTGAGCAGCTCGCAACATCCTCGACCATTACACAATCGTTTAGCTCGGCATAAGCAGAGTTCATCATGGAACTATCACTTCACTGAGCAGAGTCCATCATGGAACTATCACTTCACTGAGCAGAGTCCTATTATAACTTAACTCTCCCAGTTGCCCTGAGACATACTACCGTGATCCGTAAGTTACAGGATCTCATCATGTTTACCTAATCCGAAACTATCTAGGGTTGCAAACTATTCCTTTATAAATAAAAAAGTACGTGCAAATTATACCAAAAGCTATACTCTGTTGAGCATTATTTGCTCTCTGAAGTATTGCTAATTCTCACACCGAAGGGTTATTGCTGGAACATCCCAGCCTTCTTAACGGTGCCTTCTTTGTTGATCACAGGCTCATATACATTCTTTCTTCAAGAACACAGCAAGAATAATCCCTGCAACATTAGCCAAAATCCTACTAGACTACACACTTAGCTCTTACGTGGAACGGATGTGGTCGGCAAAATACTTTTTGCGTGATCAGTTTGGGAACTGGAACAGGTGGACAGGACAGAGAATACACGGGCGGATTACCTATCAAAGGTCACATCTTTAGAAATCAGCGATCTTCCCTCAGAAGTTTGGATTGAATTCCTCGAATCCCCATCAGTAAACAAAGAAAGGTTATGCCCACCAACCCTACAGAAAGATGCTGGATAGGTGAGATACAAGACTATATCGAGCATGGAACCCTGGAGTGTTATACAGGAGGTCGTTCACAAAACCCCTGCTCAAATGTGTTCGACCTGATACAGTTGCGGACCTGCTTGCCGAGGTCCACGAAGGGGTGTGGCGGGCACCCAAGAGCAAGGTCTCTGGCTGACAAAATTATCTTTCATGGCTATTACTGGCCAACTTTGCGGAAAGATGCCGAGGACTATGTGCGAAGATGTAACAAATGCCAGAGGTTCGCGGACATCACCAGGTTACCTTCAGTAGCGCAAATTCCAGTGGTCGCTGCATGACCCTTCGACATGTGGGGAGTTGACCTCATAGGACCTTTCCTAAAAGCTCGAGGAGGTTGTGAGTTCTTAATAGTGGTTGTGGATTATTTCACAAAATGGATTGAAGCAAAGCCATTAGCCGGCATAACTAAGGAGAGAGCTATCAGCCTTATCCATGATTACATTTGGTGTTGATTCAGACTTCTCCGAGTCATCGTATTCGATCACGGCACCCAGTTGTCCACCAAGTTCACCGAAAAATGTGAGCAAATGAATGTGAAGCACTGGAAGTCCTCGATTGCTCACCCCCAGGGTAATGGCCAGGCTGAAGCCGGGAACAAGAAGATCCTTTATGCACTAAAAAGGAACTTAGACGAGAGGAAAGGAAAGTGGCTGAACGAGCTACCCATTGTATTATGGAGTATTTGCACATCAGTTCGTGGTTCAACCGGAGAGACTCCTTTCACATTGGTGTATGGGTCGAAGGCATGACACTAGTAGAAATGGCTTTGACGACCATGAGGGTAGCCTACTTTGACGAGCTCAACAATGTCGAAGCTCGGGCGCTAGACCTCAATTTTTCAGAGGAAAAAAGGTTGGAAGTAAGGCTAAAGAATTACAAACAGCTCGCCAAAGTTCACCACAAAAAATGAGTCAGTCGAGATCTTATTTTACCCCTGTCTTCATTAGGGAGATGAGGACAAAGACAGGGGTAAAATAGGAATTTCATTTAAAATTAATGTGCTGGTGGGTTCGCTTGCAAGATAATTGAAGTACAGTGGCCCGATTGTGGTTTTGCACACACATATATATATATATATATATATATATATATATATAGTTTTTATTCACACTCAAACATTTGCTGAGTACACCTCTCATATATTACAAAAATACCATTATAAATTTTGACTTAAATACCCTTCATTTTTTAGGTAAAAAAAAAAATATTCATTACTGTTCGGCAGCCCTACCGAACACACCTAAAGCTGTTCGGTAGGGGTGCTGAACTTTCATAGTGATGTACGGTAGGGGTGCCGAACACTCCTATGGGTGTTCGGTAACACAGTGTCGAACGAATTATTTAAAAAAAAAAAATGAGGAAGGGGTGGGCGGCTTGACTGGTGTGGTAAGGGGGGTTGAGGAAGGAGGAGGAAGGGAGTAGGTTTTGTGGGGAAGGTGGGAAAAAAAAGGGTTGGTGTGGTGTTTTGTGTGTGTGTGTGTGTGTGTGGGGGGGGGGGGGGAGGAGGAGGAGGAAGGGGTGTGTTTTTGGGGTAAGGTGTACTTAGTAAATTTAGTTAATTTTAGAAAAAATATTGGTAAGGTTAAAATAGGAAATTAGGGGGTGTACTCAACATTTTGAGAGGTTGAAAATATTGGGAGTGGGGTGTATTTAGTAATAGGGTGTACTAATTAATTTTTGAGGTGTAAATAACAATTCTCATATATATATATATATATATATATATAATTTTAAAAATTAAAACCCTTTCTGAGACGGATCAAAAAAGAAAATGATTTGTTTTTTGGTACAAAGGGAGAATTAAAGATTTACTGAGCTTTCATGCTCAGAAAGTTAGTGAGTTATGATTGTCTGTCGGAGGTCCATTGTTTTTACTTTACTGTGTTCTTGGCGGCTAGATAACTCCACACTGTGTCTATTCATGTTGCACTTCAAGCCATACTTCCAAGTAACCGGTTTCAAGCTCAAATTAAGGTGGAAAACTGCGTTAGATGGTTTACATAGAACTTTGTCAGACCTAGCTAGTATGAACATAATGTTAGTGTAGGTCGAAAACTAATTCATGTACTTGACCCAGTAATTAGAACAAAGGATGAAATAAGTTACAATTTCGTGAGCGATAAAAAGAATTCTATTGATTTCAAGAACAACTCACAGGAAAAAAAAAACACAAAGAGAAACGTATAATTATCTGATGATAAAGTTAGGAGGTCGACTAGTCGGCCATACCAAAATTTGTGTTATCACGACAGAACGTCATTAATCTTTCTTATTGCTATATTTGTGCTATGCTAGAAGATGCAAAGCTTTGATGCTAAGGGGCTTACCATGAACCCACAGGAGAATGTGAACAAGTCTCCTTCATGCTTACAAGTGGGACTGCCTCGAAATTTCTCTATTTATAGCTGATGCCAGGATGCTACACTTCCATTTCGCGTTTTATTTGGAGGGCAGCTCTAACAACATTTCCTCTCGTGATAATGCCTACCTTCAAAGGACAAAGAATTGTTATGAAGAAAGGATGGATCAGATAGATTGAGGTGAGGTAGTGAACCAAAAATGAACAAAGAAAGAAATAGTAAGCCGATGATGCATACCAGCTTTCCTTCAGCATCTACCACCGGAAGCCGGCGATATTTCGTTTCAAGCAACAATCTGACATCAAACAAACCATTTTACAGTTAAATTTTCAACTGACGCTGAATTAGCAATGCATATTCAGTAGGGCTGTTTAATAAACTGAACCAACGCTGGATTGGTTCGACTTGTGTAGGGTTCAAGCCAAGCTTGAATATGATTTCAGGCTTGAGGTATAACCGAGTCCAGCTCGACTCATCTCAAATAAGCTCGATTATCACAAAACATATACATATTATGTATAGTTTATATGATTTGTTATACTCCTTCCGTCCCACAAAAATAGTCCCATTTGACGAGTCAAACTTTTTAAGATTATAGCTTTACTTGCTTGTACATTCTATAAATTGCAATAAAATTATTACTATTTGTAGAAATTGGACTATGGAAAGAGGGACTATTTATTTGGGATGGAGGAAGAGTATATTTTTGACTTAGGCTCAAGTAAAGCTAGAGCTTGACTCGTTTATATAGCTCTTTTAGAGAAGTGATTGTGCGCGCCTCAGGCCTGAACACCATCTGGCCCAGCAACTTCTAAAGGGTTGAGTAAGAACATAGGTTCCTTGGGTCAAGTAAAGCTCTAGCTTGGCTCAAGCTCAATTACAAAAAAACAAAGCGGAGCTTGAATACTCAAAGCTGGGCCAGGTTGGCTCGGGTTGTTTATGACCCTGAGATGCATGGCAAGATTGGATTAAGACGTAAGAAAAATTATGGAAAATATGACTGAACCTAGCAGCATCCTCGAGATTGGTACTCTCACGAACTACCACTGGGGCTGGTGTCATCAAATCACCGACCATTTTGCCATTGGTTTTACTGAGCAACTTTTGTACCTCATTGAATGTCTGCGAACATCAGTCAGAATTAGAGAGATACCATAACTGTGCAGACGATTATATGGATGCCATATTAGAACAATACTATAGGTCTTTGATTATCCATTCTAGTCAAATGTTTGCATGATTCCATAAAAAGGCACTAAATAAAAAGAGGTAAAGGCCAGAAATTCACTGATTTCCATGATTACAGGTAAACTAAACTTAAGTCATCAATTTATCATTCCCTTGCACCTAATTTTAGCCAGATGAGTGAGAAAGGTACGTTCACGGGCCAGCACATGCATGATTGTCTGTAGATTTAAATACAATATCTTCCTTTCAAAAAGCACAAACTTTAGACAATTCCTAATCCACAGTAGGAAAGCACATGGCTAAGTATAATGATTTAACCACTCAAAAAAGAACAGGGTTATAATCATCTGTAGACTACCATAAAGAATCAGATTAGTGCATCTTTAAATAATATTAATACCACAAAAGTACTTTTGAAATAGACGAGTCTCACATACTTTCCAGGTGCTGTCAACTTCAGGAAACATGTTCGTATCGGTTCGGGTGGTACCTAATAAAAATATTGGAACATTTTACTCATGTCAGAACTGCAACCATTTAATAAATATAGTTAAAGTAGATGGATGTAGCAAAGAATAAATTGTAAATTTGTTGCTCAGTTGGATAGAGCACCTGCTTAGTAAGCGAGGGAACTTGAGTTCAACCCTCAACGAGAGCAAAGTTTTACTCATCAAAGTAAGAGACCGATTCAATAAGTTTTACTTACCATTAACATAGTGACTCAATGCAACAACCCAATTACGTACCAAGATCCCCCCCCCCCTATCCTGCTTTTTCCAGCAAGTCTAACCATATATGGGATGATATAATTAGAGCCTAAACACTAGGAATAAGAAAAAGTGCATACATCTGTGTCATATTTTCATGTTACATCCAAAAGTCACTATGAGATGAGTCCCATAGTGAGCTCTTCAAATTACAATCAATAAGGGCATTATACACATTATCCAATCACAAAAATTACCTTAACCAAATATTGCATGTATCACCAAGATATGATCAACACGACTTGGCTACTCTCCATTACTAGATTCCCGCAATTTCCATAATGCACTTTTGGACGCTCCCACGTCACCATGACAAACACATGGCCCATCTAAAGGTGTCTTGAGGTAATCTAATAATGGAGAGGATCGTGATCGTGTAGTGCCTGATGTCACTGTTGGGCCTCGACCCTAAGGTTTTATTTATTTATTGCTCAAAAGCTAGCTACTTTGACATATGTGAACAAGTGAGAAGTTCATCTTAAACCTTCCAAAATAATTTAAGATTCATATAATAAGCAGGCTCAAAATTTAGTGCCTCAGTGTTCAAGATTCAACATTCAAGAACTGACCAAATTAACAAAATCGATCTATGGTTTAAGCCAAAGATGATTGGTTAGTGACAAAACATGGTCGGCACCGTAGCAAAAGAGGAGAATGTAATTGTGGAAGATCATTGTCGGTTTCATCAAATATAGAAGTTTGGCTTTTGAAAAAGGTCAAACATTTCAGTTCAAATACGCTTAAAATAAAATTACCCAAAAATACGGCATGCTTGTCGGGTTAACGGACTAAGGGCACTAGTAATCGGAAGCTAAGTGAAAGCGCTCCTTGCCTGAAGAATAGGCGTCTTTCATACCTTTCCTGGGAAGGGGCAAGAAAAGAGATTGGCCTTATAGCTTCTGTAAACCAAAGAATTTTGACCCCCTTTAACTTCTCTCCATTTCAGATACCTTAATCCAACCTTTGGATTAGCTAATTATACACATTATCCAATCACAAAAATTACCTTAACCAGATTTTCACAGTGAGCTCTTCAAATTAGCTAATTACAACTCTCTCCTTTATGAACTTATTAGTAACTGTCAGTATACCTTATGCTTTACTAACATCTACTCCCTCTGTCCCAAAATGATTGTCCATTTTCAAAATTTTCTTGCCCCAAAATGAGTGTCCATTTTTGTTTAAATTTACTAATTTCACCTTTGACACCTATCATATCTTAGTATGAATTTGCAATGTTATAAGTGGACGATAAGGGCATTAATATATACTCCCTCCTTTCCACGCAAAGATAGTCCACTATTCTGTTTTGGGATGTTCCACTTAAAGAGTCCACTTGAGAAAATTATGCACACAATCTCCATAAATCTTTTAACTTTACCCTCCACATATGTTACAAACTTCTTGATTATGCTCAAATATTTTTGTAATTATGCTCAACTCCAATACTACTTATATATCCCTTAATTATTAGACTTTTCAAACGTGGACTCTTTGGGTGGAACGGAGGGAGTATGTACTAACAAAATGGCCCAAAAGTCAACTTCCTTAATTTTGGTAAAAAACTAAAAATGGACACCCATTTTGGGATGGAGGGAGCAATTAACTTGACATTTTCAAAGTGGTTTGCAGAAATATAGACCTGAAAAGAATTTACTATGTGTGGTATAACCATATTGTTTTACAGTTGGTGTTGACACCTCCCAATTTGTCTGTTTTTTATTCCATCTTTTGAAAATTGAAAATGAAAACTGATTATATATGATTTGTTGGTATATTAGAGAGTACAGGGGAGAAGTTTCAACAAAGGATGGATATACATAACCCGAAGCCCAAGTTAAATGGGCTTGGCCTAAATATACTGAATTACCCACCAGTGGGCCTCCACACACGAACAATGTGATCAAGAGCCGAACACTGAGACCACCAAAAAGTCCAAGGACCAGCCTCCTTAATTATGACCGCTCGGGGAGAAACGGCCGAACTCGCCCTAGCTTGCATCGAGCTAGGACCAAGGGTCGTAAGACAATTCAAGACAGAGAGCATAAATCTTGCAACGAGCATCTAACTACTTCTGATTCACACGATACCTAGCCCGAGCTTCAATGGGAAACTCACGAGCAGCCTTGCCAATGCTCGCCCATCAGCAAAGACAATCAAGGCCTTCCACTCTAAATGTGGGGCACCTGGCAAGCCCCCATTGGCTGGCTAGTTCTCATCCAAGATTCATGTGACAGTGGTTGGCAAAGCATGTCCATGATCAAAAGATCATGGTACAACCACCAACCTAACCAACCAATATGCATGCAACACGTGGAAGATGCTCCTAGGCCCACTCTATCACTAGGAGGTCACTCAAGACCAACCTTCCACTATAAATACCAAGCTCACTCACTTTTTCAAGGTAATGCACAATTTACTCTACTAAATTGAAACGAAATTAATAGCTTGAGTAGGGAAACTGCCGAGTATACTAGAGCTCACTCCCCTAAAGGCGTCATCAGTGGCACCTAAGCTTAATGCTCAAATTAACGAGCAAAGATAAGTTGCAACAAACGAAGCCTTGAATTCCAAGAGCAATTAAGCCTCCACAAGCCATCTAAGCCTCAAATTCCACAACATGAGCAACTAAGCCTCGAATTCCACGAGCAAACTAAGCTTTGAATTCCATAAGCAACTAAGCCTTGAAATCCATAAGCAAGACTCGAATTCTATGGGCAACTGAAAACTTGAAACCAACACTGACCGAATCAAAGAGCCTTGCCAATTCCACCCAAGCAGAGATGATAGTCAAAATCCTAAAGAAGCAGGGTGCCCCAAAGCAAAAAACACTCCATGTCCTCGAGCGTCTCACAGAACGAGTAGGGATAACCCGGAGCCAAGTTAAAGGCGCTTGACCTAATCATACTCGACTATCTACTGGTGGGCGTCTAGATCCGAACATGGACAAGACCTGAACATGGGGGACTTTATTTGAGCAACATGAACTTAGTCATGTTAGTTTGTGGAAAGACAGCCAACCTAGCCAACCTCGCCCTAGCTCGCATCAAGCTAGGACCAAAGGTTGTCTGCAATTCAAGATTAGAGAGCATAAATCTTGCATCCAGCATCTGGGTTCTTCTGCTTTACTCGGTGCCCAGCCCGAACTTTGAACAAAGGTCAGAAGCTTGTGAGTAACATGACCAACTTACTTATGCTCGCCAATTAGCAAAGGACTGCCCATGCCTTCCACAATGAACATGGGGAACGTAGCAAGCCCCATTGATTATCCGAGATTCATGGGATAATGGTTGGGCCAAGCATGTCTCATGATCAGAAGATCATGGTACAACAACCAACTTTGCCAACTGCTCGCACCAACCAATGTCCACGCAGCACGTGGCAGATGCTTGTTGGTCCACGTCATCACATAAAGGTTGCTTCAGACCAACCTTCCATTATAAATACTAAGCTCATTTACTTCTCAAGGTAATACACAATTTACTTACTGAATTGCTACCAAATTGAATCCAAAATACCCTCCTTCATTTACTCCAAGTGTTCTTATCATCACAACGAAGGGTTATTGCAAGGAACACCACCCTGCACCACTCATCATTGTTTGTTTTCTAGATCATTAAAGCCATATATTCTACATTTATTATACCCTCGAGCACCAAGTGTTCATCCAAGTTTGCTATCCGAGCAAAGGCTGATTTCTGGGCATGATTAGATAGGGTGTGCTTGCAACCACAATTCTCAATCATGGGCGTACATAGATAGGATGCACCGATGCCCATCCAGTTCGGTAAATCAAAATCGAACCGGCTCCAAACCGCCATAAACCGAAACCGGATAAACCGGAACCACCATCAAACCGAAATCGTCCCAGCCTGGTCCGGTTTTGGTTTGCTCTCTTCCTAAACCGTGAACCAGTAGTTCCAAACCAACCGCCCCCAAACAGGCGGTTTACCGCCTAGAATTTGAATTTTCTTTTCAAATTTTAAAAGATCTAACGGCCCTGATTTTATCATATTAGAAACGGTCACATGACCGTTTTTGGTCAGAGAATTAAAAAAATAAACATTTTTTTTGTTTTTTACTAATTTTCTCACCTATAAATCCCCTCCCCTTCATTTTTTCCCATACAATCTTCATCTTCATCTCTCAATTCTCATACACTCTCAAGTTTCAAGTTCCCAAATTACAATATATTAGTAAGTATACTTGCTATAAAATACATTTTTATTTTACTAAAATATAAAATATATATTTTATTGTTAAAATGGACAGCTAGATTTCAAACGAAGGACCGAACCAAAACCGGAACCGGCCTGGGCATGTCTAGGATTGACACCTCTCCCAAGCCAGAGTATCATGTTTCGACCCCCGACATTCCGACATGTTGACTTTAAAGACACTCCTGCCGACACTTTCCGACACTTCAGGGGCAAAAGTGAAATTTTAAGGGGTCAAAATGTAAATTTTCATTAAAAGCGAAGTAAATTTCGGTCTAGGGCTTATTTCAACTAATTGCGACCAAGAGCGAGAAAGAGGCGACCCGCAATTGCGTTTCTCCAAACGAATTCAAGGCAACTACTCGATTCTCTTTCTTCTTCAAATCTCTAATCGGCTCCTCTTCTCGAAAAAGTAGGTATTCCTCCGTCCCAAAAGAAATGACATTTTAGAAAGAAAAAATATGTGTCCCAAAATAAATGACGTTATAGGATTTCAAGAAAAAATTATCCACATTTTGTCACTATTGCCCTTATTACTTACTCTCTAATTAAATGTTGTATTGGGAATGAAAAACATTTGTCTTCAATCCATTAAGAATGTGAACATTTTTTTTTTTTTAACGAAAGAGCTGTCTTCAAGAACTCACAAAGTGGAAACCATAAAACAACGGCCAAACATCGGTACCCAAAGTGGAAAGCTTTTGTCTTCAGATTTTGTCCTTAAGTAAGGGGTCCGCAAATGACGTGGCGTTTGGTTTTGCTCTTACTACTCACTGGCTTGCTCTCTTGTTTTGAAATTTGATTTTGTATTTTGGGGAGATTTATCAAAATCCAAGGATTTAGAGAAAAAGTAGGATGAGTAAAGATGAGTTGTTCAAACTTTGAGAAAAATTAGGATGATTTAAAGAGGGATGTTAAGAAGAAAAAGAAAAATAATCATGCAACTTATCAACAATAATTGCACTTAAATAAGGGTACATCGGTCTTTTTATAAGCTTCCTTAATCTAGGTGCAAATTTCTAAAAAGTAATTTATTTTGGGACGGAGGGAGTATGACTTTCTACTTAGGGTTTGGTCAAATCTTATTTTTAAATATCTTCTCAGTTAATTGAAGTGGTGAAGTGATAATTGACGTAGTTGGATGGTCTCTTTATGACACTTTTACTTGTGAACTTTTGTAGTTTTATTTGATGGGTGTTGGATTGTTAACTTTTGTATTTTATTTGCTTTTAGACGTGTATGACTTTTTAAGTAATTCGTGGTAAACTTGTGTTACTTGTTCGTGTTTTTCTTAAATGTTACTATGTTAAATTTTCTTTAACTTCTTATTATTTGTTAACATTTATCCATTTTTGTTATTATGGTCATGTATGTACTCATAATAAAAATTCTAGATATATTTATATGTAATTGTGTCCTTAACGTGTCGGTGTCAGAACTTTTTTGAAAATTTTGTGTTGAGGTGTCGTGACGGTGTCGGTGCTTCTTAGGTACATAGGTTCTAAAACTGTGCAAGGATCTTGATCCGGCCCCACAACTTTGACAGCCAAAATAGCCAAAAATGAGCAAATGGGTGAGAATGTTGAAATAAGGATGCATAATCTTATTCAAAGTTCTAAGGATAGACGTGCATTATGCACCAAAGCTTATAATCGTGGACACATCTAAGTTATATTCCACTCTAACGATCACTCAGAATTCCACAGCTTTCACACAGCTCAGCTTTCACAGACCACAGTGCCTAAGACGAGCCAACAGACTTGGAAATGTTAGAAGAAGCGTGAAATGCAGAGACGAAGTTACAAGAACACATGGGTTGTGATTGAGAGTAAATTTCTCAAACAAAGTCCAAGCAAGGTTCTCACCCTTCTCAGGATCTACATCTATTGAATCCCGCCGCTTTGACGCCCAAAACGCTGGAAGTGACCCCTATTGGCATGAGTTGTAATATGACAGATTGGAGAAATTATAGGAAGAGGGATGGAAAGAAATCATTTCCTTCTCACTAGTGCATAATTTTAGGAACCAAATTAGTATAGCCAAAAATAGAAGATTTATTCTAGTCTATATATTTGTAAGTAAGGATTGTGTAAACGAAATGAATGAAATACAGAAAAGTATTCTTAACATGGTATCAGAGCCTAACCTTAGGTCTGGCCCTTCTCCTTCCCGAAAACCCTAATACTTACGGTTAAGTTACTTGCCCAACCATGTCGGACTCTGATACAGAGCACCACACTGGTGTCTCTCAGTCCAATTCCATATTTATTGAATTCACCACAAAAATTACTGAAGCTCTTAGCAAAGTCCAAACACCAACCCTGTCCACCAAACCCTCTGCTGCTCCGATTGGCATCAAGTTGGACGACACCAATTATGCCCTCTGGCTAAGTTGTCGAGATGTATGTCTCGGGCAAAGACAAGTTGGGATACATCAATGGCGACCTCCCACAACCATCAACGAAGGATCCTTCATTTCGCAAATGGCGCACCGACAATGCCATTGTTAAAGGTTGGCTAATCAATTCAATGGATCCCTCTTTGATCGGGAATTTCATTCGATTTCCTACTGCTAAAATGGTTTGGGACTCTATTGCTACCACCTATTTTGATGGTAGCGATACGTCTCAGGTATATGAACTCAGACGTCGTGTAACACAACTTAAACAAGCTGGAGGCTCCCTGGAGCAATACTATAATGACCTCCAAGGATTATGGCGTGAGATTGACTTCCGGCGTCCTAATCCTATGGAGTGTGAAGCTGATATTCACAAGTACAATACTATCCTTCAAGAAGACCGGGTGTATGTTTTCTTGGATGGCCTTGACGACCATCTCGACAAGATTAGGGGCGATGTGCTACAACTTCGTCTATTTCCTACTGTTGAGCAAGCATATGCTCACGTTCGCCGCGAAGCAATTCGCCAGAAAGTTATGATTAGTGGAAATGCAGAGGCTGTTCTTCCTGGTGTTGTTCTCGCCACCAAAGGACTTCGACTTGGGCCTGCTAACTCCACCCTTCCCGTGCACAATGGGAAGCAAAAATCTCGTACGACATCCGAAGGCTTGAAATGCACCCATTGTGGCAATCAGAAACATACACGTGACACGTGCTTTAAGTTGCATGGGTATCCTGATTGGTGGAATGACCTCCAGGCTAAGAAACGTCGTGACACATCCAGCAAAGATGAAGCTCTCGGTACCGCAGCAGTGGCTCATACAGCAGCTCAGTTGTCCTTTACACCACCGGTTGCCCACAGTTTGAATATTTCCTC